>LPNX011044379.1:3371-55886 GCA_001517045.1 Pseudotsuga menziesii | reverse complement strand
CAAAGGATGAAAGGAAGTTGAAAATTAGAGTTTGCAACCAAATATAATCCATGTAGTGTTTATATAAATGCTTGAGAATTCAAGAGTCCCAATTAGATATAATATATAGCGAGGAAGGCCAAAATGTTTCCAAAAGTGTTTAAAAATAGATGGGAAGCTTGTTATGTAGTGAGTTTGTTATTGTCGAGAGTTAAATCAACCATTTTAGAAAACATACACAATGACAAAGATGATAAGGTGAAGATGTGCAGTCAAAGGAATTTCACTATAAAAAATCAAGAGAGAAGGATTCACAAGCGTGTGTAGGAATGGGTAATGTCTACAAAACTTCCATCTTGTGGTTGAAATGTTTTAAGGTTTTAAAAAGAGTGGAACTCTATATACAAAAAATGATTTGCTTCTTCATGGTAGGATGAAGGAAATATTGTTTTAAATGATGCTCAATTTTATTGATGCCAAGTGATCCCCATAAGAATATGCATGACCCTCCTCGATGAGAAGTATATCATCATTATATAGATCAGAAAACCATTGTAATTTATATAGCCATCTATATTTGATGTGAAAAAATAAAAATGGTGTTGGCTTTACCTTTGGTAGGTACTAGAGAGAATATAATATGGGACTAAAATATAGATCTAAGGATTATTACTTCTTCTAGGGATCATATGTATTAAAATTAATGTTTATGATTGAAAACACAAAAATGAGAGGGTGGATGAGAACATAACCAATTTGTTTTAGTGCTACCCTTCTTGTACTTTATTTTTAAATGAAATTTCCAAACTATCATAACAATGGTAAAAAATAGTAAACTATGAAGACCATGGTGAAACATAGTCAACTATATTTATCCATATTTATCCCATGCCATCAAATTTCAAGCTTGGTCAACTATAATCAACCTTAATCAACCATTTTTAGCCATGGTCCACCATAGTCACTCATCATCAACCATGGAAAGAATGTTTAACCATGGTTAAACATGGTAAAACAAAGTCAATCCTATTCAAGCATGGTGAAACAAGGTCAACCATATTTAGATATGGTCAAACAATCGCAACCATATTCAAACATTGGTAACCAAAGTCAATAATAGTAAAAAGAAATCAACAATAACCAAACATGGTCAATTATGTTATATTATCAACAAAGTCAACCATAGTCAATAATAATTAAATAAATTCAACCACAAACTATTGGGTTCAATAAAATTCAACCATGACCATGTGAAATCAACCATAGTCAAATATCATTAATACTTAAATATTTTTATCCATATTCAACCATAATAAAATATTATTGATATATCAATATTGTCGACCATTTTAAACCATATATAAATATCATTATTATCATAAACCAAATATAACCATGGTGAAGTATGTTAGAATAATCAACCCATAGTTTACCCACTTAGACATTAATTCATTTATTTTTGTCTTATTTGCCTAGTTCATGTGTCCCACCTTGTGCAAGTTGCTAATTGCCTATCCATAGAGTTCAAATTTTCCATATTTGACACATGTAGCGCTTGGGAAAGCCTTAGGAATCAAATCTACTTTATTCCTGGTCTCCTAGGCACCTATCTGCTTTTTCTGCTTTACTGCCTGCTTTTTCAGTGTTTTAAGGCACATAGGAAAGCTAGACTAGGTGAGGTGAACTAGTTTTTTGTCCTCTTCACCCTCCACTCTTTTCTCCATGAAAAAGCATGTATGAGCTTCCATTCCACCACTCTTTAGCTTGCCCATGTGCCCTGGCCAATTCGTGATCTCCATGACAGATTTGGGATCAACGTTTTACACCTATGGGGGATTTGCTTAATTATAGTAAGCCTGCTTTATGCTAGATTTGGATGCTTCATCATGCATTCAATTTCTTCATGTATTATATTTATTCAGTAGCCTATGTTATTATAGGGTTGGCTATTGTACACTCAGTTAATATAATTTTGTGTTACAGCTCCATATTCAGTCTCCATTGTTAGCAATTTTGCATGATCAATTGATAATTGTTGTGGGTAAAATTAATCTACTACTAGCCTAAATTTCTACATGGTATCATAGCCATTGTAGGTTGTTACTCTCCTTCAAAAATTTTTTTGCAGGTTCGACATCAATACTGGGAGCCTTCTACTGACAGTCGGGACAGATTTTCTAAAGCTATGGATTCACAGAAAACTATCTTGACTCCCTTCAACTATTTTGAAGGGAAAGGAGAGATGAAGATATTGTTGAGAGGGAAATGCCTCTATAGGGTGACTATGGCTACAGAGGCAGAGTCCAATGCTGCTGTAGAGAAGATCAAATGGCACAATCAGAGAGATGAGGCCTATGGCCTCCTATGTCTCAGTATTTCCCGAGACCTCCTTTTCCATCTCGATGGATTAACATCACCGGATCAAGAATGGGAGAAGATTTTGATATTTTTGGAAAGAAAGATGAGATGAGGGGACATCAGATTGAGAATTAGTTGATTTCTCTGAGTCCTGGTAGCTTTGAATCCCTGCAGCTATATTTCTCCAAGTTCAAAGCACTAGTTTTGCAGCTGAAGCAGTGTGGTATCGAAAAGAAAGATGATCAGCTCATATTGGCCATCCTCTTGAAGCTAGGACCTGACTACTCAGTCTTTGTTTTGACCTTCTATGCCACAAAACTCACAGCTCGAACCTGGAAGATGCCTAGCCTTGCAAATTTCATGTAATCTCTCACACAAGAACAAGACAAGCTGGTGATGATGGGCACCATCAAACCATCCAAATATCAATATTTGATTGCTGGAGATTCAAGGGTGGATTCAAAAAGCAAAAAGAAAGCTAAAAAGCCACCTGAGCAAAAGAGATACAAGAAACAGTCTTCGGAGGATCAACAAGGTCCCAAGAAAAATACCCAGAAGAAGAAAAACAAAGGTGAAATGAATAAGTGCTCATACTGTAATAAGGGAAATCACACTGAAAGCTCTTGTATGAAAAAGCAGATTGATATGCTGACCCAAATCCTGGAGAAGAATTGCATCTCCCTTCCAGAGAGCTCAAAGAAGAGAGAAGGAGGATCAAGTTCAGATGGCAGAGAGAGAGTTCATGCATTAGTTGCTGGCACATCAAGCTCACCCAGTTTTATCATTGATTCTAGAGCTTCAAGACACATGGTTTCGACTAAGGAGGCCTTCTCCTCACTAGACAAGTTGAAAGGACCATCTATTGTACTAGGAGATGACTCTTTCACTAAAATTTTAGGCAAAGGAAGGATAGATCTTGATCATGGTCAGTTCAACAATGTGCTGTATGTCCCTGGTCTCACCTCCAACCTCCTATTAGTGTACCAGATGAACCACACTGGGTCTCCTAAGAAGGTCATATTCTCCCCTGATGAAGCTAAGATCACAGAGATCTCAAGTGGTAGAGTCATTGCAAAAGGAGTTGCAAATCATGCTCAAAAGGTATACATGTTCTTGTTGATGTATATGTAACTTTGGAATGTATTATTCTATGTATCTTATGTATTGTAACCCGATGTTTATTCCAGGATGTTTCTATTATGTATTTGAGTCATTTTGTTATACCCTGATGTTCCGATCGGGAGGATTAATAATGTAAACAAGTCATATCAAGTCATTAGGTAAGTCCCCACAGTTTCGAGGCACTTGAGTTATTATACACTAATTAAGGTGTAGGCTCGAGTAGTAATTATTAGGTTAATCCTACGTGTGAAATGGCAACTTAAGTGAATGGAATAATATAAATAGAGAGTGTGTGTCTCTCTATTTATCACTCATGAATTACATCACTTGCTCTCTCAAGTGTGGCGCACCTTTGGAGAAGGAAATACTTTGGTTTGACAGAAGACAGAAGGCTGCTGTTGTGTTGGGAGGTCATCTTACTGTTTTGGGGATCACATCTTGTGGTGATACTATCTTAGAAGAATTTAAGGGGTTTTCTCCATTTATGGTTTCCCCTCCTAAAATCTTTGTGTCTCTTGTCTCTTGTGATGTGCTTATGTGATTGATGTTCTTGTTATTCTCTCAGTGAAAAGATCTTATCATAATGCTAGCTTAAATGTTCAAAAACTAACATGGTATCAAAGCTAACCTGAGAAGAAGACATTATACAGCTACAGGAACTAGGGCTTCCTAGTTTGTGGATCTTCCTCCACATATTTTCAGCAAAATTATGTTAGGATGACTCTCCATTGAAGGGTGCATTTTTCTGTCGATGCGGAACTCAATTTCAAGCATTTTCAGTTTCAATGTGGAAATTAGGGCTTTCTTCAGAAGAGTAATTTTTGAGTGAGACCAGCATAGGATTGTTCTCCTCATCAAAACCGAAGTTTAGAGACCTGGATCAAGAAATTTGGTTGGGTGAAACTCTAGGAAAGTCAAACCCTAGTTTGACCCTGAGCTAGGAGAAACCCTAAATACTAAAACTGCTAAGTTCTGGTACAGTCGCTATATTTCGAGATTGGCAAATTCTCAGAAGCTGAACATTTCAGGGGATGAAGATAAAATACTTATGAACACTGTTTCCAAATATCAGCCTCATATTCACTATATTCTGGGAGATATGATCTCTCCAAGTTAGGGCTCCATCCTCTTCCAGAAATCATCCATAAACAGGACACCTGGGGATATATGCAATATCTTGAGCCACAGAGGTCCAAATGGAATTCCCAAAGATGTTCCTGAAAGGGCACGGACTGTAATTTTGGTGGTCCAAATATCAGACTCAGAAGATGAACCAGTGACACGTGGCAGGCCGTACAACTTCGCTGTTCTGAACAGTCCTATAACAGGTCACCTTGGGAAAAGGATCATAAAACCCAAATGGTGAAACCAATTCTAATGAAACCTACGGTTTTGAATCAGGGACATGCGAGGTTACCTCAGTGAGAAATTTCAGACATAGAGGACCAGTAATTTCGGAGATATCACAGAAACAGTAACAGGAATTTCTGCGGAAGAAATCAGAAAATTAGGGTTTTCTGTTTCGGGAGCTTCCCTCCACTGTTTTCAGAAAAGGAGTACATTGGACAGCTCCATTTGAAGAGATCTATCTGTTTGTACGATAAGATCTGAAATATTCCAAGTTTTGAAACTTAGCGTTTCTGCGACAAACCCTAGATCAGCGAACTCCGGGACAAGGACGGACACCTCAAATCAGTAAGATCTAATCCTTTGCTATTTCCATTTGAGATTCTCATTTCAATATGATATATCACATCAGCTTGGTGACAAGCCTGGGGAAGTTGAAAACTTCCAAGCCTGGAAGTATATGATCTCTCTGAAGAAAATGGATTGGACACCTACATGAGTATGGAGTTTCCAGTTTCAGAGGGAGACGAGGTTAGAAGTCTTTCACAAGGCCAAAGAAGACATCATGCTCATGCTGCAGAGGATGATGAACCATCCAGAAAGAGATACAGATATGAAAGTGAAGATTCTTCAAGTGAGGATGAAGATGTTCTGATATCAGCTCTCACAAGTAACATTACTCATGGAAGTGATGATTGACTCATAGACAGTGGGGCTTCCAAACATATGACGGGACTCAAGGAAAGACTATCGATGATGTGGTAGTGATTGGAGAACAAGAAGGAGGCTTGTACAAATTGAAGGTCCATCCAGAGCAATCCTTGATCCATGACACTTCAAATCCAAATGATCCTTGGCATAGAAGGCTTGCACATGTGCATTACAGAGCACTACCTATGGCAAGCAAAGCTGTTCCAAAATTTCAAGCTATTTGAAGGGAAGAACAAAAATCAGAATATGACCTAAAGAGACCAGTTGAAGGATGTGAAGATCCAGAATGAAGAGACCATGCAGTCATAAGAGTCTCTCAAATCAAAGAACAACTTGAAGTGGTAAAAGAAGAAGTAAAGAATGCACAAGTGGTGATGACCATTTTGAATGGCCTCCCAAAATCGTAGGATTCATTCATTCAAGGAATATATGCCAGAAGGAAGTAATTACTTTCAGTAGAATCTGAAAAGAAGAAGAAGCTTGATTCATAAGAAGAGAAGGGAAGATGGAAGAAACTGAAGATCAAGCTCTCATCATCCAAAGAAGATGTCTCAAGCAATGAGGAATATGAAGAAATCAACTTTTGAAGAACCTCTTATTTGGATAAGAAACGATGCGATTATGAATGAAGAAGGCGATGAAGCTGAAGACGATGAAGCTGAAGGCTCAAGAAGGAGTCTACCCTCGAAATAAATAAAGATAAATATTCAATTGTCATTTCATGATATTATTTTGTTATGCATTTGTTTATATTCAGTTATTGTATTATGCATGATAGGATGTTTGCATTAATGATAGTATACTACTAATATGCATGTGATGGGTAAGTAGCTCATGGTGCTATACAAATTATCCATTGCTACTTATCTAGAATGAAACCTATTTGCTGACATATTGGATTAGTGCACAATCTCAATGTTGTCCTGGTAGAGATAGAAGGCATCTAGAAAGTTTCAGTGAGATATGGATGAATGTTGTATTGGCTAAAGTAGTTGCATGATCATATATTTATGCATAAGTATTTGCCCGTATGAATATTATTTATGAAATGTTCTAACCATACAAATGCATTTGACTTGTAGGAAAGATCGCATACATAACCACCTACAAGCAAAGAAGAATGAAGACTTGTTCCGAAGAACAAGTGACGACATTTCAAGACAAAGAATAATATGATGAATGCAGTGACATCATTGATGCAGAACCTTCCAGACAAGAAGAAGTAACTAAGAAGAAATGGAAGACCAGTTCAAGAAGAATGATGTCAGGGCGTAGTATCAAGACCTGAAGAGAAGTTCATAGTTCCATCATGCAGTAGATGGAAACATCATGGGATACAAAGCAATATTCGTAGCATGAGGCTTCTCACAAAGAGAAGGCATAGTCTATGAAGAAACATTTACAACTAATAGAAGTGAAGTCACATGACATGCATAATCATGTGTGCAAATGAAAGAAGGCCTTGTACGAGTTCAGAAGACACCCATGGGATAACACATACATGATGAGCTTGATGAATATCTTAACCTTTGCTACAAGGTTTATAGAGGATGACAAGCTCTCAAATGGATGCAAGATGAACTTTTGAAGAAGTTCAAGATAAAGGATCTTAGTATCCAGTGATCCTAGATGGATACTACTTGTCACTCCAGTACAGAATGTTTCAGTGCATAGAGTACGGAAGACAGAGGGAGTATGATGCTCCGCTTCAGAGGGAGTGATTGCAGAAGATCCTGAGGTTCGACATGGTACGACAGGATGGGAAGATTACTGATGATTCTAGGCTTTACTAAGAGTAAAGTGGATTCCAACCTTTGATTCAAGGTTGAAGGTGGAAGACCAGTGATGCTCCTGTTATGTGTCGATGCACTATTGTTCTAGGTATGGAGGTGTGGCAAAGTACAGATGGGATCTTCCTTGGACAAGGGAAGTATGCAGTAAAGATATTGAAGAGGTTCGGGATGATGGACTACAAAGCTATGGCTACACCTATGGCATCAAACCTGAAGCTATTGAGTGATGCTTCATCAGAGTTGGTACCTGAAGGGTACAATTGATTATGGACTCAAGTACGATGCGAATCAGAAGATTAACCTGGAGGGTTATGTTGATTCAGATTGGGCAGGCAGTGCCATCAACAGGAAGAGTACTTCGGGATGTTGCTTCAGTATGGGATCAGGTGTGATCTCTTGGTTTAGCAGGAAGAAATCCTGTGTGGCACTGAGTATAGCTGAAGCAGAGTATGTCGCAGCTTGTTCAGCTAGTTGTGAGGCAGTATGGCTGCGGAAGCTACTGTCTGATATATTTGATCTCCAGTTGGTTGCTACTTGTATACATTGTGACAACCAGAGTTGCGTGAAGTTGTCTAAGAATCCTGTGTTCCATGACAAGTCGAAGCATATCAAGATCAAGTATCACTATATCAGGGATTTGGTGTAGAGAGGAGCAGTGAAGCTCCTGTATGTTGCGATGGAGGAACAGATAGCTGATGTATTGACGAAGCCATTGGCTAGGATGAAGTTCGAGTACTTCAGAGAGAGACTTGGTGTTCTCCAGATCGAGGCTTCCTCCCAGAGATAGTGATGAGTCCCAAAGCCATTCTGACGAGTAGGTCAGATGTAAGGGCTGAGCCATTCTGGTCATGGCTAAAGGATTAAGTTCCTCCCATGAAAAATGTGAGTGCTGGCCATTCTGTCAAGTAGGACAGATGTAAGGGCAACTGCCACTCTCTGGGAGCGTGGAGGCGCCTGGTCCGTTACCAGGTAGCTCAGTCAGGGACTGGGGGCCATTCTGACGAGGGTGTAGGATTCAGTTCCTACCAGGTCAGATGTGAGTGCATAAATCTCTCTTCATTGTGGCGGATGTGGTTCCAGCCTGGTTGAGAGTCTTCCATCATTGTGGCGGAGGTGGCTCCAGCCTGGATGGGATTGTGCCCTTCTGATGAGTAGGTCAGATGTAAGTGCATAAATCTCTCTTCATTGTGGCGGATGTGGTTCCAGCCTGGTTGAGAGTCTTCCATCATTGTGGCGGAGGTGGCTCCAGCCTAGATGGGATTGTGCCCTTCTGACGAGTAGGTCAGATGTAAGTGCATAAATCTCTCTTCATTGTGGCGGATGTGGTTCCAGCCTGGTTGAGAGTCTTCCATCATTGTGGCGGAGGTGGCTCCAGCCTAGATGGGATTGTGCCCTTCTGACGAGTAGGTCAGATGTAAGTGCAGAAATCTCTCTTCATTGTGGCAGATGTGGTTCTAGCCTGGTTGAGAGTCTTCCATCATTGTGGCGGAGGTGGCTCCAGCTTGGATGGGATTGTGCCCTTCTAACGAGTAGGTCAGATATAAGTGTAGAGCCATTTCATAGATGGTAGTTGATGTGTCCTACCATGCTCGTCAATATAAGTGCTGAGCCATTTCACAGATGGTAGTTGATTGTGCCTACCATGCTGGTGAATGTGAGTGCTGGGCCTTTCTGATGTGATTGTAGTTTACTACATGATCAGATGTGAGTGCTGGGCGTGCCTTTCTGATGAGTAGGTCAGATGTAAGTGCTGGGCGAAGACCTACATGAGAGTAGGCCTACAAATAGCATGAAAAATGGCTAGCTCTGTAGAACTTCCTATGACGAGATAGTACACACATGATGATGACTAGAGGAGATCCAGATCGAGCTATGATCTAGATCCAGTTATGATGACTCCGAGAGATCCAGATCGAGTGATGATCCAGATCCAGCAGTGATGATCCAGATCCAGCAGTGATGATCCAGATCGAGTGATGATCCAGATCCATTCCAGTGATGTTGATCCAGATTGAGTGATGATCTAGATCCAGTGATGCCATTTTATGATGATCCAGATCGAGAGATGATCCAAATCCAGATGACTTGAATATGAAGATGACTTGAAGACGAAGATCACTCAAAGACGAAGATGATCCAGTTGATGGAGAGAAGAAGACCAGTGCTGAAAATTGTGTCGAAAGAATACCTTCCTAGTTAAGAGGGAGTGTTGATGTATATGTAACTTCAGAATGTATTCTTCTATGTATCTTATGTATTGTAACCCGATGTTTATTCCGGGATGTTTCTATTATGTATTTGAGTCATGTTGTTATACCCCGATGTTCTGATCGGGAGGATTAATAATATAAACAAGTCATATCAAGTCATTTGGTAAGTCCCCACAGTTTCGAGGCACTTGAGTTATTATACACTAATTAAGGTGTAGGCTCGAGTAGTAATTATTAGGTTAAGCCTACATGTGAAATGGCAACTTAAGTGAACGGACTAATATAAATAGAGAGTGTGTGTCTCTCTATTTATCACTCATGAATTACATCACTTGCTCTCTCAAGTGTGGCGCACCTTTGGAGAAGGAAATACTTTGGCTTGACAGAAGACAGAAGGCTGTTGTTGTGTTGGGAGGTCATCTTACTGTTTTGGGGATCACATCTTGTGGTGATACTATCTTAGAGGAAGTTGAGGGGTTTTCTACATTTATGGTTTCCCCTCCTAAAATATTTGTGTCTCTTGTCTCTTGTGATGTGCTTATGTGATTGATGTGCTTATTATTCTCTCAGTGAAAAGATCTTATCATAATGCTAGCTTAAATGTTGAAAAAATAACAGTTCTCACACTTCCTACCCTACTCAAACCCCTCTACTCTTCTTATCCATGCTAATGAAGCTAGAAAGCTATGGCATGAAATATTTGGCCATCTAAATTACAAGTATCTATCTAATCTTAGTGAGAAATAAATGGTCATAGGGTTTCCCAAGATAAAATTTTCCAAAGGAGTCTGCCAAGGTTGTATCCTAGGAAAACACCCATAGCACAAATTTGAGAAAGCTAGTCATGAGAGAACCTCTGCACCCCTCGAGATGATTCACAGTGATGTTGTTGGCCCATTCCCTCATATGTCCATGAGTCAGGCCAAATATGCATTGACCTTTATTGATGATTTTTCTAGGTATTGTTGGGTTCACTCCATAAAACACAAGTCTGAAGTTTTTGGCCTATTCAAAGTCTTTAAGGCTTTGGTTGAAAACCAGTCTGGAAGGAATCTCAAGGCCCTCAGATCTGACAATGGTGGTGAGTATGTCAATTCTGAGTTTATTAACTATTGTGCAGATGCATGTATTTAGATGTAGCATTCTATCCCTTACACACCACAGCAGAATGGTGTTGCAGAGAGGAAGAACAGATCACTGAAGGAGATGGAAACATGCATGATGGAGGCCAAAACTTTGCCACCAAAGTACTGGGCCAAAGCTATCAACTGTGAATCCTATATCCAGAATGGGGTGCCTCACAAACAGCTTGATGGCATGAATCCTTTTGAAGCATGGAGTGGGCACAAGCCATATGTGACCCATTTCAGGATTTTTGGCTCAAAGGCTTGGGCTAGGATTCCAATAGAGAAGAGGAAGGCTTTGCAGCCCCAAAGACAAGAGTGTCTTTTTGTTGGATACTCTGAAGATTCAAAAGGGTACAAGTTGATAAACTTGAGCACAAACAAAGCCTTCATTGAAAGGTGTGTTCAGTTTGAAGAAGAACCCCTTGCAGCAGTGGAAGTTGGTGAAGCCTCTTCACCACCTGAACCTCAAGAAGTAAGTAAAGAGTTTGTTGAACATGATGATTCTAATTTTTCTGATGGATATGAGTTTATTGCAGACCCAAACAGCCCCACAAGGCTTAAATGGGCAGCCAAGACACTACATGCAGCAGGAGAGCTAGCTGGGGATCCCAATGACCCAAGGAGGACTAGATTTCAATTTGAGAGTGGTCTGTGCATGAAGGATCCTATGTTTGCTGAAAATTATATTTGATGGTGGATTCTAATATTCAAACATATGAAGAAGCAACAAGAGATCCAAGATGGAAAACAGCCATGAAGGAGGAGTTCAGCTCACTCCAAAAGAGCAACACATGGGAGCTAGTGGATCTTCCTCCAGGAAGAAATTTAGTCCAGTGTAAGTGGGTCTATAAGACCAAATTTGCTGCTGATGGTTAACCACTAAAGTACAAGGCTATATTGGTAGCAAAAGGCTACTCATAGGTTCATGGCATCGATTACAATGAGACCTTTGCCCCAGTGGCAAACATGGATTCCATCAGGCTAGCTCTAGCCATTGCAGCCTCAAGGCAATGGGAGGTACATCATATGGATGTAAAGTGTTCCTTCCTGAATGGAGATATCACTGAGCAGATATATATGCATCAGCCTCAAGGAATCTCACAAGCTGATATTGCTTCCTTAAAAGGAGCTATGAACCAATCCTTCTCCATGACAGATTTGGGGCTCTTAAGTCAATTTTTGGGGCTTGAGATCTCTCAATCCAAAGCTGGAATCAAGGTGCACCAGTCAAAGTATGCCTTGGATTTTTTGATCAAATTTAGAATGCAAGATTGCAAAGCAAGAAAAACTCCCCTCCTTTCAGGAGTGAAGCTGGAAGAAGATGATTCTCCACCGATGGTAAACAATACACTGTATAGGCAATTGATTGGATGTTTATTGTATCTGACACATAATCGACCTGATATTTGTTATGCAGTAAGTGTGGATTCTATATTCATGGATCAGCCTCATGAGATCCATTGGAAAGCAGCCAAAAGGATCCTTCACTTTGTTCAGGGAACAAGGACACATGGGATCTTCTATAAGGCAAAATCTGATCTTGATTTGATTGGATTTACTGATAGTGATTGGGCAGGTGATAGCACAGAGAGAAATTCCACTTCAGGATATGTTTTCATGCTTGTAGAAGGGCCAATCAGCTGGTCAAGCAAGAAACAGAGTGCCATTGCACTCTCATCTACAGAAGCTGAGTACAGAGGAGTTGTTAATGCAGCAACTCAGTGTTTATGGTTGCAGGGTTTACTTGGAGAGTGTGGTTTCGAACCTGAGTACTCAACTACCATCTAATGTGATAACCAGAGTACCATTCGAATCCACAAAGATCCATTTCAGAAGCAGAGAACCAGACACATTGAGATTCACATGCACTACATCAGAGAGCTTGTGCATGATGGCACCATTCACCTACTCTTATGTTCATCTTCAGAACAAGTAGCTGATATCTTCACCAAAGCATTTTGTGAGAAGACCTTCAGCAATATCAAATCACTACTGGGGATTGCTGATCATGCTGTAAAGGCATGAGTGGAGACAAGATTCTACAATTTTGTTTTACAGTCCATGTTTAAGGGAGGATTTTCCCAAGTTGGTTTTGCCTCTTTCCTTGGTTGTATGGACTTGCAGTATGTAAAAGGGTGACTAAGACTTATTTCTAGGCCCTATATTTTTGATGTATTACTCATAAAGTTAGGCTTAAGGGGGGGTGTTAAAATAATCAACCCATATTTTACCCACTTAGACATTAATTCATTTATTTTTGTCTTATTTTGCCTAGTTCATGTGTCCCACCTTGTGCAAGTTGCTAATTGCCTATCCATAGAGGTCAAACTTGCCATATTTGACACATGTAGCACTTGGGAAAGCCTTAGGAATCAAATCTACTTTATTGCTAGCCTCCTAGGCACCTATCTACTTTTTATGCTTTACTGCCTATGTTTTCAGTGTTTTAAGGCACATAGGAAAGCTAGACTAGGTGAGGTGAACTAGTTTTTTGTCCTCTTCATCCTCCACTCTTTTCTCCATGCAAAAGCATGTATGAGCTTCCATTCCACCACTCTTTATCTTTCCCATGTGCCCTTTCCAATTCGTGAGCTCCATGACAGATTTGGGATCAGCTTTTTACACCTATGGGGGATTTGCTTAATTATAGTAATCCTGCTTTATGCTAGATTTGAATGCTTCCTCATGCATTCGATTTATTCATGTATTCTATTTATTCATAATCCTATGTTATTACAGGGTTGGCTATTGTACACTCAGTTAATATAATTTTGTGTTACAGCTCCATATTCAGTCTCCATTGTTCGCAATTTTGCATGATCAATTGATAATTGTTGTGGGTAAAATTAATCTACTGCTGGCCTTAATTTCTACAAAGTAATGTTAATCATAGTGAATCAAAATTTACCATATTCAATCATGCTTAACCATCATCTTCTATATTCAAACGTAGCCAAACATTGTGAACCAAAGTAAAGCATAGCCTAGCATACTCAAACATGGTTAACCATGGTTACCAAGGTCAAACATAGTCAACCATTGTGAAATATAGTTAACCAAATTCAACCTTAACCAAACATGATAGACTAAATTCAAATATAATCAAACATGTTTAAACCATGGATAATTGTAGTCAAACATAATCAATGATGGTCAAATCCGGATAACATTAGTAATGTGTAGATAACCATAGTTAACTATGGTCAACATTAATTAACAAATGGCATCCAAAGTCAAACTTGGTCAACCTTCATTAACTATGGTCAACCATAGTCATATATCATCAACCATGGTTAGACATGCCCATCCATGGTCAAACAATGGCACCCATATTCGACATGGTCAACAAATTTAAACCATATTCTTAAATTCATAAACATGAAGGGTTCAGATAGGGTTTTCCTACTTGATTTATGGTTTCGAGAGATCCTATATGATCTTGGCAGCATTTTTTAGTTTCCTACAAATTCATTTTGATTGATCATCCACTTGTCATTCTATTCAATTTTTTATCATGCTCACTCATAGTTTATGTTTTTTTTTGTAACTTAAAACTATATTATCGAAAACAAAAGATAACATAGCCAATTTTTCTCGAAACCTGGCAGTAAGAGCCTCACAACATTTTGTATTCTCCCTTTGATACCTATATAGACACACTGGTAATTAACATAAGATCCAAAAAAATATAGTACCTCATTACCACATAACATCTAACATTTCACTTCTCCATAAGGACACCCTATGCATTCCCTTTCTACCTATCGAATTACTATAATAACGACTCTTAAAACATTGAGACAAAAGAAAACAAAAAGAGGCCATATGAGGCTACTACACATGAACCTACCCACGATTCTCCCCCCCATAGCCATGGCTAAGCATGCACATGTGTTGAGCTTCCTCTTGGTTCCCCTTCATTCCTGGATCCATTGTCGACGTTCCTCCTCCACCAATCATCTTCCTTGTCTCGCCACCCCCAAAAGTAGGTGAAGGTGGTGCATAAAATTTCATGCCAAATTTATTTCTAATGAGCTCCACCTTCTTGTGCATAAGTATACAGTCTTGATGATTCTCTTTCAATGCCTAAACCAACTTGAATTCTCTTTGCATACATTTCTCATCATCCATCAACACATGTGATAGAAGGTTATTCATTACCCTGTAGGACATCATCATATGCTCATATGTAGAGGCACGCCCCATCGCGGTGCGTGGTTCCATGTCCGAATAGTCAATATCCACCATTATTTCTTCCACCGGAGTGTCCTTGTCCTTATCCCATAGCTCATTGTTTATCGCATCAATATCTTCGTGGATAATAGTGAGTATCTGTCCATGAAAAAAGGTGGTTGCAATCAGGGCTTGTGACTCAATGCAGGTTACCCTTCTGTAAGAGCCACATAGATTCCTTGTAGTATTCTCTTTTCCATGATGATCGTGAGGGACCCTCGATGTGTAAGATTCACCATTGCCTCTCCTCCCCCTCCGATCCATATTCCCACACTTAAATTCAAAACATGAAAGGATTTTACATGGATTATCTACACCAATAACAATAGAAACATCTGAGTCCTATCTAAACAAGGATGAGCGATAATTATGATGCCTCCTACCTAAATTTATTGAAAAACCGGATATAATTAAGACAACTACTGGTTTCATGAACCAATTGGTCAATCATTTCCATAGTATGATCACTTATCTACCTTCCTTAATGCACCTCATGATGACAATATTTAACCTTTGTGGTAAGACTAGATTATATCACTTCTAGATCTTCCCCCAACCTAAAATAAACTCAAGAGGAGAATAGGGATTAGGTTATTGCTTCCTTTCATCATCTTGGTGGCTTTAGGATATAATGTGGTTGGAAGGAGTTGTCATGTCCATGTGTGAGTTTGTCTTAGAATAATAATCCATCATTAGTACCTTAGTTTATACCTTAGTCAATTTCATTTGCTTTTAATGCATTAAGTCGTGATGGTTTAGACTTAGGTAAATTAGTTTAGGAGGTGAACTAGTTATTTTCACACCATTCACACACACATACAATCACTATAGATTTTTCAACCCAACACATTTGCACCCTCATTGATTCTTTGGAAAGCTACTTCCTTGCTTTTGGGAATCTGGGTTTGACTAGGGGCACTAGTGTTGTCTTTTGTCCATTTTTCTCCTCCTAATGAATTTATTATGCTCCTTGAGCCACTTCCACACCTTTAATTACTCACCCATGGATGACTTGGACTCATTATTTCCCCATCACACTCCATGAACGTTCACACCAAGTTTTGTGACTGTTTAGGCTAAGTTAGAGCTTCATTGGTCCACCTAGGGGGGATTGAGGTCAAATTTTGCCATGACAAATGTAAAATCCCAATTATATTTATAAGACTCATGAATTCTTCCTAATGTAATATATCCCTGATATAAACACATTTATATGTTAGACAATTAAATAATATCCACTTTGTGTTCACATGTGTATGTAAATTTTGTTACTCTTTCAATTTTTTTGCTAGCTTTTGCAAAGTAATTTGAATTGTGAGAGTATATTTATTTTCTATATCAAGTTGTGAATCAAATTATCACATGGTATCAGATATTATTGGAGTTTAAAATCAACCTATAGTGTTTGAGTTGCAAATTGATAGTTTTTCTAGATAGATTTGAGTGTTTTTTGTAGGTACTTTAAGAAAATTCTCACCATTAGCACAAGCAGAGATGGAGAAAATGCATGTCTTGATGAATCCATTCAATTAATTAGAATGGAAGTTATATATGGTCATCCAAACGATATCCAATGGTGTCTACAGGGTCACCATGGGGATAGAAGTAGAGCCAAATTCTGCAATAGAGAAGTCAAAATAATTCTATAGACTAGATGAAGCTTTTGGAATGCTATGTCTCAGCATTTTGAGAGATCTCTTGTTTCATATTGAAATTTTGTCCACCCCAAATGAATCTTGGATCAGGCTCAAATCTCTCTTTGGGAAAACAAATGAACTAAGGGGACACCATATGGAAAATGAGCTCATCACTTTGATCCCACCCCATTTTGACACCATCTAGGAGTTCTTCACCAAATTTAAGTTTTTGGTAGTTCAACTCAAGTAGTGTGGAATAGAGAAGAAGGATGAGAAGCTAATAATGTCAATCCTTCCAAATTTGGGGCCAAAATACTGAGTGTTTGTTAGAACATTCCATTATGACAAGATAACAATTTTAAATTGGCAAATTCCATCACTAGCAAGCTTCATGCAGTCTTTGACCCAAGAGGAAGACAAGCTAGTGCAGAGGGGCACCATAAAAATAATCAAGGACCAAGCTCTTTATGTAGGTGTTTATAATGCACCCAAAATAAATAATAAATCCAAGGATTCGAAACAACCAGAGAAGAAGAAACAAGATAAACCCAAGATTCCTAATGGGGGTTCGAATCCTTGCAAAAACATGGACAAGAAGGGAAAGGAGAAGACCAAATGCACCTATTTCCACAAGGGATGGCATCCTAAGAGTTACTACATGAATAAAACCATTGGTATGATGGCATGGTTGTTGGAGAAGAACAACATCCTAGTCCTAGAGGGAACAAGGAAGAAGGACACTAGTTCAGGTTCTGACAACAAGGAGAAATGTCATGCTTTGGTTTCAAGTTCTTCAGATCCCTCCATCTTCATCATTGACTTGGGAGCATCAAGGAATATGGCCTCTGGGAGAGAGTTCTTCATATCCATGTATTCAAATAGTGGCCCAATTTTTCAAATGGGTGATGGCTCTGATATCCAAGCCAAGGGAGTTGCCAGGATCAACCTTGACAATGGATATTTCAACAATGTCCTCTATGTACTAGACTTGGAAGTGAACTTGCTATTAGCATTAGAGGAAATTTCAACTCAAAATGGGCCTTTTAACTTTTATTCAAATTCCATGTCATCATGTGTTAGCTAATGAAATTGCTTTAAATTTGAAATACCATATAGGTCTTAAACACTTTTTTAATATAAATTTGGGGATAGGTATCATAAAAAACTACTTTTTTTGTTTGTATTTTTGACATATCTCCCTGTGTTTTTACTCAAATTTATATCGAGAGAGTTTGTTGGATGCGTAATTAAATTCCACATCCAACAAGTACCCACTCGGCATACTTTTGATGGACCCTGCTACCCAAAAAACAAGAAATACCTGAAAAAAATGGAATGATGACATCATCATTCCATTTTTTCAGGTATTTCTTGTTTTTTAGGTAGCGGGGTCCGTCAAAAGTATGCCAAGTGGGTACTCGTTGGATTCGGAATTTAATTCCACATCCAACGAGCTCTCCCGATTAAAATTTGAGTAAAAACACAGGGAGATATGTCAAAAATACAAACAAAAAAGTAGTTTTTTTCTTTTCTTCCTCCAAAATTAATAAATATTATTTTATTATTTTAACTATTATTTTATTAGCTCATTTTAGGAGGCCCATTTTGAGTTGAAATTTCCTCTAATGTATAACAAATGACACATAGTGGAGAATCCAAGAGAGTAACATTTACTCCATATGAGGTTGAGATAGCATAAATATCCTCCAACAAAGTTGTGGCATTGGGGTATGCAGATCAGCAAACTAGAATGTACAAATTCTCCAAGTTTCTTCCAAATTCCAGTGGGAAAGTGCTTCTTTCTCATGCCAATGAAACCCCCAAGTTGTGTCATTAGAGATTTTGCCATATGAACTACAAATACCTTCAAGCACTGAATAAGGATGACATGGTGGAAGGGCTTCCTTTTATCAAATCTTCCAATGGTGCATGCATTGGTTGTGTGGTGTGAAAACATATAGAGCGCAACTATGACAAGGGGAAGGAAACAAGAGGTACAAAAACACTTGCATTGGTTCATTCATATCTCATTAGTCCTTTTCCCACTCCCTCCTATGGAGGATCAAGGTATGTTCTCACTTTCATAGATTATTTCTCAAGGTTTTGTTGGGTCTACTTCCTTAAGCTAAAATCTAAAGTCTTTGAGACTCTCAAGATTTGGAATGCCCTAGTTGAGAATCAAAGTGTGAACAATATTAAAATCCTTATGACTGATGATTGTAAAGAGTATGTGAATAAAAAAATTCAGCACCTATGTGAGGAATGTAGCATTCGGTCCCCTACACAACACATCAAAATGGTGTGTGCTAACACAAAAAATTGTTCACCTAGCTTTATATGGCCTAAAATTCATACATACATCATATTTCTACCATATTTCCCTTACTTTTGACCTTCACAACCGTATTTCCACCAAAAAAGGTCCAAAACATTAGTATTTACTATGGTTTACCCTCATTCTCTTCCAACAAAGGGTCAAAAACCCAAAAGAGGGGTCAAAACTCGTAAAAAGGGTCCCAAAACCCTAAAAAAGAGATAAGATAAAAAAATCCATAGCAAAATACCATGGGTTAACCTTGGGTCAAAATACCCTAAAACTTTACTATAAATACATTGTGAAGGTCTCCCCAAAAATAGTTTTCATAACCTTTTGCCATTTTGAATACGTTGGGACACCTTTAGCACTCAGGTATTCACACTACTTTTTGACACCACCCTGTTTCTATACCATTCCCACTTAGTACGTCGAGACGCCCTCTATACCCACCTAAAGAACCAACTTGTAGAGAGGCGGATCACATATAAGATGACCATGGTGGCCCAATTTCAAGAAAAAAGGTTTAGTATAGGTTTGTTTCTAGTTTCTTCCCTTTGATTCAAATTCACCGATTGGGCCCACACGAGGTCGATCTGAACCTCCTCTACATCAGTTCCTGCTCCCCCAGACACTGTCGACCCCATTTTTCCTGTTTTTTCTATGTCTAGTAACAATTTCCTTTATCAGGCTATTAGACGCGACTCAGCTGCCTCTTTCACCCCGATAAGTGCGACTTAGTCATGAATTCCACCTCGATACCTGCAACCTAGCTCACAGAGCTAGATTGCTTCAGTCTCGACATAGGAAGCGACCCCAATCACTCTTATAACATTATTTCGAGTGACCTAGTCACATGAAACCTCCTATTTTGCACGACTCAGTTTTTTGCTATCCATATCACTGCTATTTGTTTGTTTTGTGCAAACCAAACCACACACGTTCCTTTGATAGGTGCAACTATAATCCTATAGACTTTTTTTTGTGCTTGGTTCAAACCCTTGTCTGTCCAAACCCTTTGTTTAGACCTGATATTCTGTTGTTAGGAACCCATGTCAATCCTTCTCTTTACCGTGTTAGTATATTGTTGTTGGACGCATATGCTTTGTAAGTCATCCCATACTAATTGTTGATCTAAATTTTGTGTTATTGTTGTTGGGCACATATGCTTTATAAGCCGCTTGTAGTTTTTGTTGATCCATAGTTTATATTGGCCCATGGTTTTGACCCATAGTATTGGCGCCTAATTTTAGCATATAAGTGTGTGTGGAGGCCAAGGAAGGCACCGTGAAGTTATTTTGTATTCATCTTGCTCAAAGGAGGTTTCCCCCTCGAAGTGGCATGCGATTAATATAAAATTGATTTCGAGTTCTGCTGCTATATCGTGTATTTTGATTACTTGTTTGCTGCAGGGTCCTCACATTTGGTATCAGAGCGCTTTCTTGGGCTCGTTGGGTGAAATTTCTGCCCAATTTTTTTATTTTTTATTTTTTTCGCTTCTGTTACAGGTTCGGATTTGGGAATAATCCCTATCCGCTTAACTGTGGGAAGTACTTGGGCATAAGCCCTAAAACTCATTGTGAGGAGTACCATAGGAACCCTGAAGTAGCTGGCCCATTGAGAGGACCTGCCAGCGAAAAGGGCAACGACCCCTACCTGATTGACTAGTTCCCACCCGTGAGGTAAACCAAGAGCTGTCGTTTGTGGCCAAGCGGTTATCAGTTTTACCTGAGCCATGGAGTGAGGGGTACTTCCCCAATACACAAGCCATCAGAAATAATTGGTGGCTGAGTGAATCCCTTGAACCGATAGGAAGCCACACATACCTGGGGTCCATATCTATTTTCAGTTGCACAATCACAGATTTCCTCTGTCCAGAACTGTTGCCGGTCAGTTCTGTGCCGTTGCAGATTCCACTGTTTTCGATCAATTTTCGGCCATATCTCCTTGGTTTCAACTCTATTTTCCCTGAATCTTCACTGACAGCTCTGCAATTTCATTCTACATATTTCATTCCTGAAGACCCTATCCCAAATTCCACTTCCCAAAACCTGAAATCCCACATTTGTCTATTTTTAGGGTTTGCGATAACTCCTTCAATTTTCACCCAAATGACTTCAAATTTTTCCATCGTATTCCTTTCCTCATTCTACTTCTTTGTCCCTCTCTACCAAATTTTCTCATTCTTTCACCCCGCTCCTAAAATCCCCATTTTTTGCTTCCCTGTCCTTTCGACAGTGTCCAAAACTTACTCAAACCCACATTACCATTCCAATTTTTTCCCAAATCCAGATTCTCCTCTACTGAAACAGTTTATGTTTTTGTTTTTCTACCCACTCCCCCCCCCAAATAAAATAAAATATAAAAAATAAAAAATAAAAAACTCTTGGTTATGGTTGTCACCCACACAAGAGAAAAAACCATGGAGGAAGCACTTGCAGCCATCCAAGCCAAACTCCAGGAACTGGATGAAAAATTTCTCGGTCTCCATCTTGAGCATTCAGCTATGAACACCAAACAACAGTCCAAGTCTTCATCAAACACTAGGTTCTCTTCTTCCAACAATTTTCGCGGTCCGAAGCTAGATTTTCCTCACTTCAATGGTACTGATCTGACTGAATGGATCTATCGTGTAGAACAGTATTTCAGTCTTCATAATACTTTTGATGTCCACCAAGTTTCACTTGCCTTCTTTCATTTGAGAAACTATCTGATCATACTTAAGGATTACCTGATGACTTCTACTCGAGTTGTTTTATCAGTGGTCTAAAGGATGCAATTCGCTCTGAGGTCAAAATGTTCAGTCCCAACATAATGATGGAAGCCCTAGGGTTGGCTAAGTTGGCAGAAGACAAGATGGCAGCCCAACAGTGCTCCAAATCCCCTTTTGTTCCCTTCCAAAATATGGGTTCTCAACGACCTCCCATTTCGCCAGCTCCTCACTCACCTCCAATCAAGCATTTGTCTGAAACAGAGATGCAGGCACGTAGAGAAAACGGGCTTTGTTATAATTGTGATGAGAAATTCAGTCGGGGACATCGATGTGTTCAAAAAAAGCTCTATCTCTTGGATGTGGATTCTCCACCTGCCTCTGAAATTGGTGAAGAAGCTTCCGATACAATGGATGCTCCGGTTTACACTCAAGAGCCGCCTACTGACCCTCCATCTCAGGACGACCAGCTCGAGATATCCCTCCATGCTTTAGCTGGAGTCACTGCCCCCCAAACAATGCGGGTAGTACGTGATTACTTCAAGAAGCTTCCTCTTACAATACTCATTGATTCTGGCAGCACTCATAATTTCATTGACCCTCAGATCGCCAAACAAGCTGATTGTTTTATCCATCCTTGCTCCAACTTTGAAGTCATGGTTGCCAATGGGGGCACCTTACCTTGCAAAGGGAAGTGTCGTAATGTGAGTATCTCTATGGGATATTATAACCTCCGCTCTGACATGTTTTCCTTGACCTTAGGCGGATGTGATGTGGTTTTGGGCACTCAATGGCTGCACACACTTGGCCCCATCTTATGGGATTTTGCTGAACTTTGGATGCAGTTCTCCCCCGATGGACACAAACACACATTGAAAGGATTACAACTAGGGTCTCTCAGCATCATCAGTTCACATCGCATGGAAAAACGCCTTAAGAAGAGTTCCCATGGTGTCATCGCTCAGCTCCATTCCATTCAAATGCAACCATCAGCGGCCCCCACTACTCCTTTGGATCGATATACAAGTGTTTTTGTTGAACCAGTGGAACTTCCACCTTCACGACCAGAGGACCATCGTATTCAGCTGCTTCCTGGAAGCATTCCTCCCAACATCAGGCCCTATTGCTACGCATTTCACCAAAAAATAGAGATTGAACTCCTCGTTAGGGACTTACTGAAGCAAGGTATTATTTGCCCAAGCACAAGTTCCTTTTCTTCACCAGTTCTTCTTGTCCGCAAAAAAGATGGGTCATGGCGCCTCTGCATTGAATTTCGAGCACTTAATCACCTCACCATCAAGGATAAGTTTCCAATTCCTATTGTTGATGATCTTCTTGATGAGCTTCATGGTGCTCAATTTTTCTCCCAGTTGGATCTTCGCTCTGAGTATCATCAAATTCGGGTTCATGAGGATGACATCCCTAAAACAACTTTTCGCACACATGATGGCCACTATGAGTTTTTTGTCATGCCCTTTAGTCTCACTAATGCTCCTTCCACATTCCAGGCCTTGATGAATAAAATATTCTGACCCTATTTGCAGAAATTCATTCTGGTATTTTTTGATGATATCCTCATCTACAGTAAAACATGGGCTGAACATCTCTAGCATCTGGATCTTGTAATGCAAGTTTTCTCTGATCATCATCTCCATGCCAAAAAGTCTAAATGTGTTTTTTGCCAAAAGGGAGTTGAGTATCTCAGGCACATTATCTCAGCACAAGGGGTTCGTGTGGATCCTGCCAAAATCGCTGCCATGAACAATTGGCCACCTCCTAAGACACTCAAGAGCCTTCATGGTTTTTTGGGGTTGACTGGCTACTACCGCAAGTTTGTCAAGGATTATGGGAAGATTGTAGCTCCATTAACTACTTTGTTGAAAAAGGATGCTTTTATATGGACACATGTTACTGAGTGTGCATTTGACAAGCTGAAACAAGCTATGTGTACTACACCTGTTCTAGCTATGCCCGATTTTTCCAAGCCCTTCACTATTGAGAGTGATGCTTGTGGCAATGGACTTGGTGCTGTTCTCCTTCAAGATGAACACCCCATTGCGTTCACCAGCCCAGCCCTTTCCGGTAAGAATTTAGCTGCCTCTACATATGAGAAGGAAATGATGGCTATTTTGCATGCAGTACAAAAGTGGCTCCCTCTTGCTAAATGGTGGTACAATACCTCTTACCACACTACCTCTAAAATGACTCCATATGAAGCCATTTATGGTCAGGAACTGCCAATTCTTATTCCTTACACCCCCATCAGTTCTCCAGTTCAGGCAGTTGACACGGTCCTTCGAAACCACGATGAGGTTCTTCGCATTTTGCACGAAAACCTTCACATGGCAAGAAATCGCATGAAGCAACAAGTTGATCAGCACCGTTCTGAGCGCACTTTTGAAGCCGGTGATATGGTTTTTCTTCGTCTCCATCCTTACAAGCAATCCTCACTAAAACTCAAAGGGCATCATAAGCTCACTCCAAAGTTCTATGGGCCATATCGGATTCTTCAGAAGATTGGGTCTGTTGCTTATAAATTGGAACTTTCGCCTTCTTCCCGCATTCATCCAGTATTTCATGTCTCTTGTCTGAAGAAAGTTCTTGGCCCCAACATCAAAGGCCAAACTATTTTACCAGAATTGGATAATGAAGGATCCATCTTTTTGGAGCCGGAGGCTGTCCTCAATAAGCGCACTCGTCAGCTTCACTCTCGCTCTATCACAGAGGTCTTAATTCAATGGCATGGAATGCAGCCCAAGGATGCTACGTGGGAACCACTCCTTCAGATTCAGCGACAATTTCCACATCTAAAGCTTTGAGGACAAAGCTTTTTTTAAGGGGGAGGGGATGTTAGGAACCCATGTCAATCCTTCTCTTTACCATGTTAGTATATTTTTGTTGGACGCATATGCTTTGTAATTCATCCCATAGTAATTATTGATCCATAGTTTGTGTTATTGTTGTTGGGCGCATATGCTTTGTAAGCCGCCTGTAGTATTTGTTGATCCATAGTTTATATTGGCCCATGGTTTTGACCCATAGTATTGGTGCCTAATTTTAGTATATAAGTGTGTGTGGAGGACAAGGAAGGCACCGTGAAGTTATTTTTTATTGAGCTTGCTCAAAGGAGGTTGCCCCCTCGAAGTGGCCTACGATTAATATAAAAGTGATTTTGAGTTCTGCTGCTATATCGTGTATTTTGATTACTTGTTTGCTGCAGGGTCCTCACATTTGTCCAAACCTTCTCTGTTGATTTCCTACAAAAACCATTGTTACCAATTTTGTTTCAAGAATTGGAAGGAAACCTTTTACATACAAATGCACACACACTGATGCCATTAATAAAACACGCTCAGTTCATGACCTTGAGAAGAGCCATTAGAAAGAATCAATTAACATAATCACATTCGGTTTTGGACATAAGTTTCATTCGTAAAAATGTGGGAAGTACTTAGGATTTTCCCTAAAACTAATTGTGAGGAGTATGACATCATCCCCCAAGAGAAAAGGAAAACGACCCCTAACAGATTGACTAGATTCCCACCCATGAGGAAAACCAAATATTTGTCATTTGTTACCAACCAGTTAGCAGCTTTACCTATGTCATGGAGTGAGGGGTACTGCCCGAATATGCAAGCTATCAGACATCCTTAGTGGCTGAGTGACTCCTTTTGAACCAATAGGATGTCATTTTAAACTAGGGTCCATATTCATCTCCTGTAACTACCACAACCACCATTGCTCAACCACATTATTCCCACCATCTTAGGGGACCCCCTTAGTTCAGTTCCATGAACCACCACCATCGAAGCCATCTTCGACATCACTCTCCACCCTCAGAACCACACACAGCCTTTGAGTTCGATTCATATTCTTACCAATCCAAACCCACTTTCTTCACTGCCCTGTCTAGCCCCATGGCTGGCACAAAACCAGATCCCTTCTATGGAGGGGTAGCTGGTAGTGGCCCTACATCTTTGTCACCCATTATCACGGGTATCCCCTCTAGTGGTACTATTGCCACTACCCACATTGTTTTTGGCATGCCACCCATTAGTGGCATCCCCACACTAGCTACCATGGTTTCCACCATTCCATCTATTCCACTTGGGGGTAGTCGCCCTTCCACGTCCATCCATACTATCCCCAGAATGGGAGGTCATCCTCATACACCCCCAACCATGCATGGGAACTATTATCCTACAAACACAAGGATGATTGCTGGTCTATCCTGAGCCAACCTCAGGTCTAGCTTACCTTTCATGGCTGGTCTTAACTTGCCATATTTGGCAATATTAACAAATGACCCCATCAGTCATGAACCACACTAGCTTGCATGCCTACAAAACTCCCATCAAACATCCCAAAGTTTGAGGAAAAGGAGGGTGAGGACCCATAGAACCATATAATTTAGTTCCACTTATGGTGTTCCTCAAATAGCATAGCGAATGACTTGGTGATATTGATATTGTTCCAGCGCACACTCATAGATTTTGCGGCCAAATGGTATATTGAACTGCCTCATGCCACCTACCTCAATTTCTCTTCACTTGCCTCCATGTTCCTCCAATACTTTCAACTACTCGTCCACTATGACGAGGGAGTGGATATCCTCTTATCCTACCATCAAAATACAGCTACCCACATCATGGATCACATCCATGAGTGGTGATGTAGACACAACTTGTGCAAGATCCAACTAGATGACATGTTCTTCCTTGACTAGTTTTTAAAAACCTTACTCCCACCCATTTCCAAGGACTTTACCTCTGAACGAACCCAATCTGAGGAGGAGGCCATATTAAAGGCTTAGCATTTTGACTTAATATACACCCAGTTTGGGTATTTATATACCATCATTCCCAATTCTCCTTGAGCCCACACCTCTCGTCATAACACACTGAGGGCATCCCACGCTGTTGATGGAGTCATTGGATATATCACACAACACCCTAAGTTCTACACATCCTCCCCTATGATGCCACCACACTCGGGTAATATCCAACGTATTTCCCAACCCAATTTTTCACCCAACTACTCATGGATGATGGCTCAGTCTAGAGCCACCCCCTCTTATGCACGCCCTCCACCAGTTCATCACATCCATGGGCCGACCTATTTGGTGTAGTCATGTTCTGTCCAGTCGACATGGTTTGCAGCTCCTCCATCCCCTCCTGTCTATTATGCGCCACCTATGAAACCCACCTCGGCTCCATCCCGGATCCTCTAGTTTCTACAAGATAGGTTTATGCTTAGCAGAACCTTCCTAACAAACCTACCCCAATAACCAACAAGGGAAAGGAAAGAATTGAGGCATTAATCAGCCCCAAAAGGCATCTAGCAGACCAATCCTCCAAACAATAACGATCTTCACCAGCCTACAAAGAATCCCTGTCATCCCAACCAACCTGGGAAGAACCTACATCTAAGGGCCAACCACCTGTGTCCATCACTAACGTCTACAGTCATTACACTCACCAATTCCCTCAAATGGATTACATGCAACAACTTCTCTAGAATGACTAACAACATGACCCAAACGTAGCTGCTCTAGCGCATCCTAACCAAGAACCACCAAGGTTGCACCCATGGTTCTCCAAAATCCACTACCACACCAAAGGATGGTTGCAACCTAACCCTTGCCCCCACCCTCTCGCACAACTCCTATTGCAACCCCTCCTACAGAGGCTGGTGTTCATCACCTAATAAGAATGTCATCTGAAGAAGTCAACCTTCAAACTCAGCATAACTAGTATGGCTCCACCACAACAACCACTGACCCATCAACGACATATACTTCTTCCAATGTGGACATGTGTTTACATTTACCAATACCCCCCACCTAGGGGGCGTCTAATGCACCACAGTTCCCTATGCATCACATTGCAAACAGTGCTACTACCAAAGCTGCCCTCAACTATAGTATAGTTGATGACCTGGCCCAATATCCTACCATCGTGTCCACTTTGTAAGTACTCAAAACCTTCCCAACACAGCATAAATAATTGTTGTTCACGCTAGGTGTCATTGGTCCCTATGAATCCTTCAATCCAGGTTGATTACATTCAATTTGGATAAAGGAAAACCAAGGATGACATCCAGCGTCGCCTTCTAGGTTCTAGTCTCAATTTGAAATTTGGTCATACATCGATGCATCATTGATGAAAGGGTCTCCACTTGCGTCATGTCAACCACTATTTGGCAGAATCTTGGATCCCCTACCCTTCAACCACCTACAACTTCTCTCCATGCCTACAATGGTCATTCCACTCAGCCATAGGGTATTCTCATGAAGGTCCATGTTGAATTAGCTGGTACAACAGTGTTGATTGACATTGAGGTTTTCAATTCCCAACTTGACTATAACCTCCTCCTAAGACATAGTTACATGTATGCCATGCAAGTCATGGCCTCTAGGGTCTTTCGACTACTGATGTTCCCCCATGATGGGAAGATCGTAAATGTCGACCAATTGACCTACTACGATCCTAAGGGAATGGCCACACCGGAACATGTCCTTCTAACTATCATCTCAACCATTGACAATGTTTCAATTCCATCCTTGTATGCTATTGGCCTAGGCCTATTTGACAAAACCCCCATGACGGACACCTTTTTTTCCTTGCCACCTCCGCCTACATCGACTGAAGTTTCAGATTTGTGTACTATCACATCCAGTAACATCTCGACCACATCACAAGCTCAGTCCCAACCTCAACATCAGCCTCTGGGAAAGTCATTAGAGGAAATTTCAACTCAAAATGGGCCTCCTAAGTAAAATTAACAAAATAATAGTTAAATTAATAAAATAATATTTATTAATTTTGGAGGAAGAAAATAGAAAACTACCTTTTTGCTTGTATTTTCGACATATATCCCTGTGTGTTTACTGAAATTTCGATTGGGAGAGGTCGTTGGATGCAGAATTAAATTCCACATCTAACGAGTACCCACTCGACATACTTTTGATGGATCCCTCTACCCAAAAAACAAGAAATACCTAAAAAATCATGATGATGATGTCACCATCACGTTTTTTCATGTATTTCTTGTTTTTGGGGTAGCGCAGCCCGTAAAAAGTATACCGAGTGGTACTCGTTGGATGCGGAATTTAAATTCCACATCCAACGAGCTCTCTCGATTGAAATTTGAGTAAAAACACAGGGAGATATGTCAAAAATATGAACAAAAAAGTAGTTTTTTTATGATAGCTATCCCCAAATTTATATTAAAAAAATGTTTAAGACCTATATGGTATTTCAAATTTAAAGCAATTTTGTTGGCTAACACATGATGACATGAAATTTGAATTAGGGTTGAAAGGCCCATTTTGAGTTGAAATTTGCTCTAATGATTGGGGTTCATCCCCCCCCCCCCTGCTGTGCATTATACGACATCCTAGGTCACGCAACCCAAAATTGTCTATATTTTCCTATCCTATGCACCCACATGGATGCTATGGATACATCTGATGAAACCCCAATAGTCAATATCCAAAATCTGTTGATGGTTAGGAACAAGTCATTGTAGACTAACCACCCTTGTGTGATTTTTGAATTTTACGGTCACTACTCTCACAATTTCCCCGACCTTTTTGAGTATCAGTGTGCCCTTGGTGACCTTCAGAAACACTCTCAGAAGTCTGACATCACTGTCCATGAGGAGATACACCCTTGAGTTTCTTCCGCGGATACGTCCAGCACCATATATATGATCTCTAGTTCTGCTAGTCCTTCCATCCCCTTAGACATAGAATATCCCTTAATCTATCTATGCATTGTTTTAGCAACAATGAAATAATCATTGAAGCTCTATCAGCTCCTGATTACCCTTGGGATGATATGCATAAGCATTCATTCTTTGTTCTCGATGAACCTCTTTCATCGTTGTATCAGTAATCTATTGAATCCAAAGACTTCATCCATGGAAAAGTCAACTGGTTCAAGAACCCCATTCCGGCACTCGATTCCTTTGAACAGGGTAAAATGGCTAACATTTCTCCAACAATCCAAGTCAAAATATCAAGTAACCCTCAGGAAGTTGAAGACATTACACTTGGAGCCTCTTGCTCCCCTGAAGAGGCAGCTTCCTAGAAAGCTTTTTTTCAGGAGTTCGGTGATGTTTTTGCTTGGTCCTATACCTAGACACCTGGACTTGATCCATTCATTGTCGAACATTGTATCGACACATGGCCTGAGGTGGCACCCATTCACGAAGAAAAATACCCATTCACCCTGTAAAGGATCCTACTATAAAGGATGAGATCGATAAACTGCGCAAAGTCGGTTTCATATACCCCATCACATATACCACTTGGGTTTCTAATCATGTTCCCGTTAATAAAAAGAAGGGTACCATTCGTGTCTTTACCGACTCCATGATTTGAATTTGGCATGTCTCAAGGATAATTTCCCCACTCCATTCATTGACTATATCATTGAAATCGGTGCCAGACATGAAGTCTTTTCTTTCATGGATGGTATTTCCATATCATCCTAGTCTACTTGGACGACCTCACGATTCGCTCTCAAAAGCGTTCATAACATTTAAAGGAATTACAACAAGTCTTCTTGTGATGTTACAAATACAATGCTTGCTTGAACCCTCTCAAGTACATTTTTTGTTTCCCTGTCGGATGTTTACTTGGGTTCATCATCTCTCATAAAGGGATTGTGGTCGACCCTTTGAAGGTTCAAGCCATTTTGAATCTCACCTCACAATGTACTTTCCGCCAATTGCAAAGTCAGCAAGGCAAGGCCAATTTCCTTAGCCGTAGGTTATATGCTTGAATTCACCATGAGTACACCTCGGTCATAGTTTTTATTTTTCTCTTTGCATCGTTTTTACCACAGGTGAGTGACCCCCTCTAGTAGTTTCTCCAGGTCTAGTTGCAGTGAATCCATTGTGGAACTTTGTCACATCATTTGCATGTGAGCAGGTCTATCTTACCCATCTACCCTGCCCCTAAATAGTTGGTAGCCCACTGGAGCATTAGAGGAATTTTGGGGTCTAAAATGGGCCTCCTAAGGAAAATAATAAAATAATAGTTAAAATAATAAAATAATATTGATTAATTTTGGAGGAAGAAAGAAAAAAACTACTTTTTGTGTTTGTATTTTTGACATATCTCCCTGTGCTTTTACTCAAATTTTGATCGAGAGAGCTCATTGGATGTGGAATTTGATTCCACATCCAATGAGTACCCACACTGCATAATTTTGATAGACCCTGCTACCCCAAAAACAAGAAATACCTGAAAAACGTGATGATGACATCATCATCACGTTTTTTCAGGTATTTCTTGTTTTTGGCGTAGCGAGGTCCATCAAAAGTATACAGTGTGGGTACTCATTCGATGCATAATCAAATTCTGCATCCAATGAGCTCTCCCGATCAAAATTTGAGTAAAAACACAATGAGATATGTCGAAAATACGAACAAAAAAAGTAGTTTTTTTTAATGACAAATATGTCTATTCAACCATTATGGTTGACTTATTTTATTAAAATTTTATTGGTTCTTGAATTCCAACTCACAAAAAATTATTTTGGCACGTTTTCTTATAAGGCCCATTTTAGACCCCAAATTTCCTCTAATGGGTGCGGTCCCACATCTCCATGTGCACAAAGTATGTTGCGCGTATGATGTAGGTACCACTATGCTACCATACCATCAAGTCCCAAGACCTGCCCTGGAGGTCAAGGCCTCTCAGTATCTCTTTGGTATTTCATGCACACATATGGATCATCCTCTACAAGGATAGGAAGCTGTCACCATTGTGCAAAAAGCTCATGGGTTGAGAAACAACCTTCTAGACTTTCTCCCTCCCTAGTGATTCTTTAGTCCATTTTCCAAAGTGACGTTGGTTTGCGTGCCACAATATGAATCACACCTTGTACCTTGATCTAGATCCATACCCATAAACCTCCATTTGGTCTAGTTTTTCTCCGCGCACTACTGCACTAGGGCCAACATCACTACCTGCTAGTCAGAGCTATCTGAAGTCCGTTTCAGACACCGTTCACACCACCGGGTTCGATTTCGTCCCTCTTTATTTTGATGAGACCCTCGTCTCATGCTCTCGCTGTTAATTTTTTTTGGTACATTTCCTGAAAGTCACCTTAATTTGTGTGCCATCATGTGAATCTCCCTTTGTATGTATTGGCATGTTCACAAGCCATCCGCTCCATCCATACTGCACAGTTGGCCATCTTTGATTGCCATCCATCATCCCGCAAGGGGGCCCCATTAGTGTTCTACATTTATTACCATCAGCCATGTTCACAACATAACCTCTTTCCATGTATTGAACACATCCCCCTTGCTTGATCGACCATTACAGAGTTTATGTTAAGCCCTTTTCTAACTCCTAAAAGAATGAAAATATCGTCGAGCATGCTTACATCCTTTAACGCTCATAAAGTATTTGAAAGGGTGTCAAGGAGATGGCTACATGCATGATTGAGGGTAATAATATGAGTCCTAATCTATGAGATGAAGCCATTAATTGTGTTGCATATATTCAGAACAAGGCTTTACACAAATCAATGAAAGGGAAAACACCTTATGAGGCTTAGTTTGGTCACAAACCAAATATCTCGCATTTCAGGAGTTTTGGCTCAAGGGAATGGGCTCGAATTCCGTCAGAAAAGAAGGAATTGCAGATACAAAGAAAATAATGCATCATCGTGGGATATGGTGAAGAAAAAAAGGTCTACAAGTTCTTTGATACATCCACACACAAAACTTTCGTTGAAAGAAGTGTGTAATTTTAAGAGGAAATTATACCAGATTTTGAACTAGCACAAGGGGAATGCTCTTCTCCTCAACACCAAGATGATGGAAGTGATGATTCCGTATTTAATATTTATGATAATGAGATGGCTGAAGATGATGTTTCTGTACATGAATCATCCTCAATTCCCAAGTGGGAAGAGAAAACCATACAAGTTGTTGGGTATTTAGAAGACAATCCTCTAGATCCTAGGAATACAATATCACAATTTCACAATGATTACTTTGAAAGTGAAGTTTCCCTTTCTTAGAATTTATATATTATGGATGGATCTGATCCATATTCATATCAAGAATCATCTCATGAACCACTATGGAAATCATCCATGCAAGAAGAATTCATTTCTCTACAAGAGAATGAAACTTGGGAATCGGTTCCCTTGCCTTCGAAGAGGAAACTTGTGCAATGAAAGTATCTCTATAGGAAAAAACTTGATGCTTTTGGGTCTGATATAAAATATAAGGCTATATTAGTTTCCAAAGTATTTTTACAAGTCCAAGGACTGGACTATACAAAGACCTTTGCACTGGTTGCAAATATGGCTTCAATCAGGCTAGTTTTAGCCATTGTTGCTAGTAAATGTTGGGAGGTTCACCACATGGATGCCAAAAGTTAATTTCTTCATGGTGATATACATGAAGAGATATATATGAAACAACCTAAATTTTTCCAAGAGGATCCTTTCCTTGTGTGCAGATTAAATAAGTCACTCTATGGCCTCAAGCAAACCCCAAGGGCTTGGTATGCCAAGATGGAAAGTGTTTTGCTATTAATTTGTTTTGTTCGATGAAAATCGGATCATAATGTTTATCTGCATCATATTAGTGATGTATTGCAGGTAAGTGTGCCATATTTTTATGAAATTTTGATTAGACGTAGCTTCACCAAAGAAATTGGATCAATTAAAGCATATTTACACAGTGAATTAGGATTGCTAAAACAATTTCTTGGTTTGGAAATTGAGAAATATAAAAGAGGAATCATGATAAGCCAACAAAATTATGCTTCAGAACTGTTATTAGATTTTAATATGGATGAATTTAAGGCAGCCAAGTTCCCATTCCTTTCTGGCATAAAACTAGGTGAAATTGGTGACTCTCCATTAGTACATTTCTCATTGTATAGACATCTAGTCGAGAGTTTGTTAAGTCTTATACATACTAGACCTGATTTAGAATATGTTTTTAGTGTTGTATCAAGATATATGAAACAACCACATGATATCCATTAGAAGGAATCCAAGAGGATCCTTCAGTATGTTCAAGGCACTAGGAACTTCGGGGTGCACTATGCAGCTAATTCTCCACTAGAAGGAGTAGGATTTTCTGATTCAGATTAGGCTGGAGATTGCAATGATAGAAAGTCCACTTTAGGTTTTGTATTCATTCTTTCCAATGGTCCCATTTTCTGGTCAATTAAGAAACAACACACTATTTCCCATCCTTCAGCTGAGGTCAATTATAGAGGAGCAGTGAATGAAGCTACACAATGTGTGTGGTTGCAAGGAATTCTTCAGGAACTTAATGTTGCACTTGATTCACCCACTGTCATTTGGTGTGAAAATAAAAGGGCAATCAATATTTCTACGAATCCAATACAGAGATAGAGGACCAAGCACATAGACATTCATATGCACTACATTCGGGGCTTAGTGCATGATCAGGTGATTTCCTTGTAGTATCTCCCTTCCAATGAGCAAATTGTTGATATTTTCACCAAGTATTTTACTCAGAAGACCTTCACTTAATTGAGATCACTATTTGGAGTGAGTGACGCATTGTGATGGCTACCATTCACCTTCATATTTTTGACCTCATGTCCATTTTTTAGGAGAGGTTTTGTTCCCATGTGGTTTTCCTCTTTTCCGTTTTTTTCATGGACAAATAAAATTTTATGTTGTACGAGGTGACTTGAGCCTTTGTTTCCAAGGAGTCCATGATATTTTTGGTTAAGTTGTACTAATTCAAGGTTAAGGGGGGTGTTAGAACAATAATCCATCCTTAGTACCTTATTTTATACCTTAGTCAATTTAATGTGATTCTATGCATTAAGTTTCTATAGTTTAGATGTGGGGAAATTGGTCTAGGAGGTGAACTGGTTACTTTTAGACCATTCACACACGCCAGTGCTCTTTATTGGTCAACCCAGCACATGTGCACCCTCATTAGTTACTTGGAGCTCTATTTACTTGTTTTGGGGAATCTGGATTTAACTAGGGGCGCTAGTGTTGTCTTTTGTCCATTTTTGGCCTCCTAGTGCATTTATTGTGCTCCTTGAGCCACTCCTATAATAACACAAAAATTCATAACAATTTAAAATTTTTCATGTAACATAAAATGTTCAAGGATGTGACTGCTTAAGAACCAATAATTGCCAGCGGTTACTCAAATAGTAGTATTTAGAATTGAGCATTGTAATTCTTTAGTTCTATATAATTTATTTGTTTATCTTTGAAGAACTATGCTACGGATGTTAAGTTTAGCAGTTTATGTTTAAAAAGGACAAGAAAGAAAACTACATCTAAACCTGATACTAAGTGTGTTTTTACTGTCTTCTGACAAGTAGGAAAGACCTTAGTTGAGATCAGGGCTTACTTAGCCTACAACTAATGCAGTGAAGTGATGCTTCTTTTATAGGTTCTAAACAGGTAAGCATTTTTGTTACCGGTAATTCTAGATCGAGAATATCACTCAACTAGCATAGGATAAAATGCTAGTTAAATTGTTTGTTTTGCAGCTTGACCTTGTAAGAGGTATTGTTGGTATTTCTATTATTAGAATCCTACATAAATGTTTGTAAAAACACTATTGTAAAAGAATGGGTTTAGTTCAATTATGCTTACTACCACAGTACTTGTTCCATTACTTTCCTTTTTGTGTTTTTAGTTATAGACTTGTATTTTATTTTAGATGGTGTAGTAAAAGTGAGCATGGTGGCTTGCTACTATCGAAGGGTGGTTTTGACTGTCGAATAGAGTGTTGAAGTTTTAGATGTATTCACCGTCATTTTTTACTATGTGAGTTTTGTACTCTGTCAGTGCTTTTAACCATACACAGTGTGAAGAGTGTTGTTTTAAATAGTGAGCTAGGTTCTTGGTTTTACTACTTGTTTCTTGTCGTGGGTTGATTCTTACCTCGTTGTGCCTTGGGACTTCACACCTAAACATTGCGAATTGCATTTTCTTTTGACAATGCTCCATTTCAACTCATGGTACTAACAAAGGAGGTTCGGGTTAGCTTTCCACGTCCAAACAACTGCACATCTCTCTAAGGTATGAAAAAAATTTGTTTAAATCCTTTTTGCACAATTTAAAATTATTATTTTATGAATTATGTGTATCTAACATACTAGGGTTTGTTCTATGCAGTCTCTCAAGACCCGAGCTCGGTTCTGAAGGACTCCACCAATAGGATTCCATGAGGGCATCCACCCTAGTAAGCCTCGGTTTCACCTGGGGTTCTCCTGCATGAGTTGTACGGTTTATTAAGATGTTACTACCATGTGTTTTTGGTTACTTGTTTGGTCATGGCTACTAGATACTTTGTTTGTTTTTCATGCCTTAATGGCTATTTTGCAGTGAAAGGATTTGGGGCTTCCATAACTGTGACTTAATGAGTTAATTTTTTAGCCTTTTCATCCATGGTTAATGTTTAGTGATGTTGTCTGATACCAGCTTTAAGCTGTGACTCCATTTGAGCAGGCCATTGGGCCATTATCAAAGGATTTGGTTAATGTTTTAAAAACCCTAAAGGTTGTTCTTGCGAAACTTCTTTTTGGAAGGGTTTTTATAGCTGATACAAATGTTTGGTTTTTAAGTGAACTCAGTTTTAATGTAGATACTTATAATCAAGATTTTAAGCATTGAATGGTGATGTAAAAATACGTAGGCTGAGACTATTTTTGTTCAGTTTTGTTTTTAATATTAAAATAATTCTTACAGCTTAAAGCTGAATTAATAGTATCTCTGTTTGGTTAATATTTATATATTGTTTTTATGTTAGCTATTTTTATTGTTATTTACCTTTTGATCGTTTAGGGTTAAGTATATTATTAATTAATTTTTTTCTCTTCAAAAGAATTATGATTTGAGAAGGCTTCGATAGTAACACATTATTGATTTGGAAATGATTTCTAGAAAAAAAATAGAGAAACAAACTTGATTGAATAAATTTACCTCTTTTATGTACTTTTGGAAAATACTGTTAGGTCTTGATATTTATAAATTGTGAATTTACTTTATTATGAAATGATTAGCTTTTTTACAAACCCTAAATCGTTTTTAAATATTTATAGAATTGGTTTTCACTTTCTTGTTAAAACATAGTTTTCATTTTCACTTACGTGTATTAATAGGGTAACTATTTAACCTTATAAACTGTCTTTGTTAAGTTAAACTAAATTTTAATAGTTTTTCTATTTCTATATTATCTATTTATGTTAATATATTAGATTGAATAGTATAGGATTTTTCTGGTTTTACTGTGTAAAATATTACACAGATTAGTGTGTAATATCTAGGCTTCTTCCTCTATCTATATTTAATTTATTTAAGTACTTTAAATAAATAAAAGTACAAAAGAGAACCTATAAACAATTTATACAGAAATCCTATAGAATATAACCATTTCATCTACATACATACTTTATTTAAATCCATTATTTGAAAGTAAATTATCCTATTGTACTAGAGTATGACCTTGCAAAAGGTGTGGAAAAATACAGTTTAGTTATTTTTTTATATCTATCAATTAACTCAAAATTTCTATACTTATTTACCCGAATATAGCTAGTTCAGAACTTACTAACTTTCACAACATATGCATTTCTTCTAACTATCCCTAATAGAAATAAAACAAAAATATGCTATATCATTGATAAATCTTAAAATTTCCAAATACAGTAAATAATTAAATGACTGAACTAAACAAGTAAAACCTGGAAGTATATATGAGGTGAGAACATCTTAAGGAACTTGTTCCTCCCAGCTAACTCCTGGAGAAGAGTTGGACTGCAATCCTAAAGACCCCCGAGATTGTCTCCTGGTCCACCTGGTAGAAGTACTGGGTGAGATATGTAGTCTAGAAATCCTCTACAACTCCATCGAGTGTTCAGCAGTAACTTAGTTCTACTTGTAGCAGTATGAACTCAGCTTAGAATAGCTGCACTAGTTTAGCTCTTCAGCACTTATCCACTCAAACTTACTTTAGGTAGTCCCCTCCATCGAATTATCTTGTACACTTCATTCAATCAAAATGATCACAAATCCAGAATGAGAAGCCTCAACTGTCTTCAATGGGAAGTTTTATTAGCATGCCTAGGTATTTTGGGTCAGTTTTTACTTAATGAGCTACCTGCTATTGTTCCACTTTCTTGGAGAATCTTGACCACAAAAATAGGGAAGTTGCCACCTGCAATAGCTAGAAGTAGTTTGACGATTCTGCCACATGTCAATCTTCTCTCAACCCAGCCTTTTCCATCAAGTGACCAGTAAAACACTCATTTAATAGCTTCCCTAAGTTGCTGTCTCATCTTTTGTTTATTTATTAATAAAATATTCTGCAATTCCATTAAATTATCCTTGACCCCACTTGGTCATTAATTACAAAATTTAACATAAAATATAACATAATGTTTCTTAAAAACATGAAAATGTTTTGCAAATTGGGGCATGTGACAAATCCCATACCTCTACTTTATTAGCCATGCGTGACTTGGATTCATTATTTCACCAACACACTCCACCAACATTGACAATAGGTTTTGTGACAATTTGGGCTGAGTTGGAGCTTCATTGGTTCACCTCAGGGGAATAGAGGTCAAATATTTCCATGACACATGTACACTCCCAATTGGATTGATAAGTCTCACAAATTCTTCCTAATCTAATATATCTCTGATATAAACACATTCATATGTTAGAAAGTTAAAGAGAAATAGAGAGAGGTGATCCACCATGATGATGAAGAGAAACAGAGAGAGGTGATCCCCTTGTCAAATAACTCTCGATGGATTCATCATGTGAGCGGGAGGGCCATTCAACATAATAGAGAAGAAGGTAGAGGAAACCATATTCCTAACCCATTGAATCCAATCTCTAGCAAAGCAAAAGGAATCCAAGATTTATATGATGTACTACTAGCTCAATTTGTCATAGGAGTTTTCAATGTCAAGTTTTACGATCATCCCTTCCTTTTGGTTACTTTCAGGAAATAAATTCCCTCATGGAAAAAATTAATGCCATATAGTATTTTTCTACCTTACACGAACATAGATCTCTTTGGGACAATCAGAAGAGGAAGTATTGGTTTTGGTCTACTAGCTACAGATTTGGAAATTATCTTATAAATGACATTGCACAAGGCTATGGGTCTGAATTTACGAGGCCCATCCACTCCTTCTAAATTGGGGAGGAGTTTCAGTAAGGTCACATTGAAATCCCTTAGAACCCCTTCAGATTGGCCCAACTCTACAACAATTTGCCGAACTTTTTTTCTATGAGGTCCCATGAATAATGGAAAAATTGGAGGTGAAACCATATGGTCTAGGGGCATTTTCCAAGGTCATCTGCTCCATTTCCCCTTCCATATATTGAATCTCTATTGGTTTGAGAAAAATATCATTATGTTCCTAAGAGATCACTGCCTGGATGTAACACCCCGATTTTGACCCCGTTTGCATGATGTATATATTGTAATTAATCGTGGTGAGGAGCTAAAGGCAAAAGCCCCACCATCGATTTGGTTGTGAATGTTTCAGCAATAGGGATAGTTTCCGATGGTATGTCGTGCTAGTCGGCACACTATAATGTGGCATCATGTAAATACGCACATCAAATAAACTAAACCACAACCAGCTACGACAGTGCAACGTTGAATGAAAAGGGCATGATTCCAAAGGATAAGGGGTGGGGGATGTCAAACCTTGGTCTATGGGGGGAAACCCATGTGTTGCCACCTTGTTTTGTTTTGCTATATTCCCTTGTCAACCTCTTTATTGTTTTGTTGTTGTTGGTTGAGGTAGTTATTGCTGAGTGGTGGTGGGTGTGGCAGGACTGTCCATCCTTGCCCACGTGCCCACTCCACCAGCGGATCCTTCCTCTTCACGTTGCATGGGGGCATAGGAAGCATTCACTCTCCCCACTCTTCCATGACTCTTCCCTCCTACGTTTTCCAACCTTCATGATTCTTCCATTCGGGTCTGTTGATTCTCATGCATAGGGAAGCTATTTCTCCTCATGTGTATGCTAGGATCCTCACGCAGAGAGACATTCTATCTTCTTCTCATGCACAGGAGTTCTGCGTTGGTTTTCCTCACGCAGGGAAAGGGTGAAATCGGGGCTGTAACTTAGGATTTTTGGGTGCAAGAGCCATTTCTACACTCAGGGACTATGTGTAAGTTCCTTACGGATTTGTGACCCGTGCCTATGTTTTCCTCTGCATTTTGGGGTCTGGTGCAAGTTGCTCTCACGCACAGACCGTTGGAGTCGTTTTCCCATGTTGTGAGTCATGCTCATTGAATTACGTTGTGGGACTGTTGTATTCCCCACGTTGTGGTTGGCTGTTGATTGCCACATCTATGTCTGAGTTTCCCATGGCTATGCTGGGATTTTTGTTTATTATCCATTGTAGACTGTGGTTGGTTTCTATCATTCAGTGAGGGGTTGTGGTTGTTGATGCACCCTAGTTTTGGGTTGCTGTTGAGTTCTTTTGGCCACGCTAGGGCCAAGAACAACTCCGCGTCGCCTTCTGGCTTAAGTTGTGGTTCATCTTTGGGTTGGGGACTATCCTCGGTTGGCTTTTCCTTCATCACAAAGCGGTGAACCTCTTGTTTTGCTGTGGGTGTGCAATGGTGGGTCCTTGGATTGTACTGGCTTGGCTGGTTTGTTGATGGCCTGATAAACCCAGCTGTGTTGGTTGGCTGATTGTGTCCCTTGGCTATGTGTAAGCCTGCAATGACCCTTATCCTTGGAGGAATCCTGCCCAACTTGGGGGTGGCAGCGTTGTTGAGAGATTGATGAGCACGCTGGCCTATGGTTGGGTGGAACGTTGCAGCGACGTAGCTGGTTGCAGGGTTAATTCTTTAGCAAAAGATAAGTACTGTTGCTATTTCATCTCTGCAATTAATCAACCGCTTCATGAATCATGATGAGCATGTGAATACTGGAATTGTATGAATGTATATGTTTGCTTCCACTTAATGTTTTAAGGAATTATGCATCTGTGTATGCTTTTATGTTTGGCATTCCTGTTATGTATCATGTTAAGTTCTTAATTTTAGCATTGATTTATCCCTATCTATGTTCATGGGGATGTTTTCTCATTTGGATTGAGGTGTTGGTCGCGTCATCTTCGCCGGTCAGAGGGTCGGGGATGTGACAGAGTGGTACCAGAGCTCATGTTGCAGCATGGGCCTAAATGGACCACCAAGGTGCAGTGATAGAAGCAGAATTTCCTTCTACCCAGCAGAGATCAGAAATGGATGGCTGGAAAAATTCAAAAAAATTGTCTAAGTGTTGAACAGTTGGAAGAGTTAGAGGGAAGCTCCTCCGATACGCTGGAAGGTGCAGTCGAAAGGCCATCTGATGAGGCACAGCAGCAGAAAAGAATTTTTGAAAATTTTTGTCTAAGTGTTTGAGCCATCAGAACACTTAGCAGAATTGACTTCCGCCGTAGCGGAAGAGTTAGACAAAGGCGTGCCCAACGGAGAGCAGTTTGAAGGAAAAATCGTGGGAAATTTGACTAAGTGTTCGATGTCCGTCAGAAGGAAATAGTTGTTTGAGCGTCTGCCGTTGCAGATGGAGAAATGAATAGAGGTCCGACGGGTAAGTTCTCCTACCACCAACGCCATGAAGAAAATTAAGTTCAAAAAATTTTCTAAGTATAGAAAGTTGTTGGCCATTGGAAGCAGAAAGTTGTTTGTGCACCTACCGTTGCGGAAGCACAAGGCACTACCTTGCCGATGTGAAGCGAATGCCGACGTCGATTAGGGTGTGCCATAGTAGATTTGGCCGCCGATCGGAAGGAGATCGAGGATGGTGATTCGTCGTTGCGGTTGTTGATGGGACTTCCTCGTTGACGAAAAGAATAAAGCTGATCCGATCAAGCGGCGGAAGAAAGAAGAAAGGGGAAATTTTTGAAAAATCAACTAAGTATGGGAACCGTCGGCAAAGTTAGCCATTTGGGTAGCTAATGCAGCAGCAGGAATCAGAAGAAAATAAAATATGAAGCTGCTGATGCAGCGGAAGAAGAAGAAGAAGAAACAAATTGAAAATTTTTCTAAGTGTAGAAAATGTCGGAAAACTTTAAAGGATCGGTCCTCCGATACGTCGGAAGCCAAAGGAAGTTTGGCCCAACACGTCAGAAAGATTTAGTTGTTTTACTGACCGACGTTGCAGAAGTCTAAGGAACTATCCACCCGATAAATAGTGGTTTCGGCCGCCGATACAGCGGAGGAGCTAGTGGTTTGGGGATCCGAAACGGCGGAAGGGAGTAGCTGTTTTGATAGCTGATATATCGGACTGATAGATGAAGTGAGAGCCAATTTTGAAAGGGGAAATTTTGAGATTTTCAAGGAGGATTTTTCAGCTGTCTTTCAGTGGATGTACAGGTGGCTGAAGTTGGCACCCAGTCCAAAATGTAGTAGTGTGTAAAAATGCAAATATTTGGTGAAAATATTCATTTTTAGAAGTGGTGTGGTTTTCACACCCGAGGTCGGAATGAAGCATGTGGATAGGCGTTGGAAAGCTTATCTAGTAAGGAACAAGGGTAAGTCACCAGAATCTAAGCATGAAGAAACAAAGTTCTAATGATGGACGCTGCTATCAAATGGACAAATCTAGACAATTGCATGCCCAGAGGTAGCAAGGAGTATGAAGTTAAACCAGCTATTGTGTGGAAGAGTAGTTCCATGCAAGGATGAAAGACTTGAAAAGGGAAGTTTCCTTAAAACTCTATCTTGCTGATTATAACTACATTTCGTAAGTTTTATGCTTGAAATGTATGAGGATATGTTTTGTATGAACCACTAATGATAATCATTGCTTTGATGTTGGCATTAGTGGAAAAACCAACGACGACATGGACCTAGCTGAATATGTTGCTGACGCAGATAAATGTGACCAGCAACCCTACGAAGAAAGGGATAAGGCAACAAGTCCATAACAAAAGTTGGTGAGCAAATTCTGCAACCTCCTGCACAAGACCAACCAAATTGGTCATGTCAAGGGTGTAAGTACGACCCATGCAGGTAAGATTTTGCTTATGACAAATTCCATGGATTGGTACAGGTAAGAGACCTCATACAATGTGGATGTTGGAATATAGAAAGGTGTCATGCCTATATATATTGATTGAGCTTAGTAGCCCAAGGAAAGTAAGTATAGGTGCAATGTTGTGGTGCATTGCATGAATGCATTGAGATGAGTGAATGTGATACTATGAATGACCAATGACTGAAATGATGAATTGATGACAATTCAGGAACCATTTCAAAGGTTTTTATGAATGCAGGATAGTCAAGATCAATTGGCTACCAGAAATGCTCTGTAGAAGAGCAAGGTGGTATGAATGATACACTTGTGAAGTAAGGAGTATCTAAACATTCTATTTAATTACATGAATGATGTGACTATGCCTTGAAAATTTTAATATGATAATGAATGCATGAAGTAAATGATATTTGATAATATTGATGTGACTAACAGTTGGAAGTATTTGAATTTTATAAATTCTGAAAATGCTTCAGTGATGGTTGTAGCAATGAAAAAGGTATATTCATCCAGACTTACCAAGTCTTTGGTTGATTGAAGCTCATTTTTCAGGTAGATTATTTTGAGCATGGCAGTGAGAGGCAAGACCCTGACCAATGCTAGAATCTACCATATGGTATGCATAATAGGTCGTTAAAATTTGAATTGTGAATTTCAGATTTAAGAAATTACTGACAACTACTAGTCACTATTGGCTTGCATAAGATTGTGTTGAATGATTGAAGCTCATGTTTCAGGTAGATTATTTTGAGCATGGTAGTGAGAGGTAAGACCTTGACCAATGCCAGAATCTACCATGTGAAAGAGACAAACCTTATGAGAAGGGTCTCATAGTTGTAAAAGTAGTTGGTATGGGTTGCTAAATTTGAATTGTGGATTTCAGATTTAAGAATTGCTGACGACTACTAATCACTGTTGTCTTGTGTAAGATTGTGTCAGGAGGATGCATGGTAAGTGGGTATTCATGATTATGTTAATAAGCATAAAATTTTAAGGGGGATAGTAGTGCTGCTTACAAGAGACCCACAATTGAGCAAGTCAATTTCTGTAGTAGATAGAATTGCAAATTCTTATTGAATTTGATTGCTAATGTCATTGCTTGGTTATGGAACGATCAATTTGGATTGTAGTATCAGGTAATGATTGACTGTTTGGCTATTTGATGAATGTGTCAGGGGTACACACTGTAGGAAGACCATGTGTGATGGCCTGTAGAAGCCAAACTTCATGGGAAGGTTTTCCCTTGGAAATGGGTTTCGGGTGAAACGCCATTGGACATTTTGGAAATGTCTCATCTGCACTGCATGTTTGGTAGTAACATGAGTGAGATGGTATAAATTATGTTAGTAAGAAATTTGTGGATACGAAATGTAAAAAGGAGTTGGGATGGAAAACTGAGGGACTGTTAACTCAGGGAAGGAGCCCCCATTCCTCCTTAACAAAGGCATACTGCGACGACAAATGGATAAGTGTTCTGTGACCCTTGCTATGAATATGCATGTTCAATTATTAAATTCCATATGGAGAACATGTTTTGATTTAAGATCCATTATGACCTATTGCTTGAGTTTGAATAGGGCCTACATGTCACACACTGGAGAAGGGTGCACACTTTTCCGATGTTGATTCATGAAAGGGTTTTCAATATTGATTACACTCTAGGGAGTGGACGCACTCCTGGTGTCTCAATACTTGATAGTGAAATATATGAAATGTGATTACAGCTTTAGAGCAATAACGCTGATGAGTTTTCCTATATTGCTTGTGCTTGTCTTGATAGGCTAAATAGATACAATTGGGTGTTGCACCCTAAAGGTAAAGGTAAGGGTAAAGGTAAAGGTAAAGGTAAATGGTTGTTGTGAGGGGTTGTGGAGTAAGGGTTATTGTTGATATAAGTGTGTGCTGGTATAATTGTATGTTGGGATTTGATATGCCTAAGGATCCATAGTAGATCCTAGACCTGGAAATGGTCACGGTAAAGTTCCAAGCCCAGTTGACATGGTTGTGTACTAGCTGGACATTAATTATTTGATGTTGTGGAGTAGCATACATGCTGACCTAACATCTAAGTCCATATGAAATCCCAAGGCTTGCAAAGCAAAGCAGGATCCTGTGGACGAACGAGAAAATGCACAATATAGATAAGTATTGGATTATTTTTCTTATGAATATACATGTGTATATGATTTGGTTATGATGTTTTAAGCTCTTGTTTCAGAGATAAAACCGATGAGAATAAACTAAACATGTGAATTTATTCAATGGTTGGATACAGGTATCGTTGGAGGCGAGTACTATGAGAGCATCCTAGGGGTGCATGTGGACATGTGACTGTCCTGGAAAGCTCGGAATGAGCGACAATGAAAAAGGTGCTAGTGAGACCGTGAGGTTCCTAGCAGTTGAGACAAACCATGTGGAGAGACTCCATGGTTTAGAGGTTTGGAATAGACTGAAGAAATTAAGTGTCATGACCAAGCGGGATTGGTCCAGCATTCACGGTGAAGTAAAAGAGGCTGGGAGCATGAAAAGCCACTGCGATGGTGTGGATTCTAGAAAGGAACAAAACAAAGAGGGGAAAAACTCTTGCTACTCTCTTTTTCCCTTTTAATTATATATATTTATGCATGGTGAAAAAAAAAAGATTGTTGAATGGATGTATGATTGAAAATGGAATGTATGTATTTGCTTAAAGTAAATTTTGAATGCTGGAATAGTTAATTCCTTGCCCAGGAATGGACATGAATGAGCTCATGTGCCTATTGGGGAAGGCATGAAAAATATGAAAGTATCCTTGATGAGGCTTGTACTGTCATGCCGATTGGGTAATTAACTAACTGATTTTAATGTCTATATTATGCTTGGTCTGATAGAATTTCAATGGTGCATTTCATAGGTGAGAAAAGTGAGACCTAGTATTGCACATTGATCATGGCAGCAAATCAAAAGTTGTTGGACTTAGCTGGAAGTCTCCTTCAAATGATTGCTAAGACCCAAGAGAACCTTGGGGAGATGCTCAAGATACAGAGAAGGCAGAGTGAAATGAACCACCATATTTTGCAAGACTTTATTGGTTTGCAAAGGGAGGTGAAAAGCCTTCTGGGAGCAATCGGCAAAGGAAAGGAAGGTGAACCAGTGATGGGACAATCGTCCAAGCGACCCGATAAGAAATGGTCCAGGCATGAAGAATGAAAGAAAATTCAGTAGGTAAAGATGAAGCAGCCAGTGAAATGCTAGGAATGCGGAGGACATCATTTGCGCCAGGACTGCCTAATGAGGGAACGTGCAGAGGGAAATACCCGCAAAGTTCCTAGACTTTAGGATAAGCTGGAAGCTGAGAACCAGTAGGACAAGTCTGTGGAAGCCGAGGGGCTTGGTCATGAACGTTCAAAGTAAATGATTCAACGTGGGATAGATCTAGAAATTTTTGAAATTTTGATGTGCAATTGTATATGTATTGTATATATGTAATGGAACACCGAGGACGGTGTTATTCCAAGGGGGAGGGGAATGTAACACCACGGTTTTGACCCCGTTTGGACGATGTATATATTGTAATTAATCATGGTGAGGAGCTAAAGGCAAAAGCCCCACCATCAATTTGGTTGTGAATGTTTTGGCAATAGGGATAATTGCTGATGGTATGTCATGCTAGTCGGCACACTATAATGTGGCATCATGTAAATATGCACATCAAATAAAATAAACCACAACCAGCTATGGCAGTGCAACGTTGAATGAAAAGGGCATGATTCCAAAGCATAAGGTGTGGGGGATGTCAAACCTTGGTCTATGGGGGGAAACCCATGTGTTTCCACATTGTTTTGTTTTGACATCTTCCCTTGTCAACCTCTTCATTGTTTTGTCGTTGTTGGTTGAGGTAGTTATTGCTGAGTGGTGGTGGGTGTGGCAGGACTGTCCATCCTTACCCATGTGACCACTCCACCAGTGGATCCTTCCTCTTCACGCCGCATGGGGGTAGAGGAAGCAGTCACTCTCCCCACTCTTCCACCACTCTTCCCTCCCACGTTTTCCAACCTTCACGATTCTTCCATTCGGGTCTGTTGATTCGCGAGCATAGGGAAGCTGTTTCTCCTCACGTATAGGATGGGATCCTCACACAGAGAGACATTCTATCTTCTTCTCATGCACGGGAGTTCTGCGTTGGTTTTCCTCACACAGGGAACGGGTGAAATCAGGGCTGTCACTCAGGATTTTCGGGTGCAAGAGCCATTTCTACACTTAGGGACTATGTGTAAGTTTCTTACGGATTTGTGACCCATGCCTATGTTTTCCTTTGTGTTTTTGGGTCTGGTGCAAGTTGCTCTCATGCACAGACTGTTGGAGTCATTTTCCCATGTTGTGAGTCATGCTCACTGAATTACGTTGTGGGACTTTTGTCTTCCCCATGTTGTGGTTGGCTGTTGACTACCACATCTGTGTTTGAGTTTCCCATGGCTATGCTGGGATTGTTGTTTATTATCCATTGTAGAATGTGGTTGGTTTCCATCATTCAGTGAGGGGTTGTGGTTGTTGATGCACCCTAGTTTTGGGTTGTTGTTGAGTTGTTTTGGCCACGCTAGGGCCAAGAACAACTCTGTGTCGCCTTGTGGCTTGAGCTGTGGTTCATCTTTGGGCTGGGGACTATCCCCGGTTGTCTTTTCCTTCATCAGAAAGCGATGAACCTCCTGTTTTGCTGCGGGTTTTCAGTGGTGGGTCCTTGGATTGTCCTAGCTTGGCCGGTTTGTTGATGGCCTGATAAACCCAGCTGTGTTGGTTGGCTGATTGTGTCCCTTCGCTATGTGTAAGCCCGCAATGACCCTTATCCTTGGAGGAATCATGCCCAACTTGGGGGTGGCAGCGTTGCTGAGAGATTGATGAGCACGTTGGCCTATGGTTGGGTGGAACGTTGCAGTGACATAGTTGGTTGCGGGGTGAATTCTTTAGCAAAAGATAAGTACTGTTGCTATTTCATCTCTGCAATTAATCTACTGCTTCATGAATCATGATGAGCATGTGAATGCTGGAATTGTATGAATGTATATCTTTGCTCCTGCTGAATGTTTTGACGAATTATGCATCTGTGTATGCTTGTATGTTTGGCATTCCTATTATGTATCATGTTAAGTTCTTAATTTAAGCATTGATTTATCCTTGTTTATGTTCATGGGGCTGTTTGCCCATTTGGATTGAGGTGTTGGTCGCATCCTCTTCGCCGGTCGGAGGGTCGGGGATGTGACACTGGAGGTGTTGAGTTATTTTTGAATTTTTTTTTCTTCTATCCAGTCTGTCCTTTGTCATGACATGTTTGAAGTGGTTAAACAGATCCTCTTCTATCCATTATATGCTTTCAGCTGACCTCCCATCAATATCCCTCAGTTGTGGATCTTTGATCGATGCATGTTTTGAATTACCAAGTTATTGAATAATTTTTTTTTACAATCCCATTCCTGAAGCCATTGGTTCCTAGACCTTTGATTCCTATACATCTCCTCCTTCCTTTATCTCAAGGATATATAAGATAGTAGGTATTATTCCTTTTGTTTGAGATACTCTCCATAGAAATCATTCATCCCCCTCCTTTGGATAACCTCCAACTGTGATATTAATCTTTTCTTATCCTGAATTATGTTTCCAAAGTCTTATTTATTCCAAGTACAAATCCTATATTTTAGGGCCTTCAATTTTTGTTGGAATTGATACATCCCTGATCTTGTGGGAGGGAAAAATTCCTTCCACCTTTGTTGAACTAATGATTTAAAATATTTATGTTCAAGATAGAATTTCCCAAATTTGAACACTTCCCTAGTTTCCTATTGTGTATGTCTGACCCGTCGCACTACAGAAAAATTGGCCAATGATCTGATCCTATTTCCAGAAGGAAACTGGAAGAAAACTCTCCTTCTTCCTTAGCTATGTCCTCCAATACCAAGAATATATCCAATATTGATGTTATATGATACTCCCCTCCATGTTTATTATTCCATATGAACCATGCATTTCTTGTATCTAAGTCAAGAAACTAACTTCCCTCTATAAAATCCCTAAAGGATTCCTAGAATATGTCAATATTCTTTCTTCTCCCTCTCCTTTTCATGCAGGGAGGAGATAAGGTTGAAATACCCTCCCATTATCCCTAGGATGTTGTGCATTCGTCCACTGACCCAACGTAGGAATTTGACGAAAGAATATTTATGTGCAAATGAGATCAGGCCATAGATATTAGTTACAATTCATTTGGCTCCAAAATCTATGATAAACAAATCCACCGACAAGGAGAAACCAACCACCCAAGTATTTGATGAACTTACCACTTGTGCACACGAAAGGATCACTAACCCTCCCACTTCACCATTGGCATATATTTCTATTTTTTACATCCTTTCCATATCCTTTTCCTACTTCTTCTAGGGTTTATGACTTACACTTTATCTTTTGGAGAGATAGAACAAACAACTTCTCAAATTTAATATTCTTTGCTAGTACTTTAATCTTCCTAGGGTGGTTGCATCCCCGAATATTCCATGATATTATTTATATTGATTCACTCTTTTTTACTTCAGTGAAAGCTACCACAATAGTGGGATATTGATCAGATTCAATGAGATTGACACATATTTCCTCTATCCTCTTCTTGTTCATCTTCCTCTCTCTCCTTAGGTCCTCCTCATCTTTCTTTCTCTTGCTCCCCTTCTGGGGCTCTGTGGCTACCTGAAGTTGTTGTTTGAAATTTTTTCTATTAATGGCTTACTGAAGAAGCTATAGTTGACACCCATATATGTACCCTTTCCCTTTTTTCTCACATTATTTCTCTGTTTCATCTAGATCTATCTCTCGTAGATCCATATCCTCAACCCCCTATTCCTCCATTGCTTCCTCCTGATCATCTTGACCCACCCATTCCACCCATTTGGTAACTGCCAAGATAGGATGGGGTTCTTTGATATCCTCCTTATTGCGAGGGTTCCGCTCCTCTTCACTCTCACTAAAGGCGTCAAAAATGATACTAGAATTCAACTTCCCCCCTTTTGATGTTCTTCCATGTTGTAACGTAGGACCATATCAAGGATTTCTTCTTCTACTCCAAAATTGGGTGAATGCCTTTGTATCCTCCATCTTCTCTGGCATCTGGGTTTTGGCCAGTGGCTGCTGGCTATTCTTTGATAAATTATTGTTAAGGTGCCCATATTCATGGAACTATCTACACTTGAATGGGATGATTTCATAATAAATCAATTGCTACCATTATTCATCTTCCTAGTTTAGTTTGATGGCTTCCAACATCTCCTTTGAAAGATCCATGTAGACACAGATTCGAGCAAAATTCATGTACCACTAGTGTTTGGCCTGTTCTAATACTTTCAAAAAATCTCCCAACATATTCTCGATATCTTGTAGAATTTTTCAGTCCCAGTATTCGTAAGGAAGAGAGTACAAGAATATCCAAAAATGGGATACCGTCCTATCTTCTTGCTCGAGGTTAAATCCTTCTTTCCATGGTCACATGTAGAAGCCTACTGAAAAGAAAAAATACGGCCCCCCTTCTAAGATTTGATCTCGATCATCCTGATTGAATAAGATTATGGTGAAAAAAACCTTGGATCCCATATAAAAATCATAATTACCTTGAGGATTCCAGGACATATCCCAATAAATTTTCCTATTAGTTCTTTTTCCTTCGAGATCTCCACCCTTTCTCGTAATTTTTCCGATCTGATCTAAAGAGAAGAAATGACCTAGGCACATAGACAACACCCACCAAAGTGCCATTTGTTTCCCGAATGGAGCTCCCATCCCCACCTCTGTCCCTGAACTCCCCTCATCCATCCCCTGGATGCCTCTATCATTTATGAGCGATGACATACTGGAACTGCAAGTTAAGGAGGGGGGAAATCCGCCTCCCTAGTTTGCCATTGCATCGAATAGTCACCATCTACAAGAAGACCTCCACTCAAACCTACTTGTAATCGTCTCTCGTATCTGAATCTAGAGACGATCTAAACACTTTTATCCTCACAATACCCCATTTCAACATGTTCCTTGAACATTATTTTTGGTGCTCAGTTTTGGATTTTATTTTTATTTGTAGTTGTATTTTCATATTTTGGATCTGACTGAGTCACTATCTTTTGATCCTATCCTAATCAATGAGATCACGATATTTTAGATTTTTTTGTATATGTCAACAATATGGATGATCTGTACTATGGAGATGTGCCTCTATGGGATGGATAATATGATGATTTGGATGCTAACGACATCTTCAAAACTAGAAAATTGATTTAAGGGTTTTGTATAAATTTTGATGATGTGATGACATGGCCTCAACATCATATATGTGTCAAAACTATGGAAGATAGATTTAGGCTCTTGAGATCATTGATTTCTATTAATAGAAAACTACTGAAGTGTTTTGGAGCTGGAGTGCTTTCCATTAAACACTTAGTTGTTCATTCTCTAGAAATTTATTGAGTGCCATGTGGTTCAAAGGGTTCATATAAGCAAGGTTAAGAGGCGGTATGATTGGGTGTGGTGCTAAAATGGAAAAGAGACTAAAATTCCTATAGACCCCACGCTGAAAAACTCTTCATGATATTAGTAAAATATATTGGTATGGATATGGTCAATATCCTCCCTTCAAGAGATATGGTGGGTAATTTGAGCTACTATATCATCAAGATGGAGGCTATATTTAAATGGTTGAAGTCTACTCGGTAGCTAGTCCTTGGGTAATGTCCAAAATTAGTATCCTCATGAACACTTGGTTCTAATTTAATTTTTTTGGGGAGGAGTACTTGGACAAAATTATATCATAGTTGTGGATCATTGGTAGAACTTCATTGATGCTAAAAAATTTGTACCCAGGTTTTAACTCCTTTAAGGAAAACTTTTACAAATGACATGTTTGGATGATTCTTCTAGGTTTTCCCATAGAAATTTGGCCAAACAATGTTTTTATAGACATTATAAATACTATGGTAATTTATATTTTATTTTAGGAAAGCTCTTTGTTTCATGAAGTCAAGTGTCTTGCTTGGATGTTAGTTGAGATTGACTTAAACATGGGACTTCCAGCTGATATAGAGATACACTCACGGAAGAAAACTTTCTCTTAGCATCTGCATTTATGGAAATTACCATTTTGTTGTCATTTTTGTAGACATATGGGACATTTGAAAAGGAACTATCCTAGTTTAACACAATTTAATAAGGGGGACTACATTATTCAATATAAATTGTTCCTTAGGTAAGGGAAGGAAATTGTCTCGCATGTGATGGTTAATTTTCATCCAGTTGGTTTCATAGGCTTGGTAATTCAAAATAATGCTTCTCTATCACAATGATTGGATAAATATTTTATGGGTAAGCTGAATTTATTAATCCCAAACTTTTCCAATTCTTTTTCTAAAGAATAAGTTGTTTTTTGAAAAAATATGAAGACAAAATTATCAATGTTTCAACTTTGCGGGGGTTAAGGATGTAAATTTTATTCCATCAATTAAGGGTATTGAACGTCCTTTTGTCCTTAGGTCGACCTTACGTCATGATTATAATTTTGATGTGATATATCATAGTTTTTTGGATGTCGTGGGTGAGGGTGTTGTATCCGTTAACGAGGAACTATTTCCTTGTTCCTCATCTAGGGTTAATGCTTCTCATTTCCCTATATAACTTGAAGTTTTGGTTAAGAATGGGTGGAATTATTATCCTTTTGGTCCTCCTCCAAATATTACACAAAGGGAATATGAATTAGGCCTTATTTAGATAATGCAACCTTTGACTCCCTATTATAAAGGGATGTTACGAAAAAAACCTATACAATATTACTCAGTAAAAACACATGAATTTAATAAAGATATTAGTAGGACTCCTATACTTTTCAAAATGTTATGGAGAGGATAAAATTAGGTGGTA
>LPNX011044368.1:7288-23178 GCA_001517045.1 Pseudotsuga menziesii | reverse complement strand
ATATAAAGTGGTCCAAAGGGGGTAATGAGTCTGCAGCGGGACAAGGGAAGGCCATACAATGTGTGATTCACCTAGTGTGGTGAAATCCGCTATAACAGTCAAGCATCCTGCTGCACCAGCTAGAAAGGTTGTTGTTTTACCAAAGAAGGTGGCTATCACATCCAAAGAATTGCAGAAACCAACACCTTCAGCCACACTTGATCAAGTCCAACTCAAACCTACAGCCCATGAGGTAAGATTTCCAGATAGGTTGCATTATTCTTTCAACCTTGAGTCTGAAATTCAAAAATTGAAAATCCCTTTCCCTTTAATTGAGCTAATGAAGAATCATGCATTCAAGTCCTCCATTCTGAATTCCCTTAAACCCAAGTTGCACATTGACACTGACTTTATGAACCTGCAATATCAAAAACATGTTGTAACCTTGGGCCCCATGATCGAATACCTAAAGGACTCATGCCGACCATTCTACATATCCTTGAATATCCATGATAAAATCCTTAATAACTATCTGTTGGATTTAGGGGCCTCTCATAACCTAATGCCAAAGGCTATGATGGATGAGCTTGGCCTCAGCATCACCAAGCCCTACCATGATTTATTCTCCTTCAACTCCAGGAAGGTCAAGTGCTTGGGCCTCATCAAATACCTTGTTGTGAACCTGACTCAACTATCTTCGAAAAGCTTCATGATGGACATTGTAGTGGCTGATATCCCTCCAAAATTTGGCCTCCTGTTGTCTCGTTCATGGAGCAAAAGACTAGGTGGTATCCTTCAGATGGATCTCACATATGCCACCATTCCCATGTTTGGAGGAGAGACTAAGAGGCTGTACAGGGAAAATCAGCTAGCATACATTATAAGCAAGGAGGGCAACTCAGTGAATCACCCCATCTATGCAGTGGACACTGATTTTGGGTCTTGCATTTTTCAAATAGATGATTCTCAGCAGACATCAGTCCATCTCACTAAGCCCACCTGTCAGCAGTCCAAAGAAGTAACCACAGCAATCTGGACCATGTATTTTGATGGGGCTAGCACTCAAATATTAGCAGGTGCAGGTGTAGTATTGATCTCCCCATCTAAGGAAAACATCCACCTGTCTTATAAGCTTGATTTTAAAACCACTAACAACATAGCAGAATATGAAGCCTTACTGCTAGGAGTTAAAGCTACCAAGGATATGGGTATCATGTGCATGAATATTTTTGGAGATGCAGAACTCATCATACAGCAGGTCAACAACACTTTTTAGACAAAAAATATCAAACTGAAGGCCTACCGAGATGAGGTATGAAAATTCAAATACTCCTTTATGTTTTTCGAACTGTCATATATTCCTAGGGCTTTGAATCACCTTGCTAATTCACTGGATGTCTCTGCAAGTGTGTTTGTTCCTCCCTTACTCCCTAAGCTCAGCTATGATGTTCAGGTCAAGTACAGACCCTCTCTTCCAGATAATGTAAAATTTTGGAGGGTGTTTGAGAATGATGACGATCTTAGTAAATTCCTTCAGTTAGTAGATGAATTTTCTGACATACACATAGACCAGGAAAAACTAAACATTGAGGAATCCAAATAGCTCAAGTTAAAAGATAAAATGGCTTATCAGAACATTGTCCAATTTCCCTGCAACTACATACCCCAAGGTTTAGTACCACTGGAAAAACTGTTTGATCACAATGATATCCCTCTCAATCCTGCCAAAAAGGAGCTAGATCCTTCTTTCCAAGAGCAAAACATAGGCAGCCAAAGCCATGCAAAACTGATAAATTTGTCCACTGGGTTGACTGCTGGTCAGAGATCTAAATTTTGCAGCCTGATAAAAGAGTTTGCTGATGTTTTTTCATGGTAGTATAGTGACCTAAAAACTTATGACACCAATATCATCCAGCACGGGATTCCTTTGGAGAAGGATACCATTCCTTTCAAACAGAAGCTGAGACCCATCAACCCTCTCCTATTACCAGTGATTAAAAAAGATATCCACAAGCTCCTCAAGGCCAAGATCATAATCCCGCTCAGGTATTCCAAGTGGATTGCAAACCTAGTAGTGGTAAGAAAGAAAAATGGAGAAATCAGGTTGTGTGTGGATTTTAGAAACCTGAACAAGTGCTCCAAGAAAGACCACTATCCGCTGCGCAAGTGGAACACCTACTGTAGAAAGTCTCAGGAGCTAGGGTTATGTCCTTCCTTGATGGCTTCTCTGGATGCAACCAAGTTTCTATGCACCCGGATGACCAAGAGAAGACTGCCTTTACCACCCCCTGGGGAACCTTCATGTACGCTAAAATGCCATTTGGGCTAATGAATGTCGGGACTACTTTTCAGAGAGCCATGGACCTAGCTTTTGTAGGGCTAAAAGATAAGTTTCTGCTGATATATTTGGATGATCTAACAGTTTACTCTCACAGCCATCATGACCACTTGCAGCATTTAAGGAAGGTGTTTATGAAGTGTAGAAGGTATGGAATATCACTGAACCCCAAGAAGTCCCAGTTTGCACTCAATGAAGGAAAGCTCCTAGACCACATAGTCTCAGCTGAAGGTGTAAATATCGATCCGATGAGGGTGGAAGCAATCCAAAAGCTATCAATACCAAGGTCAAAAAGAGACATTCAGTCCTTTTTAGGCAAGATAAACTTTGTCAGAAGGTTCATTCCAAATTTCTCCGAGTTGGTAAAGCATATAACAGTCATGCTGAAAAAAGATGCAGAAATAAAGTGGACTGACTAGGAAAGAAATTATTTTGAAGACATTAAGAAGGCTATCATGGAGGCCCCAACCCTAATTAGTCCTGACTACACCAAGAGATTTTACATGTTCTCTTTTTCATCCTATGACACAGTGGCAGCTATACTATTACAAAATAATGATGAGGGTATTGATCATCCAATTGCATTCTTCTGCAAAACCATGAGAGATGTTGAGCTGAAGTATGACCCAATTGAGAAGCAGGCTTATGCTCTCATAAAACCTTTGAAGACTTTCAAAATCTACATTCTCCATGCAAAGGTCATTGCATATGTCCCTTCAGCTGTTGTGAAGGATGTTTTGACTCAGCCTGGCATTCATGGGAAGAGAGCTAAGTGGATTTCCAAACTCATTGAGTTTGATATAGAGGTGAAACTCACCAAACTGGTAAAGGAACTAGGTCTGGCCAAACTCATGGCCAAAGAAAACTGTGAAATGATGGGAATAAATTTCACATGTGTCAAATCAGCAAAGGTTCAGACCATAGTAGCAGCAGAAATAGAAGTAAATCTAGATCAGAATGGCATTCCATTAGTAGCTGAAAACATATCTTCATGTGAGTGGTACTCAGGTATCATTCAATTTTTTCAAAAATTAGAAATTTCCCTTGATCTCACTCCTAACCAAGCACGAGCTCTTAAGTTGAAATCTATTAAGTTTCACAAAATTGGTAAACTGTTGTACTGGAGAGATCAGTCTGGAATTTTGCTAAGGTGTCCAGATAACGAGGAAGTAGAGCAGGTCATGCATCATTTTCATTTCAGCACATGTGGAGGCCACCACTATTGGAAAACCATAGCCCACAAGATCTTGAGAGTAGGATACTATTGGACAGTCCTATTTTCTGATGTATGCACTTTTGTAAGGGCCTGTGACCAATGCCAAATATTTATAGGGAAGCAGCAAGTCAAGTCCTTGCCCCTTAGGCCTATTGTGGTGAATGGGCCTTTCCAGCAATGGGGTCTGGATTTCATAGGTGAGATAAATCCATCTTCCAGTGGATAGAATAAATGGATCTTAGTAGCCACTAACTACTTTACCAAATGGATAGAAGCAGTAACCACCAGGAATGCCACTCATCAAGTCATCATGAGATTTTTATATGAGAATATCTTTAGTAGGTTTGGCTGCCCAGTAAGGTTAGTAACAGATAATGCACCAGCTTTCAAGGCCAAGGCCTTAGTTGAAATGTGTGAATCAATGGGTATTCAACTAGTGCACTGCACATCCTATTATCCCCAAGGAAATGACCTGGCTGATTCATCCAACAAAATCTTAGTCAAAATCATCAGGAAACAACTAGAGACAAATCAGAAAAGCTGGGATTCAAAGCTTAAGTTTTCCTTATGGGATGATATGGTAACAGACAAAAGATCCATAGGGATTTCTCCATTCAAGCTAGTTTATGGTACTGAGGCCATTTTTCCTATCCAGCTCACCCTTACAGTGGCAAAGTTATTTCAAGAAGAGGAAGATGAACCAAATGATATGGTGAGAAGGATGATGGATTTGGTGGAGTTACAGCAAATAAGGGAGCAAGTTGTAGGAAAATCAGAAGCTCACCAACAGAGGATAAAGTGCATGTTTGACAAAAGAGTAAAAGTAGACAACTTCCAGGTGGGAGATTGGGTCCTCAAGTGGGATGCCGCCAGACAGGACAAGGGAAAACATGGAAAATTCAACTCTTTGTGGATTGGCCCTTTTGTGATAGCCCAGGTACATAAGAATAACACCTTCAAATTGTAGAATCTGGAAGGTGAAGAGGTATTTGATGGCCCAGTAAATGGGTAGTTCTTGAAACTCTATTTCATTTGAGGCTCTGAGGCCTTATTGTAAATTAGTAGATAGTAGGTTGTTTTGCTTTTGGAATAAACTCCATGCCCAATGGAATGGTAAAAGATAGTGTTAAGTTACTTAGTTTCTTTTAGGGAAAGGCATTTTGGTATGGGTTCTTGGGACCTCGCTAGGAGGTTCCCATCCCCAAGTAGGAGCCAGATGTTATCTCCCAAAATAATTTATTTTGATAGTATGAAGAATTTAACTCATGCAACAAAGGATATGAATACCGCTGAGAGTTTGAAAGCCTCTGTTTTTATTTTAAATGAAAATTTTTACAAGTTGTAGCTTCTGGTGGCTTAGGAGAGGACTATCATAACTCATTAGCCATCGAAAAACTATGTTTCGGTGGCTAAATAGTTGAATGTAGGCCAAAGGAAAACCACCGAAAGTGGTCTGAGCAAGCAGAGTCAAAATAATACTTTCAGTGGCTTAGGAGAGACTACAGAAACTCATTAGCCACCGAAAGGGGGCACTTTCGGCAGACTGGAAAGAGAGATAAAAAGGGGTTTAAACCACCAAAATCGAGTGGCAAGCAGCACCGAGAAAGATACATTTAGTGGCTTAGGCGAGGATTAAAACATCTCATTAGCCACCGAAAGCTGCAAGATAAATAACGAGTGGAGAACCCTTTCGACGGTTTAGGCGTATTGCTAAATATTTTGACTACCATCGGAACATTTTTTAACAGCGATCGGAGATTTAGTCCTCTCCAATGCTAACATTTCGGAGGTTTAGTCCTCTATGTTGCCACCACTATGAAGAGTCTAGTGGTTTGAAGTTCCAACGCACTAGTGCCTTGAGGTTCTAATCGTCGATCATTAGTGGTTTGAGGTTCCGATCGCTGACGCATTAGTGGTTAGTCTTCCCGATCGTCGATGCTTCACCATCATGACGTTAGTGGTTTGGATCGCAGACACTATGGCAGCGTTCAAGTTTGAGGTTTCGATGTTTCAAAGGTTAGAGATTTCGATCACCGACAAGTTAGTGGTTAGTCTTCCCGACCTCTAATGTTTAACTGTCGCAACGTTAGTGATTTGAACTGTCGACACTGCGGCAGCGCTCAGGGTTAAAGTTCTAATGGGTTAGTGGTTAGAGGTTTCGATCACCGACAGGTTAGTGGTTAGTCTTCTCGACCTCCGATGCTTAACCATCGCAACGTTAGTGATTTGAATTACCGACACTGCAGGAGCGCTCCGCTCTAAATTTTTGATCCTCGGTGCCTAGAACTTCTGATTGCCGATGCTTAAGTTGTTTGTTCGGATATTAAAAATGGTTTTGCAAAGTTGATATCCACCGAAAGTGGATAGAGGTTTAAAGGAGAATTTTTTATAAACAAAACCGGATTTTGGTGACTGCAGATGGCTCAGGGATGGAAGTTAAAGACGAAATGTGCTGATAGAAGTATCAGAAAGGGTCTGTTTAGATCTATTATGACAAAACAGTGCCATAAAGTCATCAACCCTAATTGTCAAGGAGAAATCAGTGGGTTAACTGATAGTGGACCAGCAGCAGTGATCATCAAAAACTACTTTAGTTATTTAATGTTCAGTCAGTGAACTAAATCTTCATTATAGTTAGACAAGTAGTTAGGTAGGGTTTCAAACCCTAATTTGCAAAAACTATTCGTTTTGATTATTTTTGTAAAAAATAGATCCAAGTTTTAGGACCTGTCCATTTTGTAAAAGGGTATAAAGCCTAATATCGATTTTATAATAAAGGTTCAAATTCGGGGATTTATAAGCCTATATTGATTTCATGCTTCTCATTTTACTCGTTCGTGAATATAAGCTCTTTTGTTATGATCTGTTCAACCATCATCTCTTTCTTTACTGTCACTTATGCCTAAATGTGTATTTAGGTCATTTTCAGATTGATTAATAAGCCGATAGCTGTCATCCTATTGGTTTGTTAGTGTAATTTGATTTATAAGTGCTATCCTTATCATGATTTATCCATTTATATGCATGTGTTTTGTATGTAAATCTACCAGCCTGATGAGTTCTTCATCCCTAAATCTTATTATCAACTTCTGAGCAATTGTAACTAAAATTCTTGTAAGTGGGTGAGTTTTATGCATGCCTTGAGAGTGGAAAGGTTATAAAGGTTATATAGGTCTCCGCAATATATCCATGTTGTTGATCTTAAAGGTGTTTTTCCATGAGCACCTCTCGTTTCCAGCACTTATCTCAGATGTTAGTTTCATTCAATGGAGTTATGCTCAACTGTTGATTTGAAAACCTTGACCATAGATATACCAAATATTTACACTCATTACACTCTCTAATCTTCGCTGGAAATAATCATTGGAAGGATCAATTCCCCCTGCAACTCGAAGCTTATCGTTCCTTTTCTACGATTTTGTGTTGTCTATCAAGTAGGATTATATCGTGGTTGATGAAGAGTAGGTTGGATGAATGGGATGTGCCCTTATGTTTAGTATTTATTTAGTTATGGATATTTTTATTGGTAGAATGTACCCTTACTCTGATTCCTTTCCCTAGACCTCATAGGTTGACATAGTCCCTGGGAAGAGATAATCCTACTCTGTCTAAATGACTGTAACTTGTGTTTGGTGTTTTTTGGGTGGCTCAAACGGTGTAGCACCATTCCTTTAAATTTTTACCAGGATTATTTTTTACTTGTTGTTAAATCCAGCCTAAGGGACCCTTGGTAGGGAAGCCAACGTTCTCTCCCGGTTTTGTTTCTCACTGTTTAGTAAAACCCTATGTAGTACTCTAAGTACCTAATGGGGAGAAACTGTGAAGGAGAGTTTGGTTATGGAATTTCTTAAGAACTTGCCACTGTATAGCCCTCACCAAAACCACCTAAGTCTAAGCTAGTTTAAGTAACTCATACAGCTTAAAATCAGGATTCCTTTGAGGTTTGGGATCCTTCCTTAGTTGTACCAAGGATTCACTGATAAGTTAGGAAAAAACCCTTGGGTCAAACGTCCTGCAAAGGCTTAAGAATATTAAGACTTCCACGGTCCGCAATCTGCATAGTGGAAAGCGGAAAGCAGAAAAGAAGAGTTAAGAGTGTAACATACCTCAAAAATAAAATATAACAAACAAATTTATATAACCATATATCTGTAGACACATTAATCAAATACCCAAGTGTTATGACATAAAACAAATAAAAAACAGTTTGGCTATATTAAATGGTCAAATTCGTCCCTATATAAATCATTCTCAAGCATAAAAACACCTGTAATAGTCATTCCGCCACTGATGGTCTATTCTGCAACCATAATAGACATTTCCACCCTCAACTGAGTTTTTCACACTCTACCTTCCACTTTCCTCCTTTTGTTGCAGACCTCGGAAGTCAAAAAATTCATGAAACAATCTTTTGGACTTTCTGCTTTTCGTATTCCACTTTCCACCCTTCTTTCTTCTTATTTTTTCCTCCCACTGTAGACCTTGGAATTCGTAAACTTTATGGAACGATCACTTTATCTTTTGGATTTCAGTCTTCCTCTTTCCTCCCTTCTGTCTTTTTCTTTTCGCCTCCCGCTATGGACCTCGGAAGTCAGAAACTTCATGAAACAATCACTTGCACTTTCTGCTTTCTGCCTTCTGTTGCAAAACTTGGAAGTTAGTAACTTAATAAAACGCTCACTTGAACATTCTTCTTTCTGGCTTCTGCTTTCCTCCTTCCGCTGTGAAAATCGAAAGTCGAAAACTCAATAAAACAATCAATTGAACTTTTTTCTTTCTGGCTTCCACTTCCCTCTTTCTGCTGTGGAACTCGAAAGTTGGAAACTTCATTAAATAATCACTTAAACTTTCTTCTTTTTGGATTCATCTTTTCACCTTCCACTGCGGACCTTGGAAATCAGAAACTTCATCAAACAATCACTTAAACTTTCTTCTTTCTGGCTTCTGCTTCCTTCCTTCTGCTACGGAAGTCGGAATTCAGAAACTTCATCAAACGATCACTTAAAATTTCTTCTTTCTGGCTTCCACTTCCTGCCTTCTACTGTGGAACTAGGAAGTCGAAAACTTAATTAAATGATCACTTAAACTTTCCACTTTCTATATTCGTTTGCAGAACTTAGAAGTCAAAAACTTCATTAAAACAATCACTTGGAATTTTCTTATTTCCACACCATTTATCCTTGCGAAAAAAAAACCTTGACCGTCGATCTCTTTTACGGCTTAAATCCTGACCGTTGATCTAAATTCTTGTATGGATTTCCAATGGAACTTCACGGCTAACATTATTCATTTATTTTCTTTGTGGATTAGACCTGGACTATTCATCTTCTAAACTTAGAAATCAATGTCTAACCCTACGGATTGTGGAAGTTGGGTTACCTTTCAACTCTTCGGGATTAACACATATCTGTCTTCCGACTTTTGCACTTCTGAGAACCGTCGATATTGCTGTGGGTTAGATTTGGACCGCTAAACTTCTAGTTTTGTGGATCAATGTTTAACTTTGCAAATTCAATGGGTTTCTGGTTGATTTGGGGTTTAACTCACGATAAATTAATTGGATCTGGAAATTTATCCTAGTGTTTGCAACCAACCCTTGGTTCCATCGAATGATCATGATTTTAGAACCTTTAACCAACGGTTCTAAATTACTTATAGGATTTGTATAGTTAAAAATACAGGTTTTCTCTATGCAAAAATAGTCTCAACCACCATAATTGAATAACTCAGATCTAACTATAAACAAGCATTAAAGTTCATTTAGCGCCTATAATTATAATGCAGAATTAAGAAAGAACTACAGAATTGAATTCAGAAGGAAATACATGATAGTAACATATGATACCATGTAAAAACAAAGGATCTGATCCATTAGATGCAGATTCATAAATTCTAAATCATTCCAGTATAATAGTTCAATGATAAGTAGACCTAAGGAATTCAACTTAGAACTAAATAATAATTGTTACATTAGTTCATTACTAACAATCATGGATCCAAGGATACCTTAGCATGGGTTTGGTTGAATGGTTTGGGGGTTTTTTACCGAACGGGATCATACATGCACATTCTTCCTGGAGTGGGGGATGCAACTCCCCCTGAGTGGCCATGGTAACAACAACCTCCCAGAGCCATGCTCCTGAGGGGAGCGAAAGCGCAAGGAGGGATCCGGACAGCAGGAGAAACGGGCCTGGAGTGAGGAGAATATCGGGTCAAGGATTTTATCTCCTGAAGGCCCAGAATATCCCAGCAATCCATATCCGATCGAAAATGATTTGAGAAAAAATTAAGATGTGTAAGGAAAATGCCCTCATCGGGAAATTTGTGGGGGTTTCGCCAAGAGAATGATATCTGGTATGGTGGATCCAGGGAACCTGGAAACCTAAGGGCCACTATGATCTCCAGCTGGGGGCAAAGGGGTTTCTTACCATAGTATTTTTCAACCCGAAAGACAAGGACATAGTCCTGGAGGGTGAGCCGTACTTCTTTTTCTCGGTAGGGTTCTACCTGAGACCTTGGAAGGAACAATTCAACCCGGAAACTGAGGATATGACAGTCTCCCGATGTGGATCCAATTGGTTGGACTCCCATGTGAGTACTGGGATATGGAGATCTTGAGAGACATTGGTAACTCGTTAGGGGAATTCGTGAAGGTATATGAGCAAAAAAAGAATAAAAGGTATACATCTTATTCTTGCATCTACGTATATATGGACTTATCTAAGGACCTCCTGAAGGCAGTAAATCTGTAACGGGAGGATGAGGAATGGATCCAACAGATTGACTATGGCCATCATCCTTTCCGCTGCAAGATCTATCATGAATATGGCCATTTTGGAAGAAACTACCCAAAAGAGGCCCAGGAGAAGCTAACCTCGAATCACGAAAGGGACGATAAGCAGGACAACAAGGGATTCATGTAGGTTAAGAGTAGGCAACGAGGAAAGAAAAATGGAGGGGCAAAACCCCACAAGGACACACCAAGAAATGCCCCAACCAGCTCCAACCCCTTTCAGATCTTGGTGGAAGAGGACCCAAGGAAAGAGAAAACAGGGGAATATGTCCTGTCCAAATCTCAGGAAGATGAGATGGAGGAGCTCACAAATGGTACTAGGATAAATATCCAGACTGATGTCATGGAAGAAGATGAAGCGAAGAAAATGCAATAAGGAGAACTAGATATGGATGCGGTTGAAAAGGAATTTGACAAGGCAAGTAAGGGTTATGTCTCTCAATAGCAATTAGAACTAATCCAGGAAGCCATCATATGATCCAAATCTTATTCAAGATCTGGGACCAATGTTGAGGCTCAGAAGGGGAGCAAGAGGAAGGCCCTAGTGGAGGATATGAAAAGAGGCTGAAAGATGAACAAGCAGAGGGTCGTACCAATTGAGGTCAAGCTAATCGAATCATGCCAGTAACCGATGATAAAGGGGGCCTTCTCTGAGGTAAGTAAGGTTACCCAATGAAGATATTTTCTTTGAATATTAGGGGGTATAACCACCCGAGGAATATTAAAAACCTGGCTAGGAAGGTTAATAAAGAAAGACCAGACACTCTATTTTTATAAGAGACTAAATATAATTTTGAAGCCTTGAAGAAATTCAAACAAAGGATTTGGAAAGGTAGCAGGGTCATGGCAACGGGAGTAGATGGTATAGCAGGGGGGATGGAAGTGCTATGGCACCCAAGTATTGGTGATCTCTCTAAGTGGAGAGCCAATCATTTCTCACTAATGGAAGAATTCAAGTTTTTAGGATCAGGGATCACAGGGACATTGGTAAATGTATATTGGCCCAGTGCTTTCCCCCAGAAACAGGCCTTCCTCCACTTGTTGCACTAGATAAGTGTGTCAGCACATGAGGGGAACTGGATCATAGGAGGGGAATTTAACTTAATCACCTCTCTTAAGGAAAAGAAGGGGGGCCAGAGGGTAATGGACAAATACCAAGAATATTCCAGGGGGTTGTTGGCCCACAACCCCCTAGCGGATATGGAGATAGGATATGGGTGGTTCACTTGGAATAACAGGTGGGGTGGGGAGAACCTCATAGCATCCTGGATTGAAAAATTACTTGTGTTAGAAAAATCATATGAGGGACTAGGGAGATGAGGGCAAGTGTTCTCCCAACGGAAAGCTTTGATCATTGGCCAATCAGTCTCAATTGGGACTGGTCGAATGCCCTCCTGAGAAAACCCTTTCTCATTAAGTAGTTCTGGATAGAACATAAGGTATTTAGGGCTTTGGTGGAATAGTGGTGGCAAGAGCTGGCCCCCCCTGCGAGGAAAAGAAGGTACAACTTCCAGCAGAAACTCAAGGCCTTAAAATCCAAGATACTCACGTGGAACAAAGAGAAATTTGGTAACATCTTTGAGGATAAAAAGAGACTTATCAAGGACATTGAACTCATCCATCAAAAAGGTATGGAAACTGTATCGAACATGGATATGAAAGAGAAGGAGAAGGATATACTTATCCAACTGGATGCAAGAGAAAGGCAAGAAGAGATATACTAGAGACAGATATATAGGGTCAAATGGCTTCAGGAAGGAGAGAAAAACTCTAAATTCTTCCATAACTCTCCACAATAGACTAGGATTGAAGATCCATAGAATCAAAAGATCATATGGGTCCCAAGTGGAGACTAGGGGAGAAATTGAGGAAGAGATAACTAGCTACTTTGAAGGGATAATTACTGAGGATTACAATGACAAGGAGCAGGACATTGCTCAGATCACTGCTCTCATCCCTAGAACTGTAAGCAAGGAGGACAATGAGATGCTTAATAAACCTATCTCCATGCAAGATGTGGAGGAAGTGGTAATCCATATGGCCCAAGGGAAGGGCCCCGATCTGGATGGATTTGCAACCAACTTCTTCCACTTTTTATGGGATATGATCAAGGATGAGGTTTGGGAAATTGTTGAGGAATTAAGACGCAAGTGAGGGGTGCTAAAAGCCTTTAATGTAACCTTTCTCTCCTTGATCCCAAAATGGGAGGGTGCGGATTCACCAGGAAAGTTCACACCAATATCCCTATGCAATGTGATCTATAAAATTATCTCTAAGGTGATTGCGAACCAATTAAAACCCCTTCTTCTGGGTTTGATCAGTCTGGAACAATCAGGATTTGTCGAGGGTAGACAAATTCTAGATGGAATCATTGATGTCCATGAGGCAATCTAGTCTCTAAAATGGACAAAAAGACTTGGAATGCTCATTAAGCTTGATATCTCCAAATCCTATGATAAGCTCAGCTGAAAATATATGGAAAAGATGCTAAGAGCATATGGTTTTAACATGGAATGGGTGGAATGGGTCATGGCTTTGTTTACTACACCCTTCTTCTCCATCTTGCTAAATGGATCCTCGACAAATATCTTCAAGCCTTCTTGTGGGATTAGGCAGGGAGATCCACTTTCACCTTTTCTATTTATCCTTATGGCAGAGGGCTTGAGTAATCTCATTGAAAACTAGGAGGGAACACAAGAAATCAGGGGTCTCTTCCTTCATGATGGTATGGAGACACAAAATCACTAGAAATTCGTGGATGAAATGATGCTTATGGGGCAACCTTCAGTCTAAGAATCTTGTGCTTTCAAAAAGAGTTTAACACTCTTTACAAAAGCATATGGGCTGGCAGTCAATGTTGAGAAATATCAGGTATTCTTCTTAAACACATCCCCCATCATCCAAAGGAATATTGTCAGAATGGGTTTTAACAAGGGATCCTTCCCTTCCAAATATATTAGAGTTCCTTTGGGGATGGGAGCCATCAAGAGTGCATCCTGGAAGGATCTAATGGATAGGCTCATAGGAGCACTCTCAAGTTGGGTTCTATGGCCCCTTAACCTTCCATGCAGGCTGGTCCTGGTAAAATCGGTCCTCCAAGCCATGCCAGTATATATTTTCTCTGTCTTTTCTACCCCAAAATCTGTCATAAAGGAGATCAGGAATATTCAACCAAACTTCCTATGGGGTGGTAGAGAAGCTAAAGCCAAGTTCTCTCTGGTTAAATGGGATAAAATTTGTTACCCCAAGGACAGAGGGGGCATGGGTCTTCGCGATCCTGAAGTCACTGGGAGAAATCCAAGCGGAAAAAATCTAATGGAGGTGGTGCAACTATATGTAGGATCCATGGGCTAAGCTCTGGCACATTAATTACTCCAGGGACCGGCCCAAGACCCAGCTGATTCGATTTATTAGGAACCATCGGGATCTCATATTTGGGTGAAGGCTCTAATGGGGCACAAGACAATTTAGGAGCATAGATTCTAGTAGTTCAAGGAGGGTAACTATGCTAATTTTTGCGATGATTCATGGAACCAGCTCCCCAAACTAAAAACCGACCTGCGTTGGCAGTACATACAAGCTAAAGGGATGAAGGACGACAAGATCAAAGTGCATCACTATTGGGAGGAAGGAGATCAGGGGGATCAACGACGATGGATGATTCAGGATAGGGGTGATGATCGGATCTAGGAGGAGGACCTTTGATGTTTCAAGGATGAACTATAAGAAAGGTACATTTTGCAAAAATACAGGGAGGATACTCTATGATGGGGTTACACCCAAAAAGGGTCCTTTATCATAAAATAAGCCTATGAAATTTGAATAAGGAGCTAGGAAGGGGAGGATGAAATTTGGAAGAATGTATGGGAGACCACTCCCTCGCCAAATATTGCCACCTTCTGTTGGCTAGTGCTCAGGTGAAGAATCTTAGCTGGGGAAAAACTGAGACGTAGAGGAATCCACAGTCCCTCATAGTGTGTCGTTTGCTTACGTCAAGAGGAGAGCATCAACCATTTGCTCAATACATGTTCATTTACTATGATGATATGGGATAGGGGTTCTCAGGACTTTAGATGGAGCAACCAATGTCGAGGTGATCCGGGCCAAAATTTGAGGGACAGGAATCTTAAAGATTTTAAAAAATGCATTTTACGGGCCCTGTGGCAAGACTTCCCAATAACTATAATGTGGGTAGTCTGGAAGGAGCGAAATGGTCGAATCTTCCGAGGAAAGTAGCAAAAAACTAAGGAGGTATGGAGGAATCTGGCTACGAATCTCCTGGAAACCATATGAAGCATGAAATGGAGTGAGGAAGACAAAGAGTTTACAGGACTAGAAATTATCATTGTGGATGGTTGGGGGCTGGATAAAGGAACTATGAATGTACTGCGATGAAAAGTTAAAAGCTACAGAGTCTCTAGCCCTAACTCTTGGGATCCCTCTCCTCACATGGTTTACAAACTCAATTTTGATGGAGCGGCCAAGGGAAACTTAGGCGCGACTGGCTATGGGGGAGTTTGCAAAAATTCGTATGGGAATATTCTTCAAATTTTTTATGGCTCCATACACTAGTAGAAAATGAGAAATTAATGACTAAAAAAATGACTAAAATCATGCTATAAACGACTATTTTTTAGTCGGTGACTAATAGTAGCAAATTACCACTATCTTATAGCTAGTCGTATTTCACTAGTCATTAATAGCTTGAATTAGTAGTCATTGATAGAAAATGCTTTAGTCATTGATAGTCAATGATTTAGTCATTGATTTAATCATTGTTTTAGTCATTGATAGTCAATGATTTAGTCATTGTTTTAGTTATTGATAGTTAATGATTTAATCATTGATTTAGTCATAAATTTAGTCATTGATTTAGTCATTGATTTAGTTGCTAATTTAGTCACTGATTTAGTCACTGATTGCAACCATTAATGACCAAATATAAGACTAAATAAACTACTAGATGTTAACATATTAATGACTAAGCCAAATACGACTAAGATACGGGAAATTAGCTACTAATAGTCGTATATATGCAAATTTAGTCATTTTTGTAGTCACAAATTTATGATAGGGCACAGAGGAATCGAACCACCAACCTCCTGCCTATAATTAGGCAGACGCTCTACCATTGAGCTAGCACCCTTTAAGAAGTTGTTATTGGTTGACAATGATTATATTCAAACAAATTTATGATAGATATCAATCTACAAACTACATAATTATTGCTTTGAGGGACATAGATTGGAAAGCTATCTTTAGAAAGTCCAACACCAACAATACCAAATGACACTGAAGCTGCATCTGTTCTTTCACTTCTTGCTATTTCAATGTGCCCACTCCCTAGATCAAATTAACCCTTGTGTGTCAGAGGACGAATTCTTCAATAGACTTTTAAAACCTTCATGACTCCTACATTTCATAGTAGGATCAACTAAACTGGCATTCTTTCCATGGAAAGCTTCCCCACCGGTATTTGCACATGAATTTAATTTTATATCTGTTCCACTCATTGCATTAGGTTTGGCATCAATATTTTTTTTAGATATAAACATTGATGACTA
>LPNX011044367.1:0-194548 GCA_001517045.1 Pseudotsuga menziesii | reverse complement strand
ATATAAACCGACATCTTTTTTCTTTTTTCTTTTTTTAATGGCAACGACATGTTACATAACACTATGCATTACAACATATCCCCCATACTTGGTTGTAGAGCACCTTGTTACTCTCGTTGCAATAACACCAGCATAGATCCATCCTAAATGAAGATCTGTCAAGCACCAAGAGGCATCCAATTTCTTGAGGTGTTATTTTTCTAATGACTTTTTATTTGGTTTTAAATTTTTATTTTATGAACGGATATGGTTTTCTAATGAATTTCTATTTGATTTTAAATTTTTATTTTATGAGCGGATATGGATTTTTTAAATTATTTTTTATTTGGTTTCATTTTTACTTTATGAGATGACATAAAAAATTTAATTATTACTTTTTATTTTTGGTACATAACATTACGTGTTAATTAAACCATAACACTTGAATGAGGCCAGGAATTCGAAGCAAAATGATGGTCTATTCTGGGTCTCACACTCCAAAAACCAGTTCGCATTCTTCTATGTTCTACAGTGTCCATTGGATTGTTGTGGTGTAATACGAAACCAATTCTTCTACTTTGTGGTTAGGATGAAAGCATTATTAACCTAGAAAGCACATACATTATTTTCTCCCTACCCGATTTGATTACACAATCCTTCCGGCATCCACTCAGGATTTATCTGAGAACTTAGAACATTACACTACTACTGGCATTTTGTGCAGTAATTGCTGTTTTTTTTCACGTTTCTCAATTTTCTATTAGTGAGGTATCTCAACATGGGGATCCGGGGGTTTTCTCTAGCTGCAGTGTTGACAAATTTCAATATGGTATTGTCATTGTTATTCTACCTTTATTTTTCAGGGGTGTATAAGAAATCCTGGCAAAAGCCATCAAAAGAATGCCTCGAAGGGTGAATATCTCTTCTAAATCTGGCAATTCCAAGCTGCGCATTTGTATGCTTAGAATAGTGCATTCTATTTCATTGGTATGCCTGTTGCAATCAGGGATGATTTTAAGGAACCATACTTATTTAAAAGTGTATAAATGTTGGCGAATAATACCAATTCTTAAAACACCAACTATAAAAGGATTGGCAATATTTTTCAAAACATATTTTAATTTCCAAGGATTTCATATCATTTATATAATAATTTGGCGATTTTTTGGGTAAAAAAATTTTACCCCATCAAAATTCGGTGAAACAGGGCTTCAAAAAATGCAAAATGGCGAATCTTTTTTGGGAGAAAAACATGGAAAAATAGCCCACTGGGCTAAAATTCGCACCTAAAATTATCCTTGGTTGCAATTGTGCTGGAATTTGTATTCAAATTTCAGTTTCTGGGAATATGGTTCGGTTCGCTTGAGAATGATCACAATGAACCATATTATTTTCATTTATTTGATCCTTACAAAATTATTTTCTCTATTTTTCAGTTTAACAATTTACTCAATCCTTAATACTCATTACTTACATTATGATAATCCTCATAACTGTATCTATGTTTTCAACTTAACCTGTAATTTTCAATGCTGATCAAACTCCATTTTTGTGTCACCACCCATGACTGGAACTAGCCTAGATCCAAATCCTAAGCTCTACCAAGCAATGAGAGGGATCAAATCTCTCTAGGTACAAACTTGTCGTCCAATAGCTCCTTGAGTGCAATGCCTGAGAAGAGGTTTGGACCTTGAGAGATTTGATCCCTCTCGGCACTTTATAAATCCCAGGATTTGGATCTAGGCTAGTTGTCGACCACCTCGTTACTCTTGTTGCAATATCACCAACATAGATCCATCCTAAACGTAGATCTATCAAGCACCAAGAGGCATCCAATTACTTGAGGTGTTATTTTTCTAATGACCTTTTATTTGGTTTTAAATTTTTATTTTATGAGCAGGTATGGATTTTTTTGTTATTTTTTATTTGGTTTTCATTTTTTACTTTATGAGCTGACATAAAAAAAAAAATTATTAATTTTTTTTTTGGTACATAACGTTATGTATGTTATGTTACGTAATGTTACACATACCCCCATAGTGGGTTGAAAGCACCTCGCTACTCTCGATGCAAACATGACAATAAATATTTTACCAAATCATGAGGATTTATTGTTGTGAAGCATGTATATTTTACTTGATTCAAACTAAAGGAATCCTAAGTTCTATATGACTATCTTTCTTTCCTTCATCAAATAAAATCATATCTTTCACCACTTTATCTTGATATTCTAGAGAAACATCTTGATCATTGGAACCTAAAGCAACTTCATCCTTGAAATCATTAATTGAAAAGAGATTTTAGTTGGCTTATGTTCACCCCCCTTTATATTTAGAAAAAAATACATGCATTGAATTTTCTTCACCATTAATAAAAGAATGTTGCAATGAAAGATCTCAACCATGCTAAATGAAAAAAAATTCAAGGCATGTGCATCTTGGATTCCATAAGGTGCACAGACAAATTGCAATCCATCATTAAAACCATCAAATACTTGTGATTTTGTAAGATGCACAATGAATAATGACCCTCTAAGATAGAGAGATTTAGGCTAAGAGGACCAAAGCCAAAAAAAATACCATTTGGATACCACCCAATGAATCTGCAACAATCCAAGCAAGAACCCACTATAGAGGATATGATAGACCCATAATTCTAAGACAAAATAAAGCTAGATTTCGATGTGAATAGACTTATTACTGGGATGAATATGGTATAAATCCACCAAAGGACAAGAAGGAACCCACCTTTTCTAAGTGAACCCATCCCATTAGGATTTAATTCACTCCCTCAAACAACCTTGATGGTAGAAATATAGAGTACAACCAGAGAAGATGTTGTCATACCCCATCTCATTTGAATTAAAAAGTTGTGATATTTGTCCTTTATTCAAAAATGTATGTTGGTTCTAATTTTTTATTTGAATAATTCATGAGATGAAAGCTATGGTAAGAGTCCCCCGTTTTGCTTAATATTCTTTGATTCAATCACACACCTTTGTTTATCATGTAGTCCACTTCGATGTCAAGAGATAGAAGAGCTTCGTAGTACTCAATAGACTTGAATCTCCTTACTAGCTCCTAAATTTTAAAGATAAATCTAGAGAGACTTGTGGTATGCAAGGGGTTCAAGTTTTGTGTTCATTGAATAATAACTTAAGAGTATCTAATAACTATAAGGGATATAATCTCCTTTGATTTGAGGATGTTCAAACCTTGGTATAGGGCAAGGATTTTGATTTAATATTTGTGGATTCACCTAAACCCAAAGCATATGTTTGTTAACATTTTCCCTTGGGGTTGAGGAAAACCATGCACTTGCCATCCCAATTGCAACCAAAAAGTAAGACCTCATTTTAGAGCATTTGGCGAGGCTCCATTGAATTTATAATTGGAAAGATTCATCATGTTGATTTTATTAATCTTTGAGCTTTCCTTTTTCTTCTTTAAAATATTCTCGAACTTCTTGTTTTCCTTGTATGCAGTCTCAACCAATTTTGTGTTCATTCTCTAAGTAGAGGAAAAATACACTTGTATGTAGATATCCTCTTGTAAAGAACCCATAACCTGTAGAGTCTCAAGGTAAATTGGGCTAAAGTTGGTTTCCTACCAATTGGAATGTTACCTATGAGTAAATCTACTCTCAACTAAAGATTGCAATTCTGACGAAGCTGACTATGGTGGCTACGACGAGTTTGTTTAAGGAATTTCACTCAACACTCATCATTAGTGTTGTTGATGCATACAATAACAATTCATACTTGAAATTCCACTACTCGTTAGTCACTTTCAGATGAGAATTTTATCCTTGTAATGATATATTATTTTAAAGTTTCACTAGCATAAATTTTGGTTGAGGAATTACATCAAACACTTCCCATACATACTGACTATTGTAACTTGCTATCAATTACTAGACTTTATGTACATTTAATTTGCAACATATATTATTTGTTATTAATAATAGGAATAGGAATGTGTGGTATGTAAAATGCATAATATTACCACTTAACATAGAACAAGAACACATGGAAATCAGAATCGTGGGAAAATTTTCATAGTGAATATTTCATTTAAAAAACAATGTACATGTCTGGAAATGATAGTGAGACTTATATCCTCCAAATATGCTTCTATATTTGGTGGATTCCCTTCCCCAAGAGTCAGATAAAATGCACATATGTCAAGTTTGAATGCTAATATAGGAAACACAACTTCTCTTGAAAGGCCGCTACATGAGTTTGCTCCACACCATGTTGACTGAGTTCATAATTTTATTCAGCCGTGCATCCTTCCCTTCTTCCCAAGTAAGCTGCAAATACACCCACTCTAGTAAAGAAAATCCAAGGAAAAAGTGTGCCTTCTCTCAACAGGCCAAAGATAAATAATGGAGGAGTCCTTTCACAAACACCATTGCATACTATCCTTAAACCCATATTCGAATACATAATTTCTTTTTTTTTATGGCGGTGAAGAACAAAATGAAATATTTATATGATCTCTCATTTCTTAACTAGCTATGGTGGAATATAGAATCATCAAAACCATAAACCAAATGAAGGGATTTTTCCAAAACCCCAATGAAAACCTTGGTTCCATGAGCACATAAATAAGAGATCAAATCACAATGAGGAACTGTTGCTGCTGCAACTGCTTCTCCAAAAAATTTGGTATTTTAGGGCCCCACCTTCTACTTTGTTTAAAAGCATACTTAGACTAATTTTATAATTCGAAGAAGTCCACCATGAACACTTAGTTTTATAAGAGATTGAGCAAAAGAAGTTTTGTGGATAATAAAACTCACAATTTTTCTTCGACGTATCAAAGGAACTTGGCCAGTTGCTTTGATGTATCGGTAGAACTTGGCTAGTTCATGTGACATAGTCAGCTGGAACAAAAGACGGTTTTATTCTCTCGACGTTTCGGCATAACTCAAGGAATGCTTCCGACACTATTGGAAGAAACTCATGAAATGTTGCCGAAACGTTTGGAGGAACTTGGCGCATGATGTCAGATGAATGACAAACGCTGAGCTTTCAGTACAACTCATCAAAGTCCATTGAAACAGTTGGCATTGAAAGTGAACTTTCCAATAATCCAAGCATTGGCACATTTCATCGGAGGAACTCAGCAAGTGTCACTGAAATGTTTGGAAGGAACTTGGGGGATTTTGCCGAAACGTTTGCATGACACAACATGAGAGGAAACGTGACAAGGATGGTGACACGATTGGCGTAACTTGAGAAATGTCTCCAAAATTGTCAGCGTCGCTATTTCATTCAAAGTGATCGAGACATACTTTTCACGCCAAACGACGTTTGGCTGCCAACCACCGTATTTATGACTAGTTTTTCTTTTTTTCTATAAATACGGTCGGGTTTTTTTTAGCTTTTTATCACAAACATTGTTCAACCATGTTAGCCAATCACTAAAGGATGAGTTAGAATCTCGTATGCTCAGTCACATTCCACGACCTCTGACAAGTAGGCTCCCCATACCTCATGAACTCTTATTGGTTGAAAGTTGAAGTTTTTGAAAGGTCGTAGCTGTAATAGATCCAACGAATGCTACTTTCATATCTATATATTCCCCGTATGTGGTAGATGTATGCCCATAATGTGCTCGCCTGGGTTTGTGCTAAGGTTTTGTCTTAGATATGCAAGGGCCAAGATTGTGTGCCTAGTATACCCATTCGCATGGGTGTATTTTTAAGTGTGACCTCCTGGTAGTAGGTTGTAGCAGCAAATTGATCCACTCCTGGTTACATAACTGATAAAGCACGAGCACCTCTAGGGCATGGGGTATTTTAAAATTGGTCACATAGAAACATCCCATCCATGATATCTATTCAGTCTATCAATCTATGTAGTTTTCTCGTGGCCAGGCTGCTTTCCTTAGTTTTCCAAACCCTTGGTTAAACCAATTCACTGGAAAGCCAATTATTCATTTATGTTTCTTGGGGGAGGAATTAAACATGAGAGCATTTTGAAGCCTTCTTGGTCAATCCGAGTCTAACAACAACCTAGACGGGAACCCGCTTGAAGTAGATTTTGATGCTTTCAGTCTAACTGCTTTTTCCTTTCCATAAGGAAGCATTGTTTTGTAAATTTTCATTTTTGCTCCTCTTTGCGGTTTTATCAAAGTTGTGATTTGCCATTTGTGTTATTTTTGGGAAATGATTTGAAAATAAAAATCGTGTTAAGCATGCTGTTGAGAAATTGCATTTTTCAAACTATTGCTAGGATTGGTTAAATTGATGGAGTCAAACCTTACTTACTAGATATAATGATATTACGTAGCTTACCACTAAACTTTGACCCTTACCTAGTGCCAAGTCAATGTGTATGGGAAGAAAACAGTGATGATAAGAAAGAAGGTTATTCTAGGGAAGTTAGTTGAGAACTAGAAGCCACCTTTATGAAGAAGGATATACCACCCATATACAAGGATTTTAAGAGAGAATCTCCCATATTTAGGCCACCTTTTCACCAGACAATGGACCACCTGGTTGAGAACATATCCATTCCATAAATAATACATTTTTTCCATCCCAATACCAAAACCCGGTTTCAATTCTCTTTTCAAATCTATCAGTTCAAGACTCATTATGTCTCGTCCACACTCCACAGTGATTTCATACCTCCACTTGTCTTGGGAATTGGGTTAGTGAGGAAAAAATGGTAGCAGATTTAATCTTGGTGTTCTTCTTTCAAAGGAAAGAATGGTATGTCATAATTAGAAGAACCCATTAGACGGGACTACAATGCCATTACTTATGATTGTATATTTTTCTACATTTTCAATACAATGATGCATTCCTTCATATAAACCGATTGGCATTGTCATTATGTAGAAGGTATCCTTGGTTATTTGTTTAAATCAACTGCATTATTACTAGTTCAATTCACTTCTCATTATGCTTGCATTCATGTATCACAGGTTCCATTTTTTGCTGAGTTGGGTTACCTCACTGAGAAGAGTGTGAAAACAAACTCCGAACAAAGAATTTACACAATGACTAAGAAATCTACCAAGAAGAATTCAAAGGAAAGTGGGGTAGACTCGGATGTAGAGATTATTTTTGGCATGAGGACAGAAACTAGATTTGAAGACACAAATGCGATCACAAGAATTGCCCCCGAATTCAAATGGGGGGGAGTTTATCAGATGATCATAGACCAAGAAATCCCTGATGCAGGTCTTGAGGAGATGGTTTTATATCAGAACATAAGAAGTTCGGGCATTACCAAAGTTTTCATCCGCCCATAGATTTTTCCTTGTTTAAAATTTATTGGGTGGATTCTACCTAAAACTCAACCCTCCTTGAGGATTAGTTATGATGTCAAAGGGGAGCCATTTTCCTCATTTCATCCATCCCATATAGAAACGACTTACAAGTTACCTTTGGTACAGGTCATGATGACTGAAGACTGGATCAAAGGGATAAGCATTGATCCCTTGGAGTATGCTAAGAAGATGGTGGTACCTGAAAAAAATTTGATGCAAAAGGTGAGCAAGGAATACGAATCTCAGAGCCTAAGGACAAGGCTCAGAAGTATAGCCTTACTGCTAAACATGATTTTTGGCAGAGTTGATGGAACTATTTACAAAATAAGTTGGGTGCCTTTGATATACTACATAGCCTTTGAAGGCACGGTCTTTAATTGGGACTATATCATCTCAGATAGCTTGTCATCATGTGTCGCGGCTGCACAAGGAGGTTTGACCCAGAGGAGGGCAGAATTCTACATGTCTTCTTACCTCATTGACTGCATTTTGACTAGACACCTATTTGATAAGTTAGGGTGCATCTGGAATAAGATCGAGGCTCCAATATACGTGGCTTACCAAATCCTATGGGCCCATAAATATGCCAACTATTACAAACTCATATGTGAAGAGTTCCTTATACCCATCTATTAGATAATCTTCCTTAAGGAACCAAACTGCTTATTTGACAATGCAATGGTAGTCATAAGCGAGTATGGGGACTATTACTAATCGCATGAGGGAACATACATTAGAATGTATGGATGTTCCCGAGCTTCGTCCCTTTTTCCATGATACGCCACAGACTTTGTAGTCCACAAAGAGGCTATCAGAAAAGTATTCTTAAATGGGTTTGGAATCTTATTACATGATATGAATAAAAAAAATTCCCCCCATTGCCTTTATGTATCGGAGGATATAAATTTTCCAAGGTAAAAGGAGCCGATGATTTTGTGAAGGAGCTAGAAACATTCTATTTTGGAGAAAAGAGTTTTGCAAGAAATGATAGCAAAGGGAAGGTTGTTGAACATTGTGTGGTAGTGAAAATACATTTTGAATATGTGGACTTCTTCAATAAAGAGGAAGAAGTGTTCAGAACATAAAATAATTTGACCGAGTTAAACAAGCGTTTTGCTCGGAAAAGTGGTGCCAACAGTAGAAAATATGGTAGCGTTGTGATGGAGAAAAAGCTGCAGAAACAAAAAGAAGAAGCTATAAAGTTGCAAAAGGTAGAAACTGAGAAAATGATAAAAGAAGAAGTCGAGAAGAGGTAAGCATAAGAGGCCCAAAGGCGACAGGAAGAGGAAAGATTAAGGAGAGATATTTAAGAGAGCACGAAAAGAAGCCAAGGAAGTAGTTGAAGAACTTAAAAGAAAGGAGGAAGAAGATAGGATCATGGAAGCTCTAGACAAAGAGGCAGCCCAGAATGAGCCCATGGACCTAGACCCTCCTGGATCAACAAGTGAAACAATGACCAGTGGTCACATTCCTTTTGGGGAAGTTGGGCTCACCCCGTTCAACCCATCGAAGCAGCACACTATGGCTCACTTAGACACTATTTTCTTTGACAAAACAAGAAATACCATCATGAGGAGGTCTGAAAAAATATTCAAATGGGTACACAAGCTGGCGTGGTTACTGTCACAAAGAATACTATAATGGAGGGTACCCATAAGGACCCAAAATTCATGGCTTCAGTGAACATAGAAGTTGCACAGGCCAGCACTGATAATGTTGATAGGTTGATAGACGATGTAGAGCGAAACAAAGAAAATATGCTCAAATTAAAGGATAATCTGGTAAACATGCAAGGATAAGTTATAGAGTTAAAGAGGAGGCATGATGCCATTCTCTCCGAAAACGAGAGACTACTGAATGCATACCAGAGCATGGAAACAAAAAAGGAGACATTGAATGTACAATTGGTGATTATGGAAAGAGATAAGAATGACTTTGAAGCGCGAATATATCAACAAGAATCACATGAGATAGTTGCAAACCAACAGATCAAAGAGTTGAAAAATCGGGTGGGAGAGTTGGTTGAGCGAAAGGATTCTTTGATGAAACAATTGGATCTAGATGACAAGAAAAGGCAAGACATTACTCCTTTCTGCGATCAAGCCTTCAAAATTCAACTACAGATGCATCATTTTTAGGTGATCCTCCTAGGAGAAATTTACAAGGTGAGGTTGATGATGGCAAGGCTGAAGGTAATCACGGCAGAATCACTGGATTTCAGGAAAATACTATTGGAATTAGAAGAGAAAGTCAAAAGTCAAATGACCTGGAGGGAATCTAATTCAATGTTTCCTAACCATCTGCCACATAAAACAATAGAGAACATAAAGTCAAAAGTGGCACTTCTAGATTTTTGTAGGAAAGCTGCTAGGAAAATAAGCAACGAGATTCCTAAAACCATCGAAAAATGCCAGGATTTTTACAAGAAAATCAATAAATTCTATGGAAGTGCCAAATTCCTTTGGTTCAGAATATAACCGAGCTTCCGGACAAAGACCAACGCATGGAACAGTTGCAGGATAGTTTGCAAGAAGACATAGAGTATATAAGAAAAGTGGAGTCCTTCACAGAGGAAGACATTCACCATTTTGTCGGGAAAGCTTCTGTCAATGCCTACATCTTGGAAGGCATGTGTAAGACTGCACCAGAAGAAGTGGCATGTAAAGAGACACAACTATTGATCCATGAAGTGACCTTGCAAGTATTGGAGCTGATAAAGTACAAAACCATTGCTGAGGAGGCTAATGCATGGGAAACATATATTTCCAGCATGGCATGGCCCACCTAAAATTTTGTCTTTTATAGAATCTTTTGCATTTTCTTATGTAAATCACTAAATGACAAATTTTGGAATCCCTAGGGTTAGGGTAAACGAAAGGTCACTAGATGACAAATTCTTATTGTAATATAAATAGAGATAGAAAGTAGAAGAAAGGACTTTTTCTAGTGTAATGGAGGCTGGACTATTTTTGTAAGAGAATTAATTTTTCTGCTAATAAGAAAGACCTATTTGCTGGGAAAATCCTACATAGAGATTTGCTTGGAATGTGTGGAATGTATAACGTGGAATTAATTCTTCTTTCTTACGTACAATATATTGTGAGATCGTTCTAACTTCTTTGAATTAATTCATTGGTTATGAATGGCTTTGCTTTCTACGTAAAATATCTATGCATGAAATGAGTAATAAATGGTTTATCATATCAAAGATTTCTTGCGTATTATTTCTACCATGAATGTGAATATTATGTTGAAATGGCTATCTGTGAAATTGGTATGAATAGTTACAATATATTACTCTAATTCATAATTTGCTCCCTACGAGGATAGGATAGTTAGTTTAGTCTTAGATTAAATAGATAATTGATAAGGCAAAAGCGGTAAGACGAGAGGTAAGAACCTATGCATCGCTAGTGTGGTTTATGTCTATCGATTATATGCATTTAAATTAGACACTTGTATTTCATCTTTTAAAAGAAAATCACATAAATGGTGAACTGGTCCGTAACCGGTAAATAAGTTAAAACTAATTAATCTGTGGTAGTAGGACCATTAAACGGGATGGATTCCCCACACCAAATGGTGGATTGGGATCAATTATCATGGAGAATACCTACTGTAGGTGCTTGGGAATTTTTGGGAATCTAGAAGGAGGGAAGCCAGTGCATGGATGACAAAGTAAATTTGTTTGTGAGAAAATATTCTGTTGGAACTACATCTAAAACGACTTTCCTAGAAGATTTTGTTCTTGAAATTGAAGAACAAGAAAGGGTAGGTTCTGAAGAAGAAGATACATAACCTTTATACGCTGTCCCATTTGAATAAATTGATCATTTTCAGAGGCATACAAGATCTTATGTTAGGAAACTTTGAGGGTTGAAAGTAATTCCTGTGTTACCCAGGAGTCAAAATCCCAATAAAGTGATCTGATACACACAAGATTCAGTGCTTGTGGAAAATTTGGAAGAATTGTTAGATTTATCTCTCCAAGAAATCACTCAACCTCTTGATCAGTGTGGACCCGAATCCCCTCGGCTCAAGTCTTTCCGCATTTCCCACCACAATCTTCACCTCGAGTTATGGATGGAATTGTTAACCCACCCATGTGGATAGCTAGAACGGAACTCAACCTGGTTGCGCCTTTACATGATTTACCTAAGCACCCAGAAAGAGTGTTACCAAAATTTTATCCTGAAAAGGGTGTTTCTGCTGAAGATCATTTAAAGGGTGTTTCTGCTGAAGATCTTCTATCTCACACTGAATCTTCTAAACGTTGAACATGAAAATGGTTTCTGTAGACTGTTCCCATATACTTTTGAGCCTAGAGCATCCTCATGGTATTTTAGTCTGCAGGATAACTCAATAGAAAACTAGGATGGTTTTGAAAAGGTATTTATAAGTAAATTTGGCAACCAAAAAACTGTAGCCACACTCATGAAAGAATTACTGTCTATGAGGATGGAGAAGAAAGAAAAGTTTCAAGAATTCAATCAAAGATTCACTACTTTGTTAAATAGTTTTAGTGTTGCGACAAAACCAGCTGAGGAGTCTTTGGTAGAATATTACACCACAACATTGTATCCGCCCATAACAATGTTTGTTAAAAGGGCAGTCAAGGTTACATTAATAGAAAATTACGAAGAATCCAAGAAGGTAGAAGCTGATTTGGATAATATTGCAAAACATACTTTAGAACTAGAAGTAAAACAAACTGCCAGTAAGAATCCTTTGCTATTATCTAGGCCCAAATAAGAACACTCAAATGAATTAGAAAATGTTCTCAAAATGGTACATAAATTATCCAACAATATAGTAGACTTGGAGAAATGTAAGGGGGATAGTTCATCGAGAAAACCATTCAAACCCTTCTACAAGAACAGGGAAGAAAGTGGACAACCCCAACCTCTTTTACTTAATTCTGTTGTTCTGAATTTCAATGAAGTTGGCATGGATCATTTCTGCACTTTTCACCAAGAACATCACTCTGAGAAGAGATGTATGCAATGGATCAATTCAATGACCCTAGTATTGAATTACTTATTAGACAACCAACTGACATATCGATAAGAATAAGAAGACCAAACAAATGAACAAGAAGAACCAACTGAAGAAACCACAATGGTGTTATGGGATTGGGCACCCACATTTGGATTGAACGAGGAAGAGTAGGCTAAGTAAATCCAAGTATCATTAGTAAACATTACCACAAGGAGTAAAGGACCAGTAGTGGATCAAAGTTTAATGTTTCCTAAAATAAAGAGAGAAAAGGAAATCGTGAAGAAAAATATCGACACCACTCAGCCACAACATAAGGTCAAACCTAAAAACATAAAAGAAACAAGCACAATGATGAATAAACAGGTGAAAATTGTGGCCAACAAACTAGAAAGTACTAAGAAAGGCATGAAAGAATATAATATGGGATAAGTTATTGTGGAAGATATTAATAAAACTAAAGTGAAAATTTCTTTGTTCAAATTATGTAATCTTCCTCAGCAGAGAAAGAAACTATTGGAAGCATTTGAACCACATACAAGCAATGTTGCAAAGGTCGTTGAATCATATACTGAGATAAACGAAGTGAGTATTGGCGGTAAATCAAAATCCCAGATTCTTCCTTTCCTGTTAACTTTTGAAATTTTCAATCAAAATGTACATAATTGTTTGGTGGATTTTGGAGCCTCATCTAATGTTATGCTACAATACATTTGCAATAAAAACAATGGTCAACCGATACCATCCCCTTCACAGATCATTCAACTAGACAGGTTTGTTGTTAAGGTTATAGGAGAGATGAAAGATGTGCTTATTATATTATCTGCATATCCAAGGGTGTGTTAATTCATAGATATCATGGTGGTTGATATACCTGAATATTGTGGTTTAATATTGAGCAAGGAATGGTCTACAAAACTTAATGGTTATTTTGCGGCTGATTGGTCTCACCTATGTCTTCCATACCTAGACATTAATAATCAAATTAAGATACTAAGAGAACCCCATATGAAGCAAAATGTAACTCAGTTGGAAGAGAAGAACAAACTAGTCAATTTCTCATCTTCAGTTTTGGGGAATTACTTTTTAGAACTTGAACCAAGGAAATATCAAGCTAAGGAAGTTAGTCATGAATCAGATATACAATCTGATCTCCTTCGATTCTCACGGACTAATGAAGTTGATTGTAACATAGTAAACTTAGTTAATAATGTAGGAGGTATTGGTAACCAAGTAGATTTAGAGAATAGATTTTGGATTTTGTACTTTGATGGTTCCAAAACACAAGAGGGATCAGGAGTTGGTTTTGTTCTTATTGATCCAGAAAGAAATAAACATTTTCTCTCTTATAGGCTAGAGTTTGAATGTACAAATAACAATGCAGAATATGAAGCTCTAGTCCAAGGTCTAAAAAGAGCCATTGAATTGAATGCAAAAAAATTGAAATTTTTTGGTGATTCTGAAATAGTTGTTAGACAAATAAGATACAGCATTCATTGTTTATCTCCACTTATTAAAGGGTACCAATATGAGGTATGGAATTTGATAGCACATTTCAATGCTTTTAATATAAATGCAATCCCTATATTTTAAAATGTTGTGGATGATTTATTAGCTACTTTTGCTTCTAGATTAGTGCCAACCAATAATAAGTGTTCTATTGAATTACTTTTCAGGCCATTGGCACCTGAAAAAATTACAAATATGAGGGTGTTTGATGATGATGAACAGATTATTAACTTTCTGACAAATGAAGAAGCTTTCAAAGAATCTATAATTGGTGAAGAAGAACATCAATCATATTTACAAAACAGAGACATGGTCAAAGGAGATTTTATGCCTGAAGGAGTTAGAACCCTTGAAGGAATGTTTGATTTGCAAAATAAATTCAAGAAACCAGCTAATGTTAAAACAAATAGCTCGTCAATGTAATATGAGCTAATGAATTTAGGAACAGAAGCTGATCCCAAGTATGTTAATTTAGGAAAATATTACTCACCTAGAGGAAGATGCAAGTTCATCAATTTATGTCAATTTAGGAAAATATTACTCACCTAGAGGAAGATGCAAGTTCATCAAATTATTTCAACAGTATAAAGATATCTTTGCCTAGACGTATGCAAATTTGAAGACTTATGATACACTCATCATCCAACATGTAATTCCTATCAAAACAGGTGTAAATCCCTTTCAACAACAACTCAGGAAAATGCACCCTAAGTTAGAGCCTTTGATCCAAAACGAAGTGAAGAAGCTACTAGACACTAAGATTATCTTCAAGGTTCGACACTTTGAATGGGTAGCAAATCTAGTTACAGTAAGGAAGAAATTAGGAGAAATAAGATTGTGTGTTGATTTCCAGAATTTAAACAGAGCATCAGACAAAGACAACTATCTGATTCCACCAATGGAACAAATTTTACAAATGCTATCAGTATCAGAATTGTTCTCCCTGTTATATGGATTTTCCATCTATAATCAAGTTTTAGTGGTCGATTAGGATTGATTAAAGACTACATTTCGTACGAAGTGGGGAACATTCACTTATAGCAGAATTCCTTTTGTCCTGATAAATATCAGATCTATAATCCAGAGGGCCATGGATATTGCATTCCTAGGTTTAGTTGGACATTGTGTAGTAGTATATTTAGATGATGTAACAATTTTCTCCAAGAAACGAGAAGACCATGTTTTCCACTTAAAACATTTTTTTTACTGTTGCAGAAAATATGGTATATATTTGAACCCAAAGAAGAGTATTTTCGTTGTTCTTGAAGGAAAAATTTTGGGTCACATCATCTCAAAGAAGGGAATCTCAATAGACTCAGAGAGAGTTAAGGATATAACTCATATTCCCATGCCCCATAATAAAAATTCTATGCATTCATTTATGGGCACAATTAATTTTGTTCAAAGGTTTGTACCTGATTTCCCGCAAATCGAGAAACCTTTGGAGAAAATGGTAAAGCAAAGTGTGCAGTGTAAGTGGAATGACATTGAGAAGGTTTCATTTAAAGACATAAATACAACAATATCTCATGCACCTTTTTTGAGAAGTCCAAACTTTAAAAAGAACTTTATTGTGTACACTTTTCCTTTAGATAACTCTCTCGCAACAATGCTTACTCATAAAGGAGAGTTGGGAGACAAATATTTGATATATTTCATGAGCATTGCACTACAAGGGACCGAATTTAATTACCCAGCCATAGATAAACAAGCATATGTAGTGTTCAAGGCGGTAAAACAATTCAGGCCCTATATTTTGAAGAATAGAAAAAAATTCATCATTCCTCATCCAGTTGTCAGGTCTCTATTTGTGCAGAAGGAATTGGGTGGGTGAAGAGTAAATTGGGTGACTGCACTACAGGAATATGACTTGGAATTCAAAACAAATACCATTATTAAAGGTCAAGGGTTGTGCAAGTTGCTCGTGGAAAATCATGCTAATGAAGACCATGATTGGGAGAATGAAGCTGAATTGAACTTAATTGAAGTATGTCCCATTTTCAATACTCTTGGATCTTTGTATAGAGATTTGGTGGATTGTCTCCAGCAAGGATATCTTCCAGAACATTGGAACTCTAAGTAGAGAATGGCACTTCAATTGAAGTCAGCCTCTTATCAGATAATTAATGGAGTACTTTTCAGAAAAACTATGATGGAGTTTTTCTTAGATGTCTGGAGAAAGAAGATGCATCTAAAGTGGTCAAAGAATTGCATGACGGTCCTGTGGGAGGAAATTTTTTGGGGGACACCACGGCTCATAAAGTGATATGTATGCCAAAGGAGTGGTGGCAAATTTTCAAAAGCAATGAGACCATTACATCCTGTTATTATCTCATAACCATTTGAGCAGTGGGGCGTAGACATTATTGGAGAGATTAACCCAAACTCTTCACTGCAACATTGGTATATACTCAGAGCTACGGACTATTTTACACGATGGGTGGAAGCGTCTCCTTTACGCAAAGTGAATGAGGATGCAGTCATCAATTTCATGCAAGAGAACATCATAACCAGGTTTTGGGTTCTAATTTCTCTTGTTTTTTACAATGCATCTTATTTCTCATCTTTCAAGTTAACTGAATTTGTTTGTGAAAAAGGAATCAAATTGCATTATTCTGAAAATTATTATCCACAAGGAAATGGGTTAGCAGAATCAACAAACAAAAATATGATTCGAATTTTAAAGAAAATTGTTATCGAGAGTCAAATAAATTGGCACATATCTATTCCTAATGCACTATGGGAAGATATAGTTGCCTCGAAGATTTCCTTAGGAGTTTCTCCTTATACTCTAGTCTATGAAAAGGAAACCATATTACCCCCAAACACTAATATGCTTCCATCCTTGCAATTAGCTCAAGCCTCAAGAGGATCCGATAGTGAAATTTTACAATCACGAATTAATACTCTGTTGAAGCTTGAAGAATCAAGACAAAGGCCAAAGATAGATTCAATCAACATCAGGATATTGTCAAGAGATTGTTCGACAAATAAAAATCTAGTAAGAGGAACTTTGAAGTAGGAGACTTAGTCCTAAAGTGGGATCACCTGCATGATGAAAAGGGAAAACACACGAAATTTCAACATTTATGGATTGGCCCCTATCAGATTGCTGAGAAGCTTGGCCCCTCAACTTACAAACTTCAAGATTTACAAGGACATGAAGAAAATATTCCTGTAAATGGCCTCATTCTCAAACAATATTTTACCTAATATCTAGGAGCACTTTGTACATAAATAAATCCTTTATTTTTCATGATTTTTCCTAGTTTTTTTTTTTTTTTCTCCTAGGTTCATAGTTTTTGTTTGCTTATAATAAACCATCTCAATATTTGATGCTTGGAAGTATATGAATCTGAATAATCTCAAAGATATTTGAAAGTTAGGAACTTCTTATGGGAAGACATGCATAGTAAAGTTTGATCAGTATGAGATTCTTCATTTTTTTCCTAATTATAGAAAGGGAAACCAACTTCAATCCCACATTTGAGTCATTATAAACCGTGTAAAATAACTAAGACTCATGAGTTCTGGATCCCGGGGCTCCATCCATTCTCACATTAATATCTGTTTGAGGAAGCCTACCATGATAGACCCACAGAAAGGAAGCATGTATGACGGATGTATGACATTCAAAATGATCCCATGTTATAAATCAAAAAGCCAAAATGCTTATATTGAAGAGTTGAAATTCCCGGATATTTATTCTCCATCAAAGAAATGATGTTGGTGGAATAAACCATCAGATCAAAATGGATGCATAAACAACCAATATCAGAAAGTTTCTTCTTTGTCCATGAGCATGATGAGCAAACAAATTGATCACTCACACAAAAGGACATTATGGATGGAAGAACCCAGTAAAGAAAGAAATCAAGGAAGTCTCAGGAGACAAGTTTAATTCATAAAAGAAGCATCAAAAGAATGCTTATCGCATGGGAATGAGGAACAAATGAATACATCTGTCTGACTCTTTTATGATCCTGTGGAGTCACATCTAGTGGCAACTAAAAGACGAAAGTAAAATGAATTTCATATTTCAGCCCTGGGAGAGTTATCAAGACCTCTAGTTGTGGTTACCCTACTCCTGAAAAGGTGACGACCAATGTGATGAACAAAGGTATATCCCTGGATAAGTATGGATTTCTAAAGGGCCTCAGGGAATAGATTGAAATGATTATTGCATACTCAGAATCTAGTACCATGTAGTAGTCCTTATTTTCAAAGATAAATTTTTCAGAGATCTGTGTTCACTAGCTAGTCACCAATTGTTGCTCGTGCAACTTCTTCCCCAAATTTTTTGGTATTTTAGGTCCCCTCCTTCTACTTTGTTTAAAAGGATACTTAGACTAGTTTTCGAACTCGAAGAATTCCACCCTAAACACTTAGTTTTTCTAAGGGATTGAGCAAAAGAAGTTTTTTGGATAAGTAAAACTAACAGTTTTTCTCCAACATATCTGAGGAACTTGGCCAGTTGCTCCAATGTATTGGTGGAACTTGTCTAGTTCATCTGACATGGTCTACTGGATCAAAAGATAGTTTTATTCTCTCGTCGTTTCAACGTAACTCAAGGAATGTTGTCGACATTGTCAGGATAAACTCATGAAATGTCATCGAAACAGTCAGAGGAACTTAGTGAATGATCTCAAATGATTGACGAATGTCGAGCTTTCAGGACAAATCAGGATAATCCGTCGAAATGGTCATCATTGAAAATGATCTTGCCAATAAGCTAAGCATCGGCACATTTCATCGGAGGAACTCGGCAAGTGTTGTCCAAATGTTTGAAAGGAACTTGGGGAATTCTACTGAAACGTTCACATGACACAACGCAAGAGGAAACGTAACAAGGACGTCGCCATGATCAGTGTAACTTGAGAAATGTCAGTAAAAATTCAGCATCACTATTTCATTCAAAGAAAATAAGAAATATGTTTCCCTCCAAACAATGTTTTAACTGCCAACCACCACATTAATTGACACCACCACTACATTTATGACTATTTTTTTTCTGTTTTTTCTATTAATATGGCTGTGTTTTTTTTAGTTTTTTATCGCAAACGTCATTCAACCACACTAGTCAATCGCTGAGGGGCGAGTTAGAATCCCTTATGCTTAGTCACATTCTGTAGCCTCTAACCATTTGACAGGTAGGCTCCCCATACCTCATGAACTCTTATTTGTTGAAAGTTGAATTTTTTGAAAGGTCGTAGTTGTAATGGATCCAACTATTGCTACTTTCATTCTTCCTCTTTCCCTATCTATATATTCCCTATATGTGGTAGGCGTATGCCTATAATGTTCTCTCATGGGTTTGTGCTTAGGTTTTGTGTTATATATGCAAGCGCCAATATTTTGTCCCTAGTAGACCCGTTCGTTTGGGTGCATTTTTAATTGTCCCCTCTTGATAGTAGGTTGTAGCAACAACTTGCTTCATGCCTAGTTACATAATTGATAAAGCATGAGCACCTCCGGGGCATGGCATATTTTAAAACTAATCACATAGAAACAACCCATCCATGATATCTATTCATTCTATCCATCTCTAAAGTATTCTCATGGCCAGGATTCTTTCCTTCAATTTTAAAACCATTGGTTAAAGCAATTCACTAGAAAGCTAGTTATTCATTTATGTTTCTTGGGGGAGGAATTAAACATGGGAGCATTTTGAACCTTGGTAGGTCAATGCAAGTCTAAGAACAACCTAGACGGGAACCCGCTTGAAGTAGATTTTGATGCTTTCAGTCTGACTGATTTTTCCTTTCTATAAGGAAGCTTTGTTTTGTAAACTTTCATTTTTTCTCCTCTTTGTGGTTTTATCAAAGTTGTGATTTGTCATTTGTTTTCTTCTTGGGAAACAATTTGAAAAGAAAAATCATTTTAAGCGTGCTATTGAGAAATTGTGTTTTTCAAACTATTGCTAGGATTGGTTAAATTGTTGGAGTCAAACCTTACTTACTAGATATAATGATACTACGTATATTACCGCTAAAATTTGACCCTTACCTAGTGCCAATTCAATGTGTATGGGAAGAAAACAGTGATGAGAGGAAAGAAGGTTATTCTAAGGAAGTTAGTTGTGGACCATAAGCCACCTTTATGAAGAAGGATTTACCACCCATATACAAGGATTTTAAGAGAGAATCTCCCATCTTCAGGCCACCTTTTTACCAGACAATGGACCACCTCCTTACATATCCATTCCATAAATAATAGGTTTTTTCCATCCCAAGACCAAGACCCGGTTTCAATTCTCTTTTTAGATCTATCAGTTAGAGAGTCATCATGTCTCGTCCACACTCCAGAGTGCCTTTATACCTCCACTTGTCTTGGGACTTGGGTGAGTGAGGAAAAACTGGTAGCAGGTTTATTCTTGGTGTTCTTCTTTCAAAGGAAAGAATGGTATTTCATAATTAGAAGAACCCATTAGACGGGACTACAATGCCATTACTTATGATTGTATATTTTTATACTTTCAATACAATGATGTATTCCTTCACATAAATTGATTGGCATTGTCATTTTGTATAATATATCCTTGGTTATTTGTTTAAATCAATTGCATTATTACTAGTTCAATTCACTTCTCATTATGCTCGCGTTCATGTATCACGGGTTCCATTTTTCACCGAGTTGGGTTACCTCACTGAGAAGAGTGTGAAAACAGACTCCGAGACAAAGAATTTACACAATGACTAAGAAAGGTACCAAGAAGAAGTCAAAGGAAAGTGGGGAAGACTCGGATGTAGAGATTATTCCTGGCACCAAGACAGAAACCATATTAGAAGACACAAAGGAGCTCACAGATATTTCCCCTGAATTCAAATGGGGGGGGACTTTATCAGATGATGAGAGACCAAGAAATCCTTGACACAGGTCTTGAGGAGATGGTTTTATATCAGAACATAAGAAGGTTGGGCATTACCAAAGCTGCCATGCGTCAAGAGCTTTTTCCTTGTTCAAACGTTATTAGGTGGATTCTACCTCAAACAGATTCCTCCTCGAGGATTATTTCTGATGTTAAGGGGAGGCATTTGCCTCGTTTCATCCATCCCACATACCAATGGCTTACAAATTACCTCCAGTATAGATCATGATGACTGAAGACCGGATCAAAGGGATAAAATTTGATCCCTTGGAGTACGCTAAGAAGATGGTGGTACCTAGAAAACAATTGAGAGAAAAGGCGAGTGGGGAATATGAATCTTAGAGCTTAAGGACCCCATTTAGAATTATAGCCTTACTGCTAAACATGATTTTTGGAAGAGCTAGTGGAACTATTTAGAAACTAAATTAGGTGCCTTTGATATACTACATAGTGTTTGAAGACACGGTCTTTAATTGTGCAGATATCATCTCAGATATCCTATTAGCATGTGTCGTGGCCGCACAGGGAGGTTTGACCTAGAGGAGGGAAAAATTATACATGTCTTCTTACCTCATTGACTGTATTTTGACAAGAAACCTGTTTTCTAAGTTAGGGTGCATCTGGAACAAGACTGAGGATCCAATCTACATGGCTTACCAAATCCTCTAGGCCCAAAAATACGCCATCTATTACAAACTCATATGCGAAGAGTTCCTTATACCCCTCTATTGGATAATCTTCCTTAAGGAACCAAACTGCTTATATGACAATGCAATGGCAATCATAAGCGAGTATGGGTACTATTACTTCTCGCGGGGGTAGTAATACTACATGGATTCATGTGGTTTAGTTTAATATCCAACGTATCCAATGCACGCACGCGCAAAACAGATTTGGTTGAGTGTGCCAATGACAACAAAGCTATCATCAACTTTAAGAAGTGGGGGATGCCCTTTGAAGTAGACGGGACAATGGCAAATTGCAACCAAAGTGCACAAAAAAGTGGCAAGAGTCGAACTTGTTGTTCCTGAGCTCCGTCCCTTTTTCCAAGATACGCCATAGACTTTGTAGTCCACAAAGACGCTATCAGGCAAGGATTCTTAAATGGGGTTGGCAACTTCTTACATGATATGAAGAAAGAAACTTTTCCCCCATTTCCTTTATGTATTGGAGGATATAAATTTTCCAAGGTAAAAGGAGCCGAATATTTTGTAAAGGAGCTAGAAACATACCATTTTGGAGAAAATAGTTTTGCAAGAAATGACAATAGAGGGAAGGTCTTTGAACATTGTGTGGCAGTGAAAATTCATTTTGAATATGCAGACTTCTTCAACAAACATGAAGAAGTGTTCAACAGAGAAAATAATTTTACTAATTTAAACAAGCATTTTTATCAGAAAAGTGGTGCCAGCGGTAGCAAATATGGTAGCACTATGATGGGGACAAAGCTGCAGAAACAAAAAGAAGAAGCTATAAAGTTGCAAAAGGTAAAAACTGAGAAAAGGCTAAAAGAAGAAGTTGATAAGAGGCAAGCAGAAGAGGCCCAAAGGAAACAGGAAGAGGAAAGATTAAGGAAAGAGATTGAATAAAGAGCATGAAAAGAAGCCGAGGAAGTGGCGGAAGAACTTAAAAGAAAGGAGGAAGAAGATAGGATCAAGGAATCTCTAGACAAAGAGGCAGCCCAAAATGAGCTAATGGACCTAGACCCTCTTGGATCAACAAGTGAAACAATGACCGGTGGTCACATTCCTTTTGGGGAACTCAGTCTCACCCCATTCACCCCATCAAAGAAACACATTATGGCTCACTTAGACACTATTATTTTTGAGAAAACAAGAAATATAATCATGAGGAGGTCTGAAAAAATATTAAAAATGGGTACACAAGTTGACGTGGTTACCGTCACAGAGAATACTATAATGGAGGGTACCCATAAGGACCCAAAATCCATGGCTTCAGTGAACATAGCAGCTGCATAGGCCGGCGCTGATAATGTTGATAGGTTGATAGATGATGTATACATAAACAAAGAAAAGATTCTCAAATTAAAGGATAATCTAGTAAAAATGCAAGGAGAAGGTATAGAGTTAAAGAGGAAGCATGATGCCATTCTCTCAGAAAAAGAGAGACTACTGAATGAATACCAGATTATGGAAACATAAAAGGAGGCACTGAATGTACAGTTGGTGATTATGGAAGCACATAATAATGACTTTGAAGCCCGAATCTCTCAACTAGAATCAAGAGAGATAGCTGCGAACCACCAGATCGAAGACTTGAAAACTCGGGTGGGAGAGTTGGTTGAGAGAAAGGAATCTTTAATGAAACAACTGGAGCTAGCTGACAAGAAAAGGAAAGACATTACTCCTTTATGTGTCAAGCCTACAAAATTTAAGAACATATGCATCATTTTCAGGTGATCCTCACAGGATAAATTTACAAGGTGAGGTTAATGATGGCAAGACAGAAGGTAATCGCAACGGAATCACTGGATTTCAGGAAAAGACTGTTGGAAGTAACAGAGAAGGTCAAAAGTCAAATGACATGGAGGGAGGCTAATTTCATTTCTTGTATACAAATTCTCTAAATTCCATTTCCTTTTTCTTACTTTTGATAACATAAGTTATAATTACATTATTTGTAACATCAATATCCACCAATCCTTGGATGTGGGTGAGGTTAGAAGAGGCAAAGATGTGGTGGATAGGATGCATGTAATGTATGGGATTACACATGCTGCAAGTGTGGCTTTATAAAGGAATGTGGTAAGGTGGGTTTCCTGGTGTGCTTGCACAGGCAGACAATCTACCAAGTTGGTAAGGGTATGATAATAGGGAAAAACAATATTATTTCCATAGATGGAGGTATGATAATTAAGCGGTTGAGGATGAGGGAAATTATGGAAACTGGTGTGGCAAGTTATGGATTTTTGGGTCTAGATTGGAATCTCCCTCCTGCATAGCTTCCACTTCCTTTATCCAGTGTGGGTTTAGTTATAAGCATCGGAGGGGGATCTCTATTTTCTTTGTGAGTAGTGGTGCTACCCTCCTGTTTATAATTGAGGATGGTCTTAGTGAGCTTGGTGTGTTTGTCGGCTATAATATGGAACCAATGGGTGCATTAGGCGCCTCAGAGAATGGAAGGAAGTGATGGGTGAGGTGTGTGCAGAACAGGGTTGCGCAGGTGGCATGGAATTATCACACTTCCATTCCCCAATCAATTTGAGCAGACCTATTAGTAATGGAATATGGGGTTTGGTATGAGGTCCTGGAGAATTATCATTCACTAGATTATGTGGTTCTAGATAATTGGATAAAATACCTTGGATCAACGAGGGCTCGATAGTGCATGTATGAAAAAAACTATCACATTGTATTGGGTGATTAAAGGTCTTTTGAGTCGATTCCTACTAGAAAGAGAGGAGAAGCATGGGCTGGAAAAGTTCAAGTGACCTTTTGGAAGGAGTTGTATTCTGACACTTGCCTCCTGCATATGAAAATTGATGTAGTGGGGGAATAGATCATATCCCCTATCTCTTGTATATGGGTCAGTTCATTCTTTCTCTTATGGCGGTGTCGAAGGATGACGGGAAGATGGATTGTGATTTGGGTGGCGATCATGAGGTGCTCCTTCATTCACAAAGTAACAGATGTTTTCATGGTCTTGTGGGAATTCTTTTGATTTGGTAGGTCCATGTTTATGGTTAATACTTGTTGGGTTTAGTCTCGTTTATTTGGGTGAGTTTTTTTTTTGTTGGAAAAGGGATATATATCTAATTTACTAGTCACTTTGTGTTTTATACTCGGTCTGGATTTTATGCGTTGTTCTATTTTACTAGTTCTCTAGGCATGGATGAGTAGATGGAGGGATGTACGCCCTATTTTCTCTTTCGGGGGAGGGGCCCTAGGGAGTAATTTGTGCTATGTTCTCATATTGTTTTCCTGAACCTTTAGGCTGGTAGCAAGAAAGATGAAAGGAAATCTTTTGTAGTTTTTTTGTAATTAAGTAGTCTATGACTTCTTATTTACAACAAAAAAAATCAATATCCACCAGGGTTTCACTTTCTTCACTATGAAAACATGATGATGCACAATTCAATAGGTACTAATCACTTATACCATTTTACTAAGAAGGAAATAAGTTTATGCACTTTTCTCTTCTATATTATTGAGAAATATATAAAAATAATTTTCTTACAACAAGGTAATCTAATTCTTTCAGTCTATGTACATCAATGGAAAACTGATATATAAAAAATAAAAAATTCATAAAGTAATTTACTTTAAAAAACAAAAATCGTTAAAACTATTTCTCCTAAAATATATTGGAAAATCTTTTGAAAAGAATTGTTAAATTATACAATTTGACGTCACACCAATTATATATTAAAAAAAGGTAATAAAAATTATTGGACCAAGTAGTGAGGTGCTCTAGAGCCCAGTATAGAGGAGATGGTGTCACTTAATGTATTGTAATGTAACGTAACATTATGTTACCAGAAATATAAAGTAATTAAAAAAATTCATGTCAACTCATAAAATATAATAAAAACCAAACAAAAATCAATTAAAAAAATATATTCCACTCATAAAATAAAAATTTCAAACCTAATAAAAAGTTATTAAAAAATTCCATGTTTGCTCATAAAATAATAAAAGAAAAACTGACATAGTAAAATATTGTAATTTTGTTGTAAATATGGATGGTTCATCATTACATAGTAGATCTAATGGTGAATTGAATTAAAGAGTTGTGTCAATTTTCCTTGATTCCAAAGTGCATACCAATCCTAATATGATTTGAAGAATTCATGGGATGAAAGCTTGTTATATTTTCTTAAGATTATAGCTATATATGTTGATTGCATTCATCAAAAGGATCACTAGAATATAGGCAAAGCATCGAACAATAACACAAGTATTTTTCACCTGGGAAACCCAAATGGGAGAAAACCCAGCAACCTTCATCTAGAGATAATAATTCAAATATCAGAGTACATTGAAGAAGAAAGAGAAAAATATGGAAAAGCTTTCCAAATATAGAAACCCTAGAAACAATATTCTTCTACAATATATGTGAACTTCTCTCTCTCCTAGAAAACTGTGAACTTCTCTGAGCTATTGTGTTGCTGCTATATGAAATAATGAGGAGGGGCACCTACTATTTATATTGTTTTCCCATTATGAATTTAAGTGGGACTGACTTCACTTGGGGGAGCAATATAATTTTATATTTTATAATTATATTTTATTTATTTTCTTGCTAGATTTTCACCCCAAGGTTTATATTGTTCTTTCTAGGGTTAGTATGAATAATTACAACAAGTTCAACTCTCAAAAGAGGACAATACAAGTACAATAAGAATAGCTTCTGAAGTTGCAAAAACTCCAACACTCCCTCTCAACAAGGAAGGTATTCTTCGGTATTCATCAGCATCACTATCATCTGGGTTTCATCTATACATCTATATTGTCTCTATCATCTCTAAACATACTGAAGGTTGTCTTTATGAATTTGTTCTATTAGGATGTCTAAGAGAAAATATTTTGCTACATGTCTGTCTCTACTGCCAATGGGAAACTTGCATACTGGGATAGAGAATCCTAGACAAGCAAATCTATATGACCATCTACTACATGTTCATCTCATCTGCCGATGGGGTACTCCCATACCTGGATGATAACCTGAACGAGTAAATGTGCATGACCATCTACTACCTGTTCGTCTCATCTATCGATGGGGTACTCCCATGCTCAAATGAGAACCTGAACGAGTAGAGGTACATGTGCAACCAAATGACCATATGCTACTTGTCCAACTCATATGCCAATGGGATTTCTCCCATACCTGGCTGAGCATATGGACCAGTAGAGGCACCTGTGTAGAGGTAAATAAATGATGATTTCTCTTTAAAATGATTTTTTTTAAATATTCAATTTAAATTTAAATAAATAAACATTTTTTTAACATAATTAATAAAGACTAATACTCTAAGAGTAATAGAGTAAAAACTTTTTTGATACAAATATGGTTCAACACTTTTTTGAAAAATGTAGAAATATAATACCACTTTGTTAAGCAATTTTATCTTAGTTATATATAGTTTTGAAAAGAAATATTATCTTGAGTATGATAATTGAGATTAAAATAATAAAATTTAAACTTTTTAATATTTAAGTAATATTTAATTTTTTTTATAAATTTGTTATATATATTTAAGTATTTTAAGTTAAAAAACTATATATTTATGTTTAAAAAATATACACAAATGCACATAAGATATATTGATATTTTTGAAAAAATTAAGTAAACTTGTTTTGAAAAACTAACAACATTTGTTTAAGTATTTTGATATTTTTGAAAAACTAACATTTGTTTAAGTATTTTAAAAAATGCACATAAAATATATTGATATTTTTGAAAAACTAACAACATTTGTTTAAATATACACAAATACACATAAGATATATTAATATTTTTGAAAAACTAATTTAAGTAAAAAAATTATATATTTATGTTAAAAAAATATACACAAATGCACATAGATATATTGTTATATTTGAAAAAAATTAAGTAAGGGTGTTTTTTGAATTTTATAAATTCGAAGTTTCAAAGTAAATTTTGTGTGTTATGGCTTAGTTTATACGATAATCATTATTAGTTTTCTTTCTCTTCATTTATGTCAAGAGAAAAACCTTTTTTATATTATGTTTGGAAAATTAATTTTATTATATATTTATTTTTTAATATGAATAAATGAATATATATGAATTTTTTTGGATTTTAGACTAGTATAATTATAAGTTTACTAGTTTGTGAATGTTGATAAACTTAATTAACTACTTAATTTTTATGTCTATAGGCGTTTTTATTTGAGATTTGGGGTGGATTACGGTTTAAGCTTTTCATTTATAGACGAGGACGAGACAAGTGTACTATTGAGATCGATTTTATGGCAGTTGTTCAAAATTCAAAATAAACAATTAAAAAAAACGAATATAAAAAAAAACTAGTAGCTAGTTAATGAATAGATAATGAATGGATAACGAGCCGTTCATGGAAGATAACTAGAAGAATGTGAGATAAAAAAGAAAAAGAATATAAAAAATAATTTATAATTGATAAATGGATAACAAAAATAATGTTGGTGAGAACATGTAGCTAAACATGTATAACTCACAATTAAACCCATTTAACTAGAAGAATATGAGGAATAAAAAAGAATCTCCAAATTCCATTCCATAACTATCTCTTAACAATTTGATTTTATCCCAATGCGGCATTCTTTTTATTAATTTAATGGAAGTACCATAGGATTTTATCTGCTTCCCTTGTCAATTGTACAAACATTCAAATTATCTTATGGAATATATATGGCAAACAATAGCTTACAAGGAAATATCCCAATGGAAATCAGGCAACTTAAAAGTTTAGGGCTTTTAGATTTGGTGGAAATAATTTCACTGGAAGGATCCCTAATTCTATTGTCTACTTTAAATAGCTAAAATATCTTTATCTTAACAAGAACCAATTATCTAGAAATATAACTATAAATCTAAGGAAATGCACAAACTTATTAGCTCTAGACTTACCATACAATTTGCTTAGCGAAAAAGAAGATTTTTTTTAAAGCCTTCACCTTAAAAAATAAAAAAAACCATAAAAAAGATTTTAACAACAAAACTCCCAAAAATAAAATTATCAACAATAAGCAAACAAAACATATATTATCCTAAATAATACAACCACAACCATTAAAAATAAACAAATTTATACATTCGATAATTATTTATATATTAATAAAATTTCATTAATAAAATAATTATAAAATAAATATTTAACAACCTTAAACTTTACAACAATAATCAACATGTTTACAACTTAAAAGTGACATATATAAATAATAAACCAAAAGACTAACCAGTTTGTTTCCCATTTGTTTATATCCTAATTTACATTGGTGTATGGATTGGATTTTGGAAAGATGAAAAAGACAAGAAGAAGATGACAATATGTCGTGCTTTTGAATTTTTTTGCATATGACTACCTGCTAATGGTCATACTCACATTCTTGGACTATATGCATATGTAAACCAAACTCTTTAAACTTCTGGGACTAAGTTGGAAAGATGCATCTATGAAACACTAGAAAATTTGTCACCAATTCCTATCAAAGACTAGACTATATGCTAATGGTCATACATTCTTGGACTATATGCATATGTAAACCAAACTCTTTAAACTTCTTGGACTAAGTTGGAAATATGCATCTATGAAACACTAGAAAATTTGTCACCAATTCCTATCAAAGACTAGACTATATGCTAATGGTCATACTCACATTCTTGGACTATATGCATATGTAAACCAAACTCTTTAAACTTCTTGGACTAAGTTGGAAATATGCATCTATGAAACACGAGAAAATTTGTCACCAATTCCTATCAAAGACTAGACTATATGCTAATGGTCATACTCACATTCTTGGACTATATGCATATGTAAACCAAACTCAACTTCTTGGGCTAAGTTGGAAATATGCATCTATGAAACACTAGAAAATTTGTCACCAATTCCTATCAAAGACTAGACTATATGCTAATGGTCATACTCACATTCTTGGACTATATGCATATGTAAACCAAACTCTTTAAACTTCTTGGGCTAAGTTGGAAATATGCATCTATGAAACACTAGAAAAATTGTCACCAATTCCTATCAAAGACTAGAAAATTTGTGTGGGCCAATAAAAATGCCAACTATTAAATGATAATCGACGATATGCTTCTTGTGAATTTGATTCAGCTTTCACTATATAATATTTTGGTTTATCTTATTGTTGTTGTTCCGACGATGATTGCATATTTACGATTTTTTTTAATTTTGGATTTTCAGACATCTTAAAGGATGCGTAAGTGGCGTTATCCTAAAGTGTTCTAGCGCCTTAGGATGTTAAACACTTATATGTAATTTTGGAAATTGGAAAATTTTTTCTTCTCTATAAAACAATATGATTTGAATGCGTTATCCTAAAGTGTTTTAGCACCTTAGGATGTTAAACACTTATATGTAATTTTAGAAATTGGAAAATTTTTTCTTCTCTATAAAACAATATGATTTGAATGAGTATAATTCTTAAAAACATGTTTTTTTTCAATTATATACTTAAATATAAAGGGTAAGAAAATACTTACATCTTCGAAGAATTTAGTAATCAAATTGCTATATTCAAATTCAAAGGTATGAGAGTATGTACATTTTCGAAGAATAAAAATTTAGGAATCATATTGTTAGGTATAGTTGGTAATCCTACAAATTAGAGGGTTTTATCCACCAATTTAATGAGTTAAAATGTGACTTAATTATTATTATGAAGAGAGTAAATAAATGAATAAATTTAATTTTTTGGTGATTTATCTTTATAACAATGTAAAGTAATTTTGAATTTTTTTGAAAATTTTGGCTATTTCAGTGGTGTTTTTGTATATGTGTAGATATTAGCATTGAGTGAGTTAATAAATAGACATATTCATCTTTGTTAGTAATTTTTATTTTATTTTTTTTTAATTTGGTTTTTTAGTAAGACAAAGTTTCATTTCGATCCATTTATGCTTTAAATTATTTGGCAAGTTTTAAAATGGGATCAAAGCTTGGGAGATAAGATTTATAGGTGGGTTAGTTATTGCACGCCACAATGCTACACTTAATGGGTGTAGATAGGGTATCTCCTGTATAAGTAGGTTATTGGCAACATAGCACATGTTTGGTGCTAGGTTCACAACCCTTGAATTAGTCTTATGTATGAGATGTGCCTATGTAATAGATGTAATTTAGAGAGGAGACATGATGGAATTAAATATTTCCCCTGTCCCTTTAGTGGAACCGGGTGAGTCTTTATCCACCATGCATCCCCTTTAGTTAGGCATGAGGCATTTGACTCCTTTAGAAAGTTAGGAGTATATATTAAGTGAGATAGATTGGATTAGGGGTTCAATTTCATTTTTCATTCCTAATTCATCCTTCATTGTATCTTGGAGATCATATGCATGAGCAAAAGGCTTTATGTTTCCTTTGTCCTTCAATGAAGGATTTATGTTTACTTCGAATATATGCCTCAAGATGAATCAAAAGTATGTTGTGGATATAAAATGGTTTGTGTCAGGAGACCGAAGTCTCTAAATTTCGTTTCTCGTATACAAAATCTCTAAATTCCATTTCCTGTTTCTTATATTTTATTACATAAGTTGTAATTACACTATTTGTAACATCAATATCCACCAATCCCTAGATGTGGTTGAGGTCAGAAGAGGCAATGATGTGGCAGATAGGACGCATGTAATGTATGGGCTTACCCATGCTGCAAGTGTGGCTTTATAAAGGAAGGCAATAATGTGGGTTTCCTGGTGTACTTGTGCAGGCGGACGATCTACCAAGTTGGTAAGGGTATGATAATAGGGAAAAACAATATGATTTCCATAGATGGAGATATGAGAATTAGGCAGTCTAGGATGAGGGAAATTTTGGAAACTGGTGTGGCGAGTTATGGATTTTTGAGTTTGGAGTGGAAGCTTCCTCTTGCATAGCTTCCACATCATTTTCAGAATGTTTCATCATTAGTCGATATGCAATTCATATAAATCATTAATTGACGTGTTGTCATCTATAATTTCATTAGCATTCCAAAATCAAAACAACCATTATACATGTTAATTTTTATCGAGTAATAATGGGAGACATATTGTCATAATTCTTGGACGATATTTCTCCTAAAACACACTTGTGTTGGTGCTTTCGTCGCCAATAATAATTTATACATGAAAATTCATTTTCCTTTTCATAAATAAAATCTTTCTTTCAAAATCAAATCACAAAATTCTACTATCAAACAAAAATCAATTTTGCCGTACTTTTTCCCACCTTCATTCATCATTATGAATCATATATAGTTAATCATGATAAAAAACAAATTCAGCATTAATCATTCCTAGCCCAGCTTCCTTGTCTTTGCTACTCAATACAACTCATAGGTTGTTTTTCATTCAACATTGGTATTGTATAATAATACAAGGTAAGCTCAAGATATGCATCTATTATGAATCTAATCACTATCTTCAACATACAAATAGTGGTGATATCTATATGAAATAATATTTCAAAATATGGGGTTATATACATATAGCGAGAATAGTTTTATTCCGCTATGCCATCCATATCAATTCTATATATATACTTAATGGATTTGCTAAGGTCGTCATGGTCAAAATATTTTTGGCACAATCATTATTATCAACGATATAAAACATTCCCATTTAACTCTAAAAGTAAAGGCGTCATAGAAAACATAAATATGGTTTAAGGTTACAAATCAATATCCCTTCAAGCATATATTTTTATCATCACCAGTGTTCTAGGGTTTTCCTTAACTGAACGTTTTCTTTAGGAATTCTAATCGCAAATTAAACATAATACTCTAAATTTGTATATCTTCAAAATGTTTTCTCCTTATCTATGTAACTGGTCTATGTGTGATCATGAGGGAAACAACACAAAAATATCTTTTAATGAAAGAGGGTAAAATTGTCCCTTACGAGAATCCAGAATGGATCCTAATATAAGGGAACTTTCGCAACTACAAACATATATTTTCTTCTTTCTCAAGGAGTAAACACAACATACTATACAAACATTATTTATTTTCCTTAAAAAGAAAATTCTTCTAAAAACTGTAGAGGTACTCTCAACCACCAAATTCAAACTCTTCTACTAAAGATAACATATGTATCTGGTTCTTTGGTTACAACCGTAATTTATATGTCTCAGGTTTTCTCTTACACATAAATCGATAATCAACAATATAGTATTCATAAGAATATCTATGCACTATGCATTTAACAATATTCTAAGGTCATTTTTTATAATGCTTAACCAAATTGAGCTTTATAGGAATCATGTTTATACTAAAAACCCAAAAATGGTACTTATCTCGTGTTAGATGACCAACTGGTCACTCTAGTTTGAGCATAATCCTCGTCCATTCATAGGTTTCTCGAAGGAACTTTGCACCCCTCATTTACTTCCTATCACGCAAAATCTGCAAGGTTAGTTCGCCTTCGTCAAATTGCATCTCCTACTAAATGAATTTCAAAATTGATCCTGCATTCATCATGACAAGGAGAAAGACATATATAAAATAAATAATTATTTTATTTCTTACTTGCTTTAATCTGCATTCTAATGGTCACATTAGGGAGTTCACCATAGATTAGTTTTATACTCACAGTTCATCCCTTAGAATACCAATGATTCGTAGTACGAGAGGGAAATTTTTCCTCAATATTTGCCTTATTTCTTTATGTTATTTGTAACCACCCAATCATTATTTTATCCAACTTGTAGCTTATGATTTGCATTCCACCCATAAAGGCCTAAGTGTTGTAACTTGAGCTATGATACCATTTGTAACATACCCGGAATTTCTCAATGTAAAATCTAAGAAAATGGGGGTAAAATTTCACTTTTACTATAACCAACAAGTCTACTATGTTAGTCTCTTGAGAGTGTGAAATCACATAATTGTTAATTACTTACCTATAAATCAAGATAATGAAATCAAAATGTTAATAAAAAAAGGTTTTAAATCAATTAACTATCCAAAATGGTTTTCCTCCATGAAATATATATCTTTAATTGTATGCTTGTGAGTATTGTACCAATAAAGATAATGTATCATAAGCATTTAATGTGCGTTATCAATACATCAAGCACCATCATGAAAAATGAGTATATGCAAACATAAAAACATAGAACAAAAAGAGAGACATCATATACATGGTTCACCCCATCCATGAGGCTACGTCCACCAAAGCTTGTTTATATTATTTTATCAAAAGAAGATTTACAATTTCATAGCACATCCACTGCCAATATCTTCCACCGATAATACTTGCCATTTACAACTTTCCTTCCTTGTAAGGTTTTCCTTCTGGTATATTCTTAATATAGAAAAACTATTCAAAGGCATGGATAAACTTAAATCAATGCTAGTATATTCTCAATATAAAGAAACTTTTCAAAGGAATGGATAGTCATAATCCAATGCTGATATATATATTTTAATATACACAAAAACTATTAGATAGCATGGATATTCTTGAATCAATGCTGGTACAATTTCAAGATACAACATATATTCACACTAACATAGTGATATACCTTTATTGCTTATAATCACTTTCATTACAAGATATATCCATACTAACATAGTGATATAGTTTTACATCTTTATCTAGTTCATTATTAAGGACACACATATATATATGTCCTCAATTAATATAATAGAACATACATGAAGAAAAGTGCAAATACAATTATTATCTAAAATATATCTTGGTTATATCTATAGAATTCATATCTCAACAAGAAAATATATATATAGGGATCATTCCTTGAACCCGCAATATATGGATTACAGAAATCTAATATATATATATATATGCAGTATATGGATTACAGAAATCTAATATATATGGATTACAGTATATGGATTACAAAAATCTAATATATATGCAGAAATAATTAATTATTAATTTTTATTTTTGGTACATAACGTTATGTATGTTACGTTACGTAACGTTACACATACCCCCATACTAGTTTGAAAGTACCTCGCTACTCTCGGTGCAAACATGACAAGAAATATTTTACCAAATCATGAGGATTTATTGTTGTGAAGCATGTATATTTTACTTGATTCAAACTAAAGGAATCCTAAGTTCTATATGACTATCTTTCTGTCCTTCATCGAATAAAATCATATCTTTCACCACTTTATCTAGATATTCTAGAGAAACGTCTTGATCATTGGGACCTAAAGCAACTTCATCCTTGAACTCATTAATTGCAAAGAGATATTAGTTGGTTTATATTCACCCCCCTTTATATTTAGAAAAAAATACATGCATTGAATTTTCTTCACCATTAACAAAAGAATGTTGCAATGAAAGATCTCGACCATGCTAAATGAAAAAACATTCAAGGCACGTGCATCTTGGATTCCATAAGATGCACAGAGAAATTGTAGTCCATCATTAAAACCATCAAATACTTGTGATTCTGTAAGATGCACAATGAATGATGACCCTCTAAGATAGAGAGATTCAGGCTAAGAGGACCAAAGCCACAAAAAATACCATTTGGATACCACCCACTGAATCTGCAACAATCCAAGCAAGAACCCACTATAGAGGATATGATAAACCCATATTTCTAAGACAAAATAAAGCTAGATGTCGATGTGAATAGATTTATTACTGGGATGAATATGGTATAAATCCACCAAAGGACAAGAAGGAACCCACCTTTTCTAAGTGAACCCATCCCATTAATATTTAATTCACTCCCTCAAATAACCTTGATGGTAGAAATATAGAGTACAACCAGAGAAGATGTTGTCATACCCCATCTCATTTGAATTAAAAAGTTGTGATATTTGTCCTTTATTCAAAAATGTATGTTGGTTCTAATTTTTTATTTGAATAATTCATGGGATGAAAGCTATGGTAAGAGTCCCCCGTTTTGCTTAATATTCTTTGATTCAATCACACACCTTTGTTTATCATGTAGTCCACTTCGATGTCGAGAGATATAAGAACTTCGTAGCACTCAATAGACTTGAATCTCCTTACTAGCTCCTAAATTTTAAAGATAAATCTAGAGAGACTTGTGGTATGCAAGGGGTTCAAGTTTTGCATTCATTGAATAATAACTTAAGAGTATCTAATAACTATAAGGGATATAATCTCCTTTGATTTGAGGATGTTCAAACCTTGGTATAGGGCAAGGATTTTGATTTAATATTTGTGGATTCACCTAAACCCAAAGCATATGTTTGTTAACATTTTCCCTTAAGGTTGAGGAAAACCACGCACTTGCCATCCCAATTGCAACCAAAAAGTAAAACCTCATTTTAGAGCCTTTGGCGAGGCTCCATTGAATTTATAATTGGAAAGATTCATCATGTTGATTTTATTAATCTTTGATCTTTCCTTTTTCTTCTTTAAAATATTCTCAAACTTCTTGTTTTCCTTGTATGTAGTCTCAACCAATTTTTTGTTCATTCTCCCAGTAGAGGAAAAATACACTTGTATCCAGATATCCTCTTGTAAAGAACCCATAACCTGTAGAGTCTCAAGGTAAATTGGGCTAAAGTTGGTTTCCTACCAATTGGAATGTTACCTATGAGTAAATCTACTCTCAACTAAAGATTGCAATTCTGACGAAGCTGACTATGGTGGCTACGACGAGTTTGTTTAAGGAATTTCACTCAACACTCATCATTGGTGTTGTTGATGCATACAATAGCAATTCGTACTTGAAATTCCACTACTCGTTAGTCACTTTCAGATGAGAATTTTATCCTTGTAATGATATATGATTTTAAAGTTTCACTAGCATAAAGTTTGGTTGAGGAATTACGTCAAACACTTCCCATACATACTGACTATTGTAACTTACTATCAATTACCAGACTTTATGTACATTTAATTTGCAACATATATTATTTGTTATTAATAATAGGAATGGGAATGTGTGGTATGTAAAATGCATAATATTACCACTTAACACAGAACAAGAACACATGGAAATCAGAATCGTGGGAAAATGTTCATAGTGAATATTTCATTTAAAAAACAATGCACATGCCTGGAAATGATAGTGAGAGTTATATCCTACAAATATGCTTCTATATTTGGTGGATTCCCTTTCCCAAGAGTCAGATAAAATGCGCATATGTCAAGTTTGAATGCTAATATAGGAAACATGACTTCTCTTGAAAGGCCGCTACATGAGTTTGCTCCACACCATATTGACTGAGTTCATGACTTTATTCAGTCGTGGCATCCTTCCCTTCTTCCCAAGTAAGCTGCAAATACGCCCACTCTAGCAAAGAAAATCCAAGGAAAAAGTGTGCTTTCTCTCAACAGGCCAAAGATAAATAATGGAGGAGTCCTTTCACAAAGACCATTGCATACTATCCTTAAACCCATATTTGAAGACAAACATAGATTCTTTTTTTACGGCGGTGAAGAACAAATGAAATATTTATATGATCTCTCATTTCTTAACTAGCTATGGTGGAATCTAGCACCATCGAAACCATAAACCAAATGAAGGGATTTTTCCAAAACCCCAATGAAAACCTTGGTTCCATGACCATGAGCACATCAATAAGAGATCAAATCATAATGAGGAACTGTTGCTGCTGCAACTGCTTCTTCAAAAATTTTGGTGTTTTAGGACCCCTCCTTCTACTTTGTTTAAAAGCATACTTAGACTAATTTTATAATTCGAAGAAGTCCACCATGAACACTTAGTTTTATAAGAGATTGAGCAAAAGAAGTTTTTTGGATAATAAAACTCACAATTTTTCTTCGATGTATCAAATGAACTTGGCCAGTTGCTCTGATGTATCGGTAGACCTTGGCTAGTTCATCTGACACAGTCAGCTGGAACAAAAGACGGTTTTCTTCTCTCGTCGTTTCGGCATAACTCAAGGAATGCTTCCGACACTATTGGAAGAAACTCATGAAATGTTGCCGAAACGTTCGGAGGAACTTGGCGCATGATGTCAAATGAATGACAAACGCTGAGCTTTCAGTACAACTCATCAAAATCCATTAAAATAGTTGGCATTGAAAGTGAACTTTCCAATAATCCAAGCATTGGCACATTTCATCCGAGGAACTCGGCAAGCGTCACTAAATGTTTGGAAGGAACTTGGGGAATTTTGCGGAAACATTTGCGTGACACAACATGAGAGGAAATGTGACAAGGATGGTGACACGATTGGCGTAACTTGAGAAATGTCTCCAAAATTGTCGGTGTCACTATTTCATTCAAGCTTTTCACGCCAAACGACGTTTTGGCTACCAACCACCGTATTTATGACTGGTTTTTCATTTTTTCTATAAATACGGTCAGGTTTTTTTTTAGCTTTTTATCGCAAACACTGTTCAACCATGTTAGCCAATCGCTGAAGGATGAGTTAGCATCTCGTATGCTCGGTCACATTGCACGACCTCTGACAAGTAGGCTCCCCATACCTCATGAACTCTTATTGGTTGAAAGTTGAAGTTTTTGAAAGGTCGTAGCTGTAATAGATCCAACTAATGCTACTTTCATATCTATTTATTCCCCATATGTGGTAGATGTATGCCCATAATGCGTTCACCTGGGTTTGTGCTTAGGTTTTGTCTTAGATATGCAAGGGCCAAGATTGTGTGCCTAGTATACCCATTCGCATGGGTGTATTTTTAAGTGTGACCTCTCGGTAGTAGGTTGTAGCAGCAAATTGATGCACTCCTGGTTACATAACTGATAAAGCATGAGCACCTCTAGGGCATGGGTATTTTAAAATCGATCGCATAGAAACATCCCATCCATGATATCTATTCAGTCTATCAATCTCTGAAGTTTTCTCGTGGCTAGGCTGCTTTCCTTAGTTTTCCAAACCCTTGGTTAAACCAATTCACCGGAAAGCCAATTATTCATTTATGTTTCTTGGGGGAGGAATTAAACATGAGAGCATTTTGAAGCCTTCTTGGTCAATCCGAGTCTAACAACAACCTAGATGGGAACCCGCTTGAAGTAGATTTTGATGCTTTCAGTCTAACTGCTTTTTCCTTTCCATAAGGAAGCATTGTTTTGTAAATTTTCATTTTTTCTCCTCTTTGCAGTTTAATCAAAGTTGTGATTTTCCATTTGTGTTATTTTTGGGAAATGATTTGAAAATAAAAATCGTGTTAAGCATGCTGTTGAGAAATTGCATTTTTCAAACTATTGCTAGGATTAGTTAAATTGATGGAGTCAAACCTTACTTACTGGATATAATGATATTACGTAGCTTACCACTAAACTTTGACCCTTACCTAGTGCCAAGTCAATGTCTATGGGCAGAAAACAGTGATGATAAGAAAGAAGGTTATTCTAGGGAAGTTAGTTGTGAACTAGAAGCCACCTTTATGAAGAAGGATATACCACCCATATACAAGGATTTTAAGAGAGAATCTCCCATATTTAGGCCACCTTTTCACCAGACAATGGACCACCTGGTTGAGAACATATCCATTCCATAAATAATACATTTTTTCCATCCCAATACTAAAACCCGGCTTCAATTCTCTTTTCAGATCTATCAGTTCAAGACTCATGATGTCTCGTCCACACTCCACAGTGCTTTCATACCTCCACTTGTCTTGGGAATTGGGTTAGTGAGGAAAAAATGGTAGCAGATTTAATCTTGGTTTTCTTCTTTCAAAGGAAAGAATGGTATGTCATAATTAGAAGAACCCATTAGACGAGACTACAATGCCATTACTTATGATTGTATATTTTTCTACATTTTCAATACAATGATGCATTCCTTCATATAAACCGATTGGCATTGTCATTATGTAGAAGGTATCCTTGGTTATTTGTTTAAATCAACTGCATTATTACTAGTTCAATTCACTTCTCATTATGCTTGCGTTCATGTATCACAGGTTCCATTTTTCGCTGAGTTGGGTTACCTCACTGAGAAGAGTGTGAAAACAAACTCCAAACAAAGAATTTACACAATGACTAAGAAATCTACCAAGAAGAATTCAAAGGAAAGTAGGGTAGACTCGGATGTAGAGATTATTTCTGGCACGAGGACAGAAACTAGATTTGAAGACACAAATGTGATCACAGGAATTGCGCTCAAATTCAAATGGGGGGGACTTTATCAGATGATCAGAGACCAAGAAATCCCTGATGCGGGTCTTGAGGAGATGGTTTTATATCAGAACATAAGAAGGCAGGGCATTACCAAAGTTTCCATCCGCCCATAGCTTTTTCCTTGTTTAAAATTTATTGGGTGGATTCTACCTAAAACTCAACCCTCCTCGAGGATTAGTTATGATGTCAAAGGGGAGCCATTTGCCTCATTTCATCCATCCCATATAGAAATGACTTACAAGTTCCCTTTGGTACAGGTCATGATGATTGAAGACTGGATCAAAGGGATAAGCATTGATCCCTTGGAGTACACTAAGAAGATGGTGGTACCCGAAAAAAAGTTGACGCAAAAGGTGAGCGAGGAATACGAATCTCAGAGCCGAAGGACAACGCTCATAAGTATAGCCTTACTTCTAAACATGATTTTTGGTAGAGTTGATGGAACTATTTATGAAATAAGTCGGGTGCCTTTGATATACTACATAGCCTTTGAAGGCACGGTATTTAATTGGGAATATATCATCTCAAATAGCTTGTCATCATGTGTCGCGGCCGCACAAGGAGGTTTGACCCAAAGGAGGGTAGAATTCTACATGTCTTCTTACCTCATAATTGATTGCATTTTGACTAGACACCTGTTTGATAAGTTAGGGTGCATCTGGAAAAAGATCGAGGCTCCAATATACGTGGCTTACCAAATCCTCTGGGCCCATAAATACGCCAACTATTACAAACTCATATGTGAAGAGTTCCTTATACCCCTCTATTGGATAATCTTACTTAAGGAACCAAACTGCTTATTTGACAATGCAATGGCATTCATAAGCGAGTATGGGGACTATTACTTCTCGCATGAGGGAACATACATTAGAATGTATGGATGTTCTCGAGCTTCGTCCCTTTTGCCATGATACGCAACAAACTTTGTAGTCCACAAAGAGGCTATCAGGAAAGTATTCTTAAATGGGTTTGGAATCTTCTTACATGATATGAAGAAAACAAATTCCCCCCATTGCCTTTATGTATTGGAGGATATAAATTTTCCAAGGTAAAAGGAGCCAATGATTTTGTGAAGGAGCTAGAAACATTCTATTTTGTAGAAAAGAGTTTTGCAAGAAATCATAGCAGAGGGAAGGTTGTTGAACATTGTGTGGCAATGAAAATACATTTTGAATATGTGGACTTCTTCAATAAAGAGGAAGAAGTGTTCAGAACATAAAATAATTTGATCGAGTAAAACAAGCGTTTTGCTCGGAAAAGTGGTGCCAACAGTAGAAAATATCGTAGCGCTAGGATGGAGAAAAAGCTGCAGAAACAAAAAGAAGAAGCTATAAAGTTGCAAGAGGTAGAAACTGATAAAATGATAAAAGAAGAAGTTAAGAAGAGGTAAGCATAAGAGGCCCAAAGGCGACAGGAAGAGGAAATATTAAGGAAATATATTTAAGAGAGCATGAAAAGAAGCCAAGGAAGTAGCGGAAGAACTTAAAAGAAAGGAGGAAGAAGATAGGATCATGGAAGCTCTAGACAAAGAGGCAGCCCAGAATGAGCCCATGGACCTAGACCCTCCTGGATCAACAAGTGAAACAATGACCAGTCACATTCCTTTTGGGGAAGTCGGGCTCACCCCATTCAACCCATCAAAACTTAGACACTATTTTCTTTGACAAAACAAGAAATACCATCATGAGGAGGTCTAAAATGGGTACACAAGCTGGCGTGGTTACTGTCACAGAGAATACTATAATGGAGGGTACCCATAAGGACCCAAAATTCATGGCTTTAGTGAACATAGAAGTTGCACAGGCCAGCACTGATAATGTTGATAGGTTGATAGACAATGTAGATCGAAACAAAGAAAATATGCTCAAATTAAAGGATAATCTGGTAAACATGCGAGGATAAGTTATAGAGTTAAAGAGGAGGCATGATGCCATTCTCTCCGAAAAAGAGAGACTACTGAATGCATACCAGAGCATGGAAACAAAAAAGGAGGCATTGAATGTACAATTGGTGATTATGGAAGGAGATAAGAATGACTTTGAAGCCCGAATATATCAACAAGAATCACAAGAGATAGTTGCAAACCAACAGATCGAAGAGTTGAAAAATCGGGTGGGAGAGTTGGTTGAGCGAAAGGAATCTTTGATGAAACAATTGGATCTATATGACAAGAAAAGGAAAGACATTACTCTTTTCTATGATCAAGCCTTCAAAATTCAAGAACAGATGCATCATTTTTAGGTGATCCTCCCAGGAGAAATTTACAAGGTGAGGTTGATGATGGCAAGGCTGAAGGTAATCACGGTAGAATCATTGGATTTCAAGAAAATACTATTGGAAGTAGAAGAGAAAGTCAAAAGTCAAATGACCTAGAGGGAATCTAATTCAATGTTTGCTGACCATCTGCCACATAAAACAACAGAGAACATAAAGTCAAAAATGGCACTTCTAGATTTTTGTAGGAAAGGTGCTAGGAAAATAAGCAATGAGATTCCTAAAACCGTCGAAAAATGCCAGGATTTTTACAAGAAAATCAATAAATTCTATGAGAAGTGCCAAATTCCTTTGGTTCAGAATATAACCGAGCTTCCAGACAAAGACCAACGCATGGAACAGTTGTAGGATAGTTTGCAAGAAGACATAGAGTATATAATAAAAGTGGAGTCCTTCACAGAGGAAGACATTCACCATTTTGTCGGGAAAGCTTCTGTCAATGCCTACCTCTTGGAAGGCATGTGTAAGACTGCAGCAGAAGAAGTGGCATGTAAAGAGACACAACTATTGATCCATGAAGTGACCTTGCAAGTATTGGAGTTGATAAAGTACAAAACCAATGCTGAGGAGGCTAACGCATGGGAAACATATATTTCCAGCATGTCATGGCCCACCTAAAATTTTGTCTTTTATAGAATCTTTTGCATTTTCTTATGTAAAGCACTAAATGACAAATTTTGGAATCCCTAGGGTTAGGGTAAACGAAAGGTCACTAGATGACAAATTCTTATTGTAATATAAATAGAGATAGAAAGTAGAAGAAAGGACTTTTCCTAGTGTAATGGAGGCTGGACTATTTTTGTAAGAGAATTGATTTTTCTGCTAATAAGAAAGACCTATTTGCTGGGAAAATCTTGCACAGAGATTTGCTTGGAATGTGTGGAATGTATAATGTGGAATTACTTCTTCTTGCTTATGTACAATATATTGTGAGATCGCTCTAACTTTGAATTAATTCATTGGTTATGAATGGCTTTGCTTTCTACATAAAATATCTATGCATGAAATGAGTAATAAATGGTTTATCATATCAAAGATCTCTTGGGTATTATTTCTACCATGAATGTGAATATTATGTTGGAATGGATATCTGTGAAATTGGTATGAATAGTTACAATATATTACTCTAATTCATAATTTGCTCCCTACGAGGATAGGACAGTTAGTTTAGTCTTAGATTAAATAGAAAATTGATAAGGCAGAAGCGGTAAGACGAGAGGTAAGAACCTATGCATCACTAGTGTGGTTTATGTCTATCGATTATATGCATTTAAATTAGACACTTGTATTTCATCTTTTAAAAGAAAATCACATAAATGGTAAACCGGTCCATAACTGATAAAGAAGTTAAAACTAATTAATCTGTGGTAGTAGGACCATTAAACGGGACGGATTCCCCACACCAAATGGTGGATTGGGATCAATTATCATGGAGAATACCTACTGTAGGTGCTTGGGAATTTTCGGGAATCAACCGATTTGGCACTAGAAGGAGGGAAGCCAGTGCATGGATGACAAAGGAAATTTGTTTGTGAGAAAATATTCTGTTGGAACTACATCTGAAACGACTTTCCTAGAAGATTTTGTTCTTGAAACTGAAGAACAAGAAAGGGTAGGTTCTGAAGAAGAAGATACATAACCTTTATACATTGTCCCATTTGAAGAAATTGATCATTTTCAGAGGCATACATGATCTTATGTTAGGAAAATTTGAGGGTTGAAATTAATTCCTACGTTACCCAGGAGTCAAAATCCCAAGAAAGTGATCTCATACACACAAGATTTAGTGCTTGTGGAAAATTTGGAAGAATTGTTAGATTTATCTCTCCAAGAAATCATTCAACCTCTTGATCAGTTGGGACCTGAATCCCCTCGGCTCAAGTCTTTCTGCATTTCCCACCACAATCTTCACCTCAAGTTATGGATGGAATTGTTAACCCACCCATGTGGATAGCTAGAACAGAACTCAACCTGGTTGTGCCTTTACATGATTTACCTAAGCACCCAGAAAGAGTGTTACCAAAATTTTATCCTAAAAAGGGTATTTCTGCTGAAGACCATTTAAAAATATTCTATCTCACACTGAATCTTCTAAACGTTGAACATGAAAATGTTGTCTGCAGACTGTTCCCATATACTTTTGAGGCTAGAGCGTCCTCATGGTATTTTAGTCTGCAGGATAAATCAATAGAAAACTAGGATGGTTTTGAAAAGGTATTTATAAGTAAATTTGGCAACCAAAAAACTGTAGCCACGCTCATGAAAGAATTACTGTCTATGAGGATGGAGAAGAAAGAAAAGTTTCAAGAATTCAATCAAAGATTCACTACTCTGTTAAATAGTTTTAGTGTTGCGACAAAACCAGCTGAGGAGTCTTTGGTAGAATATTACACCACAACATTGTATCCACCCATAACAATGTTTGTTAAAAGGGCAGTCAAGGTTACATTAATAGAAAATTACGAAGAAGCCAAGAAGGTAGAAGCTGATTTGGATAATATTGCAAAACATACTTTAGAACTAGAAGTAAAACAAACGGCCAGTAAGAATCTTTTGTTATTATCTAGGCCCAAAGAAGAACACTCAAATGAATTAGAAAATGTTCTCAAAATGCTACATAAATTATCCAACAATAGAGTAGACTTGGAGAAATGTAAGGGGGATAATTCATCGAGAAAACCATTCAAACCCTTCTACAAGAAAAGGGAAGAAAGTGGACAACACCAACCTCCTTTACTTAATTCTGTTGTTCTAAATTTCAATGAAGTTGGCATGGATCATTTCTTCACTTTTCACCAAGAACATCACTCTGAGAAGAGATGTACGCAATGGATCAATTCAATGGCCCTAGTAGTGAAATAGTTATTAGACACCCAACTAACATATCCATAAGAATAAGAAGACCAAACAAATGAACAAGAAGAACCAACTGAAGAAACCACAATGGTGTTATGGGATTGGACACCGACATTTGGATTGAACGAGGAAGAGTAGGCTAAGTAAATCCAAGTATCATTAGTAAACGTTACCACAAGGAGTAAAGGACCAGTAGTGGATCAAAGTTTAATGTTTCCTAAAATAAAGAGAGAAAAGGAAATCGTGAAGAAAAATATCGACACCACTCAGCCACAACATAAGGTGAAACCTAAAAACATAAAAGAAACAAGCCCAGTGATGAATAAACAGGTGAAAATTGTGGCCAACAAACCAGAAAGTACTAAGGAAGGCATGAAAGAATATAATATGGGATACGTTATTGTGGAAGATATTAAGAAAACTAAAGTGAAAATTTCTTTGTTCGAATTATGTAATATTCCTCAGCAGAGAAAGAAACTATTCGAAGCATTTGAACCACATCCAAGCAATGTTGCAAAGGTCGTTGAATCATATACTGAGATAAACGAAGCGAGTATTGGCGGTAAATCAAAATCCTAGACTCTTCCTTTCTTGTTAACTTTTGAAATTTTCAATCAAAATGTACATAATTGTTTGGTGGATTTCGGAGCCTCATCTAATGTTATGCTACAATACATTTGCAAGAAAATCAATGGTCAACCGATACCATCCCCTTCACAGATCATTCAACTAGACAGGTCTGTTGTTAAGGTTATACGAGAGATGAAAGATGTGCTTATTATATTATCTGCATATCCAAGGGTGTGTCAATTCATAGATATCATGGTGGTTGATATACCTGAATATTGTGGTTTAATATTGAGCAGGGAATGGTCTACAAAATTTAATGGTTATTTTGCGGCTGATTGGTCTCACCTATGGCTTCCATACCAGGACATTAATAATCAAATTAAGATACTAAGAGAACCCCATATGAAGCAAAATGTAACTCAGTTGGAAGAGAAGAACGAACTAGTCAATTTCTCATCTTCAGTTTTGGGGAATTACTTTTTAGAACTTGAACCAAGGAAATATCAAGCTAAGGAATTCAGTCATAAATCAGATATACAATCTGATCTCCTTCGATTCTCATGGACTAATGAAGTTGATTGTAACATAGTAAACTTAGTTAATAATGTAGGAGGTACTAGTAACCAAGTAGATTTAGAGGATAGACTTTGGATTTTGTACTTTGATGGTTCCAAATCACAAGAGGGATCGGTAGTTGGTTCTGTTCTTATTGATCCAGAAAGAAATAAACATTTTCTTTCTTATAGGCTAGAGTTTGAATGTACAAATAACAATGCAGAATATGAAGCTCTAGTCCAAGGTCTAAAAAGAGCCATTGAATTGAATGCAAAAAAATTGAAATTTTTTGGTGATTCTGAAATAGTTGTTAGACAAATAAGATACACCATTCATTGTTTATCTCCACTTCTTAAAGGGTACCAATATGAGGTATGGAATTTGATAGCACATTTCAATGCTTTTAATATAAATGCAATCCCTATATTTTAAAATGTTGTGGATGATTTATTAGCTACTTCTGCTTCTAGATTAGTGCCAACCAATAATAAGTGTTCTATTGAATTACTTTTCGGGCCATCGGCACCTGAAAAAATTACAAATATGAGGGTGTTCAATGATGATGAACAGATTATTAACTTTCTGACAAATGAAGAAGCTTTCAAAGAATCTATAATTGGTGAAGAAGAACATCAATCAGATTTACAAAACAGAGACATGGTCAAAGGAAATTTTATGCCTGAAGGAGTGAGAACCCTTGAAGGAATGTTTGATTTGCAAAATAAATTCAAGAAACCAGCTAATGTTAAAACAAATAGCTCGTCAATGTAATATGAGCTGATGAATTTAGGAACAGAAGCTGATCCCAAGTATGTCAATTTGGGAAAATATTACTCACCTGGAGGAAGATGCAAGTTCATCAAATTGTTTCAACAGTATAAAGATATCTTTGCCTGGACGTATGCAGATTTGAAGACTTATGATACACACATCATTCAACATGTAATTCCTATCAAAACAAGTGTAAATCCCTTTCAACAACAACTCAGGAAAATGCACCCTAATTTAGAGCCTTTGATCCAAAACGAAGTGAAGAAGCTACTAGACACTAAGATTATCTTCAAGGTTCGACACTCTGAATGGGTAGCAAATCTAGTTCCAGTAAGGAATAAATCAGGAGAAATAAGATTGTGTGTTGATTTCCGGAATTTAAACAGAGCATCAGACAAAGACAACTACCTGATTCCACCAATGGAACAAATTTTACAAATGCTATCAGTATCAGAATTGTTCATCGTGTTATATGGATTTTCCATCTATAATCAAGTTTTAGTGGTCGATTAGGATTGATTAAAGACTACATTTCGCATGAAGTGGGGAACATTCGCTTATAGGAGAATTCCTTTTGTCTTGATAAATATCAAATCGACAATCCAGAGGGCCATGGATATTGCATTCCTAGGTTTATTCGGACATTGTGTAGTAGTATATTTAGATGATGTAACAATTTTCTCCAAGAAACGAGAAGACCATGTTTTCCACTTAAAACATATTTTTTACTGTTGCAGAAAATATGGTATATATTTGAACCCGAAGAAGAGTATTTTCGTTGTTCTTGAAGGAAAATTTTTGGGTCACGTCATCTCAAAGAAGGGAATCTCAATAGACTTAGAGAGAGTTAAGGATATAACTCATATTCCCATGCCCCATAATAAAAAATCTATGCATTCATTTATGGGCACAATTAATTTTGTTCAAAGGTTTGTACCTGATTTCCCACAAATCAAGAAACCTTTGGAGAAAATGGTAAAGCAAAGTGTGCAGTGCAAGTGGAATGACATTGAGAAGGTTTCCTTTAAAGACATAAATACAACAATATCTCATGCACCTTTTTTGAGAAGTCCAAACTTTAAAAAGAACTTTATTGTGTACACTTTTCCTTTAAATAACTCTCTCGCAACAGTGCTTACTCAGAAAGGAGAGTTGGGAGACAAATATTTGATATCTTTCATGAGCATTGCACTACAAGGGACCAAATTTAATTACCTAGCCATAGATAAACAAGCATATGCAGTGTTCAAGGCCGTAAAACAATTCAGGCCCTATATTTTGAAGAATAGAAAAAAATTCATCATTCCTCATCCAGTTGTCAGGTCTCTATTTGTGCAGAAGGAATTGGGTGAGTGAAGAGTAAATTGAGTGACCGCACTACAGGAATATGACTTGGAATTCAAAACAAATACCATTATTAAAGGTTAATGGTTGTGCAAGTTGCTCATGGAAAATCATGCTAATGAAGACCATGATTGGGAGAATGAAGTTGAATTGAACTTAATTGAAGTATGTCCCATTTTCACTACTCTCGGATCTTTGTATAGAGATTTGGTGCATTGTCTCCAGCAAGGATATCTTCCAGAACATTGGAACTCCAAGTAGAGAATGGCACTTCAATTGAAGTCAGCTTCTTATCAGATAATTAATGGAGTACTTTTCAAAAAAACTGTGATGGAGTTTTTCTTAGATGTCTGGAGAAAGAAGATGCATCTAAAGTGGTCAAAGAATTGCATGACGGTCCTGTGGGTGGAAATTTTTTTGGGGACACCACGACTCATAAAGTGATATGTATGCCAAAGGAGTGGTGGCAGATTTTCGAAAGCAATGAGACCATTATGGCCTGTTATTATCTCATAACCATTTGAGCAATGGGGTGTAGACATTATTGGAGAGATTAACCCAAACTCTTCACTACAACATTGGTATATCCTCACAGCTACGGACTATTTTACACGATGGGTGGAAGCGTCTCCTTTGCGCAAAGTGAATGAGGATGCAGTCATCAATTTCATGCAAGAGAACATCATAACCAGGTTTGGGGTTCTAATTTCTCTTGTTTTTTACAATGCATATTATTTCTCGTCTTTCAAGTTAACTGAATTTGTTTGTGAAAAAAGAATCAAATTGCATTATTCCAAAAATTATTATCCACAAGGAAATGGGTTAGCAGAATCAACAAATAAAAATATGATTCGAATTTTAAAGAAAACTATTATCGAGAGTCAAATAAATTGGCACATATCTCTTCCTAACGCACTATGGGAAGATATGGTTGCCCCGAATATTTCCTTAGGAGTTTCTCCTTATACTCTAGTCTATGAAAAGGAAACCATATTACCCCCAAACATTACGCTTCCATCCTTGCAGTTAGCTCAAGCCTCAAGAGGATACGATAGTGAAATTTTACAATCACGAATTAATACTATGTTGAAGCTTGAAGAATCAAGACAAAGGCCAAAGATAGATTCAATCAACATCAGGATATTGTCAAGAGATTGTTCGACAAATAAAAATATGGTAAGAGGAACTTTGAAGTAGGAGACTTAGTCCTAAAGTGGGATCACCCGCATGATGAAAAGGGAAAACACATGAAATTTCAACATTTATGGATTGGCCCCTATCAGATTGCTGAGAAGCTTGGCCCCTCAACTTACAAACTTCAATATTTACAAGGACAGGAAGAAAATCTTCCTGTAAATGGCCTCATTCTCAAACAATATTTTACCTAATATCTAGGAGCACTTTGTACATAAATAAATCCTTTATTTTTCATGAATTTTTCTATTTTTTTTTCTTTTTTCGGTTTTCCTAGGTTCATAGTTTTTGTTTGCTTATAATAAACCATCTCAATATTTGACGCTTGGAAGTATATGAATCTGAATAATCTCAAAGATATTTGAAAGTTAGGAACTTCTTATGGGAAGACATGCATAGTAAAGTTTGATCAGTATGAGATTCTTCATTTGTTTCCTAATTATAGAAAGGGAAACCAACTTCAATCCCACATTTGAGTCATTATAAACCCTGTAAAATAACTAAGACTCATGAGTTCTAGGTCCTGGGGCTCCATCCATTCTCACATTAATATCTGTTTGAGGAATCCTACCATGATATACCTACGGAAAGGAAGCATGTATGACGGATTTATGACATTCAAAATGATCCCATGTTATAAATCAAAAATCCAAAAGGCTTATATTGAAGAGTTGAAATTCCCGGATATTTATTCTCCATCAAAGAAATGATGCTGATGGAATAAACCATCAGATCAAAAGGGATGCATAAACAACCAATATCAGAAATTTTCTTCTTCGTCCATGAGCATGATGAGCAAACAAATTGATCACTCACACAAAAGGACATTATGGATGGAAGAACCCAGTAAAGAAAGAAATCAAGGAAGTCTCAGGAGACAAATTTAATTCATAAAAGAAGCATCAAAAGAATGCTTATAGCATGGGAATGAGGAACAAATGAATACATCTGTCTGACTCTTTTATGATCCTGTGGAGTCACATCTAGTGGCAACTAAAAGACGAAAGTAAAATGAATTTCACATTTCAGCCCTGGGAGAGTTATCAAGACCTCTAGTTGTGGTTACCCTACTCCTGAAAAGGTGACGACCAATGTGATGAACAAAGGCATATCCCTGGATAAGTATGGATTTCTAAAGAGCCTCAAGGAATAGATTGAAATGATTATTGCATACTCAGAATCTAGTACCATGTAGCAATCCTTATTTCCAAAGATAATTTTTCTAGAGATCTGTGTTCACCAGCTAGTCACCAATTGTTGCTCGTGCAACTTCTTCCCCAAATATTTTGGTATTTTAGGGCCCCTCCTTCTACTTTGTTTAAAAGGATACTTAGACTAGTTTTCGAACTCGAAGAATTCCACCCTAAACACTTAGTTTTTCTAAGGGATTGAGCAAAAGAAGTTTTTTGGATAAGTAAAACGAACAGTTTTTCTACGACATATCTGAGGAACTTGGCCAGTTGCTCCAATGTATCGGTGGAACTTGTCTAGTTCATTTGACATGGTCCACTGGATCAAAAGATAGTTTTATTCTCTCGTTGTTTCAATGTTACTCAAGGAATGTTGTCGACATTGTCGGGAGAAACTCATGAAATGTCATCGAAACGGTCAGAGGAACTTAGCAAATGATCTCAAATGAATGACGAATGTCGAGCTTTCGAGACAACTCAGGATAATCCGTCGAAATGGTCTTCATTGAAAATGATCTTGCCAATAAGCTGAGCATCGACACATTTCATCGGAGGAACTTGGCAAGTGTTGTCCAAATGTTTGAAAGGAACTTGGGGAATTCTGCTGAAACGTTCACATGACAGAACGCAAGAGGAAAAGTAACAAGGACGCCGCCATGATCGGTGTAACTTGAGAAATGTCACCAAAAATTCAGCATCACTATTTCATTCAAAGCAACCGAGAAATGTGTTTCCCTCCAAACAACGTTTTAACTGCCAACCACCGCATTAATTGACACCACCACTGCATTTATGACTAATTTTTTCTGTTTTTTATATTAATATGGATGTGTTTTTTTTAGTTTTTTATTGCAAATGTCGTTCGACCACACTAGTCAATCGCTGAGGGACAAGTTAGAAGCCCTTATGCTTAGTCACATTCTGTAACCTCTAACCATTTGACAGGTAGGCTCCCCATACCTCATGAACTCTTATTTGTTGAAAGTTGAATTTTTTGAAAGGTCGTAGTTGTAATAGATCCAACTATTGCTACTTTCATTCTTCCTCTTTCCCTATCGATATATTCCCTATATGTGGTAGATGTATGCCCGTAATGTGCTCTCATGGGTTTGTGCTTAGGTTTTGTGTTATATATGCAAGCGCCAATATTGTGTCCCTAGTAGACCCGTTCGTTTGGGTGCTTTTTTAATTGTCCCCTCTCGATAGTAGGTTGTAGAAACAACTTGCTGCATGCCTGGTTACATAATTGATAAAGCACAAGCACCTCCGGGGCACGGGGTATTTTAAAACTAGTCACATAGAAACAACCCATCCATGATATCTATTCATTGTATCCATCTCTGAAGTTTTCTCGTGGCGAGGATTCTTTCCTTCGATTTTAAAACCCTTGGTTAAAGCAATTCACTAGAAAGCTAGTTATTCATTTATGTTTCTTGGGGGAGGAATTAAACATGGGAGCATTTTGAACCTTGGTAGGTCAATGCAAGTCTAAGAACAACCTAGACGGGAACCCGCTTGAAGTAGATTTTGATGCTTTCAGTCTGACTGATTTTTCCTTTCTATAAGGAAGCTTTGTTTTGTAAACTTTCATTTTTTCTCCTCTTTGTGGTTTTATCAAAGTTGCGATTTGTCATTTGTTTTCTTCTTGGGAAACAATTTGAAAAGAAAAATCGTTTTAAGCGTGCTATTAAGAAATTGTGTTTTTCAAACTATTGCTAGGATTGGTTAAATTGTTGGAGTCAAACCTTACTTACTAGATATAATGATATTACGTATATTACCGCTAAACTTTGACCCTTACCTAGTGCCAATTCAATGTGTATGGGAAGAAAACAGTGATGAGAGGAAAGAAGGTTATTCTAGGGAAGTTAGTTGTGGACCATAAGCCACCTTTATGAAGAAGGATTTGCCACCCATATACAAGGATTTTAAGAGAGAATCTCCCATCTTCAGGCCACCTTTTTACCACACAATGAACCACCTCCTTACATATCCATTCCATAAATAATAGGTTTTTTCCATCCCAAGACCAAGACCCGGTTTCAATTCTCTTTTTAGATCTATCAGTTAGAGAGTCATTATGTCTCGTCCACACTCTAGAGTTCCTTTATACCTCCACTTGTCTTGGGACTTGGGTGAGTGAGGAAAAACTGGTAGCAGGTTTATTCTTGGTGTTCTTCTTTCAAAGGAAAGAATGGTATTTCATAATTAGAAGAACCCATTAGACGGGACTACAATGCCATTACTTATGATTGTATATTTTTATACTTTCAATACAATGATGCATTCCTTCACATAAACTGATTGGCATTGTCATTTTGTATAAGATATCCTTGGTTATTTGTTTAAATCAATTGCATTATTACTAGTTCAATTCACTTCTCATTATGCTCGCGTTCATGTATCACGGGTTCCATTTTTCGCCGAGTTGGGTTACCTCACTGAGAAGAGTGTGAAAACAGACTCCAAGACAAAGAATTTCCACAATGACTAAGAAAGGTACCAAGAAGAAGTCAAAGGAAAGTGGGGAAGACTCGAATGTAGAGATTATTCCTGGCACCAGGACATAAACCATATTGGAAGAAACAAAGAAGCTCACAGGGATTTCCCCTGAATTCAAATGGGGGGGGACTTTATCAGATGATGAGAGACCAAGAAATCCCTGACGCAGGTCTCGAGGAGATGGTTTTATATCAGAACATAAGAAGTTCAGGCATTACCAAAGCTGCCATGCGTCAAGAGCTTTTTCCTTGTTCAAATGTTATTGGGTGGATTCTACCTCAAACTGATTCCTCCTTGAGGATCATTTCTGATGTTAAGGGGAGGCATTTGCCTCATTTCATCCATCCCACATACCAACGGCTTACAACTTACCTTCGGTATAGATCATGATGACTGAAGACCGGATCAAAGGGATAAAATTTGATCCCTTGGAGTACGCTAAGAAGATGGTGGTACCCGAAAAACAATTGAGAGAAAAGGCGATTGGGGAATATGAATCTTAGAGCTTAAGGACCCCATTTAGAATTATAGCCGTACTGCTGAACATGATTTTTGGAAGAGCTGGTGGAACTATTTACAAACTAAATTAGGTGCCTTTGATATACTACATAGTGTTTGAAGACACGGTCTTTAATTGTGCAGATATCATCTCAGATATCCTATCATCATGTGTTCGGACACACAGGGAGGTTTGACCCAGAGGAGGGAAAAATTATACATGTCTTCTTACCTCATTGACTGTATTTTGACAAGAAACCCGTTTTCCAAGTTAGGGTGCATCTGGAACAAGACTGAGGATCCAATCTACGTGGCTTACCAAATCCTCTAGGCCCAAAAATACGCCATCTATTACAAACTCAGATGCGAAGAGTTCCTTATACCCCTCTACTGGATAATCTTCCTTAAAGAACCAAACTGCGTATATGACAATGCGATGGCAATCATAAGCGAGTATGGGTACTATTACTTCTCACGGGGGTAGTCATACCTATGGTAGTAATACTACATGGATTCATGTGGTTTAGTTTAATATCCAACATATCCAACGCGCGCGCGTGCAAAACATATTTGGTTGAGTGTGCCAATGACAACAAAGCTATCATCAACTTTAAGAAGCGTGGGATGCCCTTTGAAGTAGACGGGACAATGGCAAATTGCAACCAAAGTGCACAAAAAAGTGGCAAGAGTCAAACTTGTTGTTCCCGAGCTCTGTTCGATTTTCCAAGATATGCCACAGACTTTGTAGTCCACAAAGACGCTATCAGGCAAGGATTCTTAAATGGGGTTGGAAACTTCTTACATGATATGAAGAAAGAAACTTTTCCCCCATTTCCTTTATGTATTGGAGGATATAAATTTTCCAAGGTAAAAGGAGTCGAATATTTTGTAAAGGAGCTAGAAACATACCATTTTGGAGAAAAGAGTTTTGCAAGAAATGACAGTAGAGGGAAGGTCTTTGAACATTGCGTGGTAGTGAAAATTCATTTTGAATATGCAGACTTCTTCAAGAAACACGAAGAAGTGTTCAGCAGAGAAAATAATTTTACTAATTTAAACAAGCATTTTTCTCAGAAAAGTGGTGCCAGCGGTAGCAAAGATGGTAGAACTATGATGGAGACAAAGCTGCAGAAACAAAAAGAAGAAGCTATAAAGTTGCAAAAGGTAAAAACTAAGAAAAGGCTAAAAGAAGAAGCTGATAAGAGGCAAGCAGAAGAGGCCCAAAGGAAACAGGAAGAGGAAAGATTAAGGAAAGAGATTGAATAAAGAGCATGAAAAGAAGTCGAGGAAGTGGTGGAAGAACTTAAAAGAAAGGAGGAAGAAGATAGGATCAGGGAATCTCTAGACAAAGAGGCAGCCCAAAATGAGCTAATGGACCTAGACCCTCTTGGCTTAACAAGTGAAACAATGACCGGTGGTCACATTCCTTTTGGGGAACTCAGTCTCACCCCATTCACCCCATCAAAGAAACACATTATGGCTCACTTAGACACTATTATATTTGAGAAAACAAGAAATATCATCATGAGTAGGTCTGAAAAAATATTAAAAATGGGTACACAAGTTGACGTGGTTACCGTCACAGAGAATACTATAATGGAGGGTACCCATAAGTACCCAAAATCCATGGCTTCAGTGAACATAGCAGCTGCACAGGCCGGCACTGATAATGTTGATAGGTTGATAGATGATGTATACATAAACAAAGAAAAGATGCTCAAATTAAAGGATAATCTGGTAAAAATGCAAGGAGAAGGTATAGAGTTAAAGAGGAAGCATGATGCCATTCTCTCAGAAAAAGAGAGACTACTGAATGAATACCAGATTATGGAAATATAGAAGGAGGCACTGAATGTATAGTTGGTGATTATGGAAGCACAGAATAATGACTTTGAAGCCCGAATCTCTCAACTAGAATCAAGAGAGATAGCTGCGAACCAGCAGATCGAAGAGTTGAAAACTCGGGTGGGAGATTTGGTTGAGTGAAAGGAATCTTTGATGAAACTACTGGAGCTAGCTGACAAGAAAAGGAAAGACATTACTCCTTTATGTGTCAAGCCTACAAAATTTAAGAACATATGCATCATTTTCAGGTGATCCTCACAGGATAAATTTACAAGGTGAGGTTAATGATGGCAAGACAGAAGGTAATCGTAACGGAATCACTGGATTTCAGGAAAAGACTATTGGAAGTAGCAGAGAAGGTCAAAAGTCAAATGACATGGAGGGAGGCTAATTTCATTTCTTGTATACAAATTCTCTAAATTCCATTTCCTTTTTCTTACTTTTGATAACATAAGTTATAATTACATTATTTGTAACATCAATATCCACCAATCTCTGGATGTGGGTGAGGTCAGAAGAGGCAATGATGTGGCAGATAGGATGCATGTAATGTATGGGATTACACATGCTGCAAGTGTGGCTTTATAAAGGAAGGTGGTAAGGTGGGTTTCCTGGTGTGCTTGCACAGGCAGACAATCTACCAAGTTGGTAAGGGTATGATAATAGGGAAAAACAATATTATTTCCATAGATGGAGGTATGATAATTAAGCGGTTGAGGATGAGGGAAATTATGGAAACTGGTGTGGCAAGTTATGGATTTTTGGATCTGGATTGGAATCTCCCTCCTGCATAGCTTCCACATCCTTTATCCAGTGTGGGTTTAGTTATAAGCATCGGAGGGGGATCTCTATTTTCTTTGTGAGTAGTGGTGCTACCCTCCTGTTTAGATTTGAGGATGGTGTTGGTGAGATTGTGAGATTGGTGTGTTTGTTGGCTATAATATGGAACCAATGGGTGCATTAGGCGCCTCAGAGAATGGAAGGAAGCGATGGGTGAGATGTGTACAGAACAGGGTTGTGCAGGTGGCATGGAATTAGCACACTTCCATTCCCCAATCAATTTGAGCATACCTAGAAGTAATGGAATATGGGGTTTGGTATGAGGTCCTGGAGAATTATCGTTCACTAGATTATGTGGTTCTAGATAATTGGATAAAAGACCTTGGATCAACGAGGGCTCGATAGTGCATGTATGAAAAAACTATCACATTGTATTGAGTGATTAAAGGTCTTTTGAGTCGATTCCTACTAGAAAGAGAGCAGAAGCATGGGGTGGAAAAGTTCAAGTGACCTTTTGGAAGGAGTTGTATTCTGACACTTACCTCCTGCATATGAAAATTGATGTAGTGGGGGAAGAGATCATATCCCCCATCTCCCGTATATGGGTCAGTTCATTCTTTCTCTTATGGCGGTGTCGAAGGATGATGGGAAGATGGATTGTGATTTGGGTGGCGATCATGAGGTGCTCCTTCATTCACAAAGTAACAGATGTTTTCATGGTCTTATGGGAAGTATTTTGATTTGGTAGGTCCATGTTTAAGGTTAATACTTGTTGGGTTTAGTCTCGTTTATTTGGGTGAGTTTTTTTTGTTGTTGGAAAAGGGATATATATCTGGTTTACTAGTCACTTTGTGTTTTATACTCGGTCTGGATTTTATGCGTTGTTCTATTTTACTAGTTCTCTAGGCATGGATGAGTAGATGGAGGGATGTACGCCCTATTTTCTCTTTCGGGGGAGGGGCCCTAGGGAGTAATTTGTGCTATGTTCTCATATTGTTTTCCTGAACCTTTAGGCTGGTAGCAAGAAAGATGAAAGGAACTCTTTTGTAGTTTTTTTGTAATTAAGTAGTCTATGACTTCTTATTTACAACAAAAAAACATCAATATCCACCAGGGTTTCACTTTCTTCACTATGAAAACATGATGATGCACAATTCAATAGGTACTAATCACTTATACCATTTTACTAAGAAGGAAATAAGTTTATGCACTTTTCTCTTCTATATTATTGAGAAATATATAAAAATAATTTTCTTACAACAAGGTAATCTAATTCTTGCAGTCTATGTACATCAATGGAAAACTGATATATAAAAAATGAAAAATTCATAAAGTAATTTAGTTTAAAAAACAAAAATCGTTAAAACTATTTCTCCTAAAATACATTGGAAAATCTTTTGAAAATAAGTGTTAAATTATACAATTTGACGTCACACCAATTATATATTAAAAAAAGGTAATAAAAATGATTGGACCAAGTAGTGAGGTGCTCTAGAGCCGAGTATAAAGGAGATGTTGTCACTTAATGTATTGTAATGTAACGTAACATTATGTTACCAGAAATATAAAGTAATTAAAAAAATTCATGTCAACTCATAAAATATAATAAAAACCAAACAAAAATTAATTAAAAATATATATATTCCAACTCATAAAATAAAAATTTCAAACCTAATAAAAAGTTATTAAAAAATTCCATGTTTGCTCATAAAATAATAAAAGAAAAACTGACATAGTAAAATATTGTAATTTTGTTGTAAATATGGATGGTTCATCACTACATAGTAGATCTAATGGTGAATTGAATTAAAGAGTTGTGTCAATTTTCCTTGATTCCAAAGTGCATACCAATCCTAATATGATTTGAAGAATTCATGGGATGAAAGCTTGTTATATTTTCTTAAGATTATAGCAGTATATGTTGATTGCATTCATCAAAAGGATCACTAGAATATAGGCAAAGCATCGAACAATAATACAAGTATTTTTCACCTAGGAAACCCAAATGGGAGAAAACCCAGCAACCTTCGTCTAGAGATAATAATTCAAATATCAGAGTACATTGAAGAAGAAAGAGAAAAATATGGAAAAGCTTTCCAAATATAGAAACCCTAGAAACAATATTCTTCTACAGTTTGTCTCTCTCCTAGAAAACTGTGAACTTCTCTGAGCTATTGTGTTGCTGCTATATGAAATAATGAGGAGGGGCACCTCCTATTTATATTGTTTTCCCATTATGAATTTAACTAGGGCTGACTTCACTTGGGGGAGCAATATAATTTTATAGTTTATAATTTTATTTTATTTATTTTCTTGCTAGATTTTCACCCCAAGGTTTATATTGTTCTTTCTAGGGTTAGTATGAATAATTACAACAAGTTCAACTCTCAAAAGAGGACAATACAAGTACAATAAGAATAGCTTCTAAAGTTGCAAAAACTCCAACACTCCCTCTCAACAAGGAAGGTATTCTTCGGTATTCATCAGCATCACTATCATCTGGGTTTCATCTGTACATCTATATTGTCTCTATCATCTCTAAACGTACTGAAGGTTGTCTTTATGAATTTATTCTATTAGGATGTCTAAGAGAAAATATTTTGCTACATGTCTGTCTCTACTGCCAATGGAAAACTTACATACCAGGATAGAGAATCCTGGACAAGCAAATCTATATGACCATCTACCACATGTTCATCTCATCTGCCGATGGGGTACTCCCATACCTGGATGAGAACCTGAATGAGTAAATGTGCATGACCATCTACTACCTGTTCGCCTCATCTATCAATGGGGTACTCCCATGCTCGGATGAGAACCTGAACGAGTAGAGGTACATGTGCAACCAAATGACCATATGCTACTTGTCCAACTCATATGCCAATGGGATTTCTCCCATACCTGGCTGAGCATATGGACCAGTAGAGGCACCTGTGTAGAGGTAAATAAATGATGATTTCTCTTTAAAATGATTTTTTTTAAATATTCAATTTAAATTTAAATAAATAAACATTTTTTTAACATAATTAATAAAGACTAATACTCTAAGAGTAATAGAGTAAAAACTTTTATGATACAAATATGGTTCAACACTTTTTTGAAAAATGTAGAAATATAATACCATCTTTGTTAAGCAATTTTATCTTAGTTATATATAGTTTTGAAAAGAAATATTATTGAGTATGATAATTGAGATTAAAATAATAAATTTAAACTTTTTTATATTTAAGTAATATTTAATTTTTTTTATAAATTTGTTATATATATTTAAGTATTTTAAGTTAAAAAACTATATATTTATGTTTAAAAAATATACACAAATGCACATAAGATATATTGATATTTTTGAAAAAATTAAGTAAACGTGTTTTGAAAAACTAACAACATTTGTTTAAGTATTTTGATATTTTTGAAAAACTAACATTTGTTTACGTATTTTAAAAAATGCACATAAAATATATTGATATTATTGAAAAACTAACAACATTTGTTTAAATATACACAAATACACATAAGATTATTGATATTTTTGAAAAACTAATTAAGTAAAAAAATTATATATTTATGTTAAAAAAATATACACAAATGCACATAGATATATTGTTATATTTGAAAAAATTTAAGTAAGGGTGTTTTTTGAATTTTATAAATTCAAAGTTTCAAAGTAAATTTTGTGTGTTATGGCTTAGTTTATATGATAATCATTATTAGTTTTCTTTCTCTTCATTTATGTCAAGAGAAAAACCTTTTTTATATTATGTTTGGAAAATTAATTTTATTATATATTTATTTTTTAATATGAATAAATGAATATATATGATTTTTTTTGGATTTTAGACTAGTATAATTATAAGTTTACTGGTTGGTGAATGTTGATAAACTTAATTAACTACTTAAATTTTATGTCTATAGACGTTTTTATTTGAGATTTGGGGTGGATTACGGTGTAAGCTTTTCATTTATAGACGAGGACGAGACAAGTGTACTATTGAGATCGATTTTATGGCAGTGGTTCAAAATTCGAAATAAACAATTTAAAAAAAACGAAAAAAAACAAAAACTAGTAGCTAGTTAATGAATAGATAATGAATGGATAACGAGCCGTTCATGGAAGATAACTAGAAGAATGTGAGATAAAAAAGAAAAAGAATATAAAAAATAATTTATAATTGATAAATGGATAACAAAAATAATGTTGGTGAGAACATGTAGCTAAACATGTATAACTCACAATTAAACCCATTTAACTAGAAGAATATGAGGAATAAAAAAGAATCTCCAAATTCCATTCCATAACTATCTCTTAACAATTTGATTTTATCCCAATGCGGCATTCTTTTTATTAATTTAATGGAAGTACCATAGGATTTTATCTGTTTCCCTCGTCAATTGTACAAACATTCAAATTATCTTAGGGAATATATATGGCAAACAATAGCTTACAAGGAAATATCCCAATGGAAATCAGGCAACTTAAAAGTTTAGGGCTTTTAGATTTGGTGGGAATAATTTCAAGGATCCCTAATTCTATTGTCTACGTTAAATAGCTAAAATATCTTTATCTTAACAAGAACCAATTATCCAGAAATATAACTAGAAATCTAGGGAAATGCACAAACTTATTAGATCTAGACTTACCATGCAATTTGCTTAGCGAAAAAAAAAAGATTTTTTTTAAAGCCTTCACCTTAAAAAGAAAAAAACCATAAAAAAGATTTTAACAACAAAACTCCCGAAAATAAAATTATCAACAATAAGCAAACAAAACATATATTATCCTAAATAATACAACCACAACCATTAAAAATAAACAAATTTATACAGTCGATAATTATTTATATATTAATAAAATTTCATTAATAAAATAGTTATAAAATAAATATTTAACAACCTTAAACTTTACAACAATAATCAACATGTTTACAACTTAAAAGTAACATATATAAATAATAAACCAAAAGACTAACCAGTTTGTTTTCCATTTGTTTATATCCTAAATTACATTGGTGTATGGATTGGATTTTGGAAAGATGAAAAAGACAAGAAGAAAATGACAATATGCCGTGCTTTTGAATTTTTTTGCACATGACTACCTGCTAATGGTCATACTCACATTCTTGTTCTAAGATGGAAATATGCATATCTGCTAATGGTCATACTCACATCCTTGGAAACCAAACTCTTTAAACTTCTTGGACTAAGTTGGAAATATGCATCTATGAAAAATTGTTGGCATCCACAAGCGTTTGTTGGTTGTCACCAATGGCAGCCACAAGTGTTGGTTGGTTGTCACCGATTCCTATCAAAGACTAGAAAATTTGTGTGGGCCAATAAAAATGCCAACTATTAAATGATAAACGACGATATGCTTCTTGTGAATTTGATTCAGATTTCACTATATAATATATTGGTTTTACCTTATTGTTGTTGTTCCGACGATGATTGCATATTTACGATTTTTTTTAATTTTGGATTTTCAGACATCTTAAAGGATGCGTAAGTGGCGTTATCCTAAAGTGTTCTAGCGCCTTAGGATGTTAAACACTTATATGTAATTTTGGAAATTGGAAAATTTTTTCTTCTCTATAAAACAATATGATTTGAGTAAGTAAGTAGTAATCAAATTGTTAATTCAAATTCCAAGGTATGAGAGCATGTACATCTTTGAAGAATAAAAATTTAGTAACCATATTGTTAGGTATAGTTTTTAATCCTACAAATTAGAGGGTTTTATCCACCAATTTAATGAGTTAAAATGTGACTTAATTATTATTATGAAGAGAGTAAATAAATGAATAAATTTAATTTTTTGGTGATTTATGTTTATAACAATGTAAAGTAATTTTGAAATTTTGGCTATTTCAGTGGTGTTTTTGTATATGTGTAGATATTAGCATTGAGTGAGTTAATAAATAGACATATTCATCTTTTTTAGTTATTTGTTTTTTTTTTTTAATTTGGTTTTTTAGCAAGAGAAAGTTTCATTTCGATCCATTTATGGTTTAAATTATTTGGCTAGTTTTAAAATGGGATCAAAGATTGGGAGATAAGATTTATAGGTGGGTTAGTTATTGCATGCCACAATGCTACACTTAATGGGTGTAGATAGGGTATCTCATGTATAACTAGGTTATTGGCAACATAGCACATGTTTGGTGCTAGGTTCACAACCCTTGAATTAGTCTTATGTATGAGATGTGCCTATGTATTAAATGTAATTTAGAGAGGAGACATGATGGAATTAAATATTTCCCTTGTCCCTTTAGTGGAAGCGGGTGAGTCTTTAGTAAGGCATGAGGCACTCGACTCCTTTAGAAAGTTAGGAGTATATATTAAGGGAGATAGATTGGATTAGGGGTTCAATTTCATTTTTCATTCCTAATTCATCCTTCATTGTATCTTGGAGATCATATGCATGAGCAAAAGGATTTATGTTTCCTTTGTCCTTCAATGAAGGATTTATGTTTCCTTCGAATATATGCCTCAAGATGAATCAAAAGTATGTTGTGGATATAAAATGGTTTGTGTCAAGAGACCAAAGTCTCTAAATTTTGTTTCTCGTATACAAAATCTCTAAATTCCATTTTATGTTTCTTATTTTTGATAACATAAGTTGTAATTACACTATTTGTAACATCAATATCCACCAATCCCTAGATGTGGGTGAGGTTAGAAGAGGCAACGATGTGGCGGATAGGACGCATGTAATGTATGGGCTTACCCATGCTGCAAGTGTGGATTTATAAAGGAAGGCAATAAGGTGGGTTTCTTGATGTACTTGTGCAGGAGGATGATCTACCAAGCTGGTAAGGTATGATAATAGGGCAGAACAATATGAGTTCCATAGATGGAGGTATGAGAATTAGGCAGTCCACGATGAGGGAAATTTTGGAAACTGGTGTGGCGAGTTATGGATTTTCGAGTCTAGATTGGAAGCTTCCTCGCACGTAGCTTCCACATCATTTTCAAAATGTTTCGTCATTAGTTGATATGCAATTCATATAAATCATTAATTGATGTGTTGTCATCTATAATCTCGTTAGCATTCCAAAATCAAAACAACCATTATACATGTTACTTTTTATTGAGTAATCATGGGAGGCATATTGTCATAATTCTTGGACGATATTTCTCCTGAAACACACTCGTGTCAGTGCTTTCGTTGCCAATAATAATTTATACATGAAAATGCATTTTCCTTTTCATAAATAAAATCTTTATTTCAAAATCAAATCACAAAATTCTACTATCAAACAAAAATCAAATTTTCCATACTTTTTTCCACCTTCATTCATCATCATGGATCATATATAGTTAATCATGATAAGAAACAAATTCAACATTAATCATTCCTAGCCCAGCTTCCTTTTCTTTGCTACTCAATACAACTCATAGGTTGTTTTTCATTCAACATTGATATTGTATAATACTACAAGGTAAGCTCAAGATATGCATCTATTATGACTCTAATCACTATCTTCAACATAGGAATAGTGGTGATATCTATACGAAATAATATTTCAAAATATGGGGTTATATACATATAGCGAGAATAATTTTATTCCGCTATGCCATCCATATCAATTCTATATATATACTTAATGGATTTGCTAAGGTCGTCATGGTCAAAATATTTTTGGCACCATCATTATTATCAACAATATAAAACATTCCCATTTAACTCTAAAAGTAAAGGCATCATAGAAAACATAAAGATGGTTTAAGGCTAAAAATCAATATCCCGTCAAGCATATATTTTTATCATCACCAGTGTTCTAGAGTTTTCCTTAACTGGACATTTTCTTTAGGAATTCAAATCTCAAATTAAACATAATACTCTAAATATGTATATCTTCAAAATGTTTTCTCCTTATCTATGTAATTGGTCTATGTGTGGTCATGAGGGAAACAACACAAAAATATATTTTAATGAAAGAGGGTAAAATTGTCCCTTACGAGAACCCAGAATGGATCCCAATATAAGGGAACATTCGCAACTACAAACATATCTTTTCTTCTTTCTCAAGGAGTAAACACAGCATACTATACAAACATTATTTATTTTCCTTACTTAAAAAGAAAATTCTTCTAAAAACTGTAGAGGTACTCTTAACCACCAAATTCAAACTCTTCTTCTAAAGAGAACATACATATCCGGTTCTTTGGTTACAACCGTAATTTATATGTTTCAAGTTTTCTCTTACACATAAATCGGTAATCAACAATATAATCTTCATAAGAATATCTATGCACTATGCATTTAACAATATTCTAAGGTCCTTTTTTATAATGCTTAACCAAATTTATCTTTATAGGAATCATGTTTATACTAAAAACCTGAAAATGGTACGTATCTCATGTTAGATGACCAACTAGTCACTCTAGTTTGAACATAAGCCTTGTCCATCCATAGGTTTCTCGAAGGAACTTTGCACCCCTCATTTACTTCCTATCACGCAAAAGTTGCAAGGTTAGTTTGCCTTCGTCAAATTGCATCTCCTACTAAATGAATTTCAAAATTGATCCTGCATTCATCATGCCAAGGAGAAAGACATATATAAAATAAATAATTATTTTATTTCTTACTTGCTTTAATCTGCATTCTAATAGTCATGTTAGGGAGTTCAACATAGATTAGTTTTATACTCACAGTTCATCCCTTACAATACAAATGACTCGTAGTAGGAGAGGGAAAGTCTTCCCCAATATTTACCTTATTTTTTTATGTTATCTATAACCACCCAATAATTATTTTATCCAACATGTACCTTATGATTTGCATTCTGCCCATAAAGGCCCAAGTGTTGTAACTTGAGCTCTAACACCATGTGTAACATACCCGAAATTTCTCAATGTAAAATCTAAGAAAATGGGGGTAAAATTTCGCTTTTACTATAACCAACAAGTCTACTATGTTAGTCCCTTGAGAGTGTGAAATCACATAATTGTTAATTACTTACCTATAAATCAAGATAATGAAATCAAAATGTTAATAAAAAAGGTTTTAAATCAATTAACTATCCAAATGGTTTTCCTCCATGAAATATATATCTTTAATTGTATGATTGTGAGTATTGTACTAGTAAAGATAATGTATCATAAGCATTTAATGTGCGTTATCAATACATCAAACACCGTCATGAAAAATGAGTATATGCAAACATAAAAACATAGAACAAAAAGAGAGACATCAACCCCATCTATGAGGCTACATCCTCCAAATATTGTTTATATTATTTTATCAAAAGAAGATTTACAATTTCATGGCACATCCACTGCCAATATCTTCCACTGATAATACTCGCCATTTACAACTTTCCTTCCTTGTAAGGTTTCCTTCTGGTATATTCTTAATATACAAAAACTATTCAAAGGCATGGATAAACTTAAATCAATGCTGGTATATTCTCAATATAAAGAAAATTTTCAAGGGAATGGATAATCATAATCCAATGCTGATATATATATTTTAATATACACAAAAACTATTCGAGAGCATGGATATTCTTGAATCAATGTTGGTACAATTTCAAGATACAACATATATTCACACTAACATAGTGATATATTTTTACATCTTTATCTAGTTCATTATTAAGGACACACACACACACACATGTGTGTGTGTTAGATTTTAACATTTAAGCTAGCATTATATTAGGATCTTTAACTGAGAGAATAAAAAGCACAGCAATCAAACACAAGAGACAATGAACACAGTGTTTTTCCTTGGGGAAACCATAAATGGAGAAAACCCCACAACTTCCTCAGAGATAGAATCCGCACCAAAAGTAAAACCCCAAAACAGTAAGATGATCTCCCGACAGTAGTAGCCTCTTTCTTTCTAGCCCCAACAACTTCTTCTCCCTCAGCTATGCGCTACAACTAAGTGTGAGTGAGTGTGTGTTAAATAGAGAGGCTCACTCTCTATTTACACTAATTCTCGACTTGACAATAACTCACTAGGACCGACTTCACTAGGTGAGTCTAACAACCCTAGGGCCCCGCCTATTGATCAAGGGTTAAAGTCACCTAGTGAAGTCAGCCCTAGTGATTTGACATGACTTGAGGGTTACCCACAATGACTTGACATGACTTGTTTACATTATAGAAACTCCTGCTCGGAACATCGGGGCATGACATGACTCAATTACATTACAAACACTTTCCGGAATAAACATCGGGGTACAATACATATGAAATACAAGTGAATAAATTCCAAAGTTACAATTACATCAACACTCCCTCTTAACTAGGAAGGTATTCTCTCGACACAATTTATCAACACAAGTCTTCTTCTCTGTATCATCTGGATCATCATCGAGTCCTCGTCATCTTCATCTGGATCTCGATCATCACTCGATCTGGATCATCATCACTCGATCTAGATCATCATCACTCGATCTGGATCATCTTTGGTTCTGGAACATCTCTGCTGGATCATCATCACGGGTGCTATCTCTTGATTCTTCTTGTCATAGGAAGTTCTATAGAGCCAGCCCTTTTTCATGCTGGTTGTAGGCCTAGCCTCCATATAGGTCTTTTCCAGCACTTATATCTGACCCTAAGTTAGAATGGCATGCCCAACACTTACATTTGATCATGTAGGAACCAATCCTATAATCATATTAGAAAGGCACACCCAGCACTCACATCTTACCATGTAGGAACACATCCCACAACCCTGTCAAAAAGGCCCAACACACACATATCACAACCAATGTCAGAAAGGCCCAACACTTACATTCGACCATGCGAGGAACCAATCCTATGTGCATGTCAAAAGGGCTCTGCACTTACATTCGACCATACGACGAACCAATCCTAAACTGATCCCATATTGAAGCAACACCTTAAAGTGCTCTTCCTATCGATGTCACTGCCTGCCCAATCTGAATCAACATAATGCTCCAGGTTAATCTTTTGATTCACCTCATTTTTGAGCCCATAATCAACTGTACCTCTCAAGTATATCAGAATATGCTTTGCAGCAATCAAGTGAACATGTCTTGGATCTGTCAGGAACTGGCTCAAGGTGTTCACAACAAATCAAATATCTGGTCTTGTGTTCGTCAGGTACATCAAAGACCCAATCATCTGACGATACATCATAGCATCAACCAATTCTCATGAAGCATCACTCAATAACTTTAGGTTCGATGCCATAGGTGTGGTCATGGCCTTGCAGTCCATCATCCCGAACCTCTTCAGGATCTCTACTGCATACTTACCTTGTCCGAGGAATATTCCATCCGCATTCTGCCACACCTCCATGCCTAGAAAATAGTGCATCATACCCAATTCCTTAATTTCAAACTCGGCAGTAAGCTTCCTCTTCGTATCAGAAATCAACCCATCCATACCTGTTACAAACAGATCATCTACATACAGTAGGAGTATCACTGGGTTGCCATCTTCAACCTTGTAGTAAAGGTTGGAATCTGCTTTACTTTTGGTAAAGCCCAAACTGGATAGAAAGCCATCAATTCTACCGTACCATGTCATGGGTGCCTGTTTCAAACCGTACATGGATTTCTTCAATCTACACACATGAGACTCCTTGTCATGTGTCTCAAAACCTAGTGGTTGCTCTACATACACTTCCTCTTCCACTACACCATTCAAGAAAGCAATCTTGATATCCATTTTGTGTATCTTCCATTTCATCATTGTAGCTAGAGCAAGTATTGATCTGATGGAAGTGTATATGGCTACAGGTGCAAAGGTTTCTTCATAATCTATTCCTTCTTTCTGTGAGAAGCCACGAGCCACGAATCTTTCTTTATATTTCTCTATGCTGCCATCTACAGCATGCTTGATCTTGTAGATCCATTTGGAAGTTACAACATACTTTCCTTCTGGTCTTGGGACAACATCCCAAACATCATTCTTCATTATCAATTGATACTCTTCGATCATAGCATTCTTCCATTATTTCCTTTCTGCCGCTTCTTCATAGTTGGAAGGTTCTTTATTGATAAAGTCACATAATAAAGATACATACCCAGTGCAGGACCTGGTCCTCTTTCTTTCTCTGTGATTCTCTTCTAGAGTCCCATATCTTTCCGCACCTTGGATAGCTTCTCGTACCCAAGCAGGTTTCCTCTTGTGAGGATTTTTCTCCTGAGGTGGATCTACAGGTTGAGGTTCTTCAAATTCTCGATCTTCTTATTGAGTTTCTTCATTCACGGTTGTGTCATGAATTCTAGATGCTTTTGTTTCCTTAATATCTTCAGCAGGTCTCTTTTTGGATTTATTGTAATCTGAGTCTTCGTCAAATGTTACGTCCCTGCTGATGTAGATCTTCTTGAATCCTAGGAAGTATATTCTATAAGCCTTTGAGCTTTCAGAGTATCCCACAAATATACCCTTCTTTCCTAAAGGATCTAACGTTGTTCTCTTTTCTTTTGGAATGTGCATGTACACTGGATAGACGAATATTCTAAGATGGCTGACTTCTAGTTTCTTGCCAAAAAATACTTCTTCAGGTATCTTTTTCTCGAGTACTCTATGTGGAGTACAGTTCTGTACATACACCGATGTTCTGGCAGCTTCTGCCCATAGATTCCTGGGAAGATCTTGATCATGAATCATTGCTCTTGCAGCTTCCATGATCGTTATATTCTTCCTTTCTACAACCCTATTCTGTTGTGGATTATATGGAGTGGATAACTCCCTTTTAATCCCTGAATTTGTGCATAAATCTTTGAATTCATTTGATGTGAATTCTCCGCCATTATCTGATCGAAAGGTCTTGATCTTCTTTTCAGTGTGGTTCTCGATCAAGGCTTTGAATTCCTTGAATTTGTTGAATAGTTCATCTTTGTTCTTCATAAATTATGTCCATGTCTTCCTAGAAAAATCATCAATAAAAGAAACATAGTATACATACTCGCTTAAAGAACTGGATGACATTGGACCGCATACATTGGAGTGAATGATTTCCAAGATTCCTTTTGCTTTGTTTTCGCTACTTGGAAATGTCTTCTTTGTGTTCTTTCCTTTTGCACATCCTTTCCAGACTCCATGTTTTGCCTGAATTTCTAGAAGACCTTCAACAACTTTGCTTGCAAGTGGTAGTGCTCTATAATGCACATGTGCAAGCCTTCTATGCCAAAGTTCATTTGGCTCTACTGTGTCATGGACCAAAGCTTGTTCTGGTTGGCCCTTCAATTTGTATAATCCTCCTTCTTGTTCTCCAATTACTATTGCATTGTCAATAGTCTTTCCTCTTGGCCACATGAGGACCTGGCCATCTACAAATGCAACCCTCGTGCCTTTTGCATCCAGTGCCGATATGGAGAGAAGATTCTTCTTTAGTCCTGGTACAAATAAGACATCCTTCATTTTCATAGACTTTCCAGTGTCTAGCTTGTAGGAGGATTCACCAATACCATTTATGGGATATTGGTAGTCATCCCCAAGTTTCACCTTATGGGGTGAATTATGTTCGGATAGTTTCTCAAAATATTCCTTGAATGCTGTCATGTGTTTGGAATCCCCACTATCAATAAGCCAATCTTTGCTGCCATGTGTGGCAGTTCCCATGAGAGCGGAGATAAAGACATATTCTTCATCACTTGAAGAGTCTTCACTTTCTTGTTTTACTCTCTTTCTAGGAGGATCATCATCCTCATCAGTGTGAGCATGATGTCTTCTTTTGGAGTTCTTCTTCTTCTTAGATCCACTCTTATTCATGGGACAATTCCTAGAAAAGGGTCCTCTTTCATCACATGTATAACATCTGAAATTGGATGGATCCTTTTTCACAAAATTATCTTTCTGGTGAGAATGTTAACTTGGTGATGATGATTTTCCTTTCTGCCTTTCTTGGAGTGTATTGTGAGAGCTTGATCTTCACTTCCCGTATTTTCTTCTCGAGCTGCTATTCGAGCTTCTTCTTGTGAGCATTCTTCCCACAGTCTACTGAACTTGATTAGCTTCTTCCTAGCACAGATTCCTTGGATGAAAGAATCCCATGACCGAGGGAGACCATTCAAGGTTGTCATCACAATTTCTGCATTCTCCACTTCTTCATCTACTGCTTCAAGCTGTTCTTTGATCTGGGATGTAGTGAGGATTTCTCCTCACTGCAGGAGCAAGAATGGCTCCCTTGTGCCTATAGGGCACAAGGGTAGGTTCCTACTGTTGGAAAACAGGAAAAGACGAAATGGAAATGCAAGTAAACAGAACAGTAAATTAAACTAAGCTAATCTAGTGACAGAAAACTAAAACTAGACTAAACTATGAGCTAATAACAGAAAAGAAAGGGGGAGATGAAGCCCTTGTGAACCCCTCTACAGAAAATGGGTTAGGGTTCCGCCTCCCTAAACCCTGCAAAACAATATCAATGATAAAACCTGCAACTAGAAAACAAGGTTAGAAAGCAAAAACAACTAAACAAACATGTAAAGAAACATTATACCTCTCTTGGGTGGAAATGGGCCACCATGCCCTAGCTCATGGGAGCACCTCTCTTGGCTGGGGAGAAATGGCTCAATGGGATGGAGATGGAGGAGAGGGAGTGTGGGTGGCTTGAGAGGCAAAGGTCTCAAAGCATCCACAGGCAACATAACAGTAGGCAAGGGAGGAGTGTTTTGAGAGTGACCCCCGACCCTCCTTTTACAGTTTTTTCAAGGGATTTTAGGGTTTTAAGCCCTTGGTCAGGGATTTATCCCCTTTTTTGGGCCTTTAGCCCCTTTTGCCCTAATTTTAGCCCCTTTTAGGGATTTAGCCCCTTTTTGAGGGCTTTAGCTCCTAGGGAGCTATTTTGGGCTCTTTTTTGGGGTTTTTAGCCCTTTTCTTCATCCTTGGGCTCTTTTGGAGGTGTGGGGGTCTAATGGAAGGTCTGATGGAGTGATACAGGGGTTTTGAGATGGTGTCCTTGGGTGGTGAGGGCAGGAGCTCAACGTATGGCCGACGGACATCATAGGATTTGTTGTGTAGAGTGCAAACATGACAAGAAATATTTTACCAAATCATGAGGATTTATTGTTGTGAAGCATGTATATTTTACTTGATTCAAACTAAAGGAATCCTAAGTTCTATATGACTATCTTTCTGTCCTTCATCGAATAAAATCATATCTTTCACCACTTTATCTTGATATTATAGAGAAACATCTTTATCATTGGAACCTAAAGCAACTTCATCCTTGAAATAATTAATTGAAAAGAGATTTTAGTTGGTTTATATTCACCCCCCTTTATATTTAGAAAAAAATACATGCGTTGAATTTTCTTCACCATTAATAAAAGAATGTTGCAATGAAAGATCTTGACCATGCTAAATGAAAAAACATTCAAGGCACGTGCATCTTGGATTCCATAAGGTGCACAGACAAATTGCAATCCATCATTAAAACCATCAAATACTTGTGATTCTGTAAGATGCACAATAAATAATGACCCTCTAAGATAGAGAGATTTAGGCTAAGAGGAACAAAGCCACAAAAAATACCATTTGGATACCACCCACTGAATCTGCAAGAATCCAACCAAGAATCCACTATAGAGAATATGATAGACCCATAATTCTAAGACAAAAGAAAGCTAGATTTCGATGTGAATAGACTTATTACTGGGATGAATATGGTATAAATCCACCAAAGGACAAGAAGGAACCCACCTTTTCTAAGTGAACCCATCCCATTAGGATTTAATTCACTCCCTCAAACAACCTTGATGGTAGAAATATAGAGTACAACAAGAGAAGATGTTGTCATACCCCATCTCATTTGAATTAAAAAGTTGTGATATTTGTCCTTTATTCAAAAATGTATATTGGTTCTAATTTTTTATTTGAATAATTTATGGGATGAAAGCTATGGTAAGAGTCCCCCCGTTTTGGCTTAATATTCTTTGATTCAATCACACACCTTTGTTTATCATGTAGTCCACTTCGATGTCGAGAGATATAAGAACTTCGTAGAACTCAATAGACTTGAATCTCCTTACTAGCTCCTAAATTTTAAAGATAAATCTAGAGAGACTTGTGGTATGCGAGGGGTTCAAGTTTTGCATTCATTGAATAATAACTGAAGAGTATCTAATAACTATAAGGGATATAATCTCCTTTGATTTGAGGATGTTCAAACCTTGGTATAGGGAAAGGATTTTGATTGAATGTTTGTGGATTCACCTAAACCCAAAGCATGTGTTTGTTAACATTTTCCCTTGGCGTTGAGGAAAACCATGCACTTGCCATCCCAATTGCAACAAAAAAGTAAGACCTCAGTTTAGAGCCTTTGGCGAGGCTCCATTGAATTTATAATTGGAAAGATTCATCATGTTGAGTTTATTAATCTTTGAGTTTTCCTTTTTCTTGTTTAAAATATTCTCGAACTTCTTATTTTCCTTATATGCAGTCTCAACCAATTTTGTGTTCATTCTCCGAATAGAGGAAAAATACACTTGTATCTAGATAGCTTCTTGTAAAGGACCCATAATGTGTAGAGCCTCAAGGTAAATTGGGCTAAAGTTGGTTTCCTACCAATTGGAATGTTACCTATGAGTAAATCTACTCTCAACTAAAGATTGTAATTCTGACGAAGCTGATTATGGTGGCTAAGACGAGTTTGTTTATGGAATTTCACTCAACATTCATCATTGGTGTTGTTGTAGCATACAGTAACAATTCATACTTGAAATTCCACTACTCCTTAGTCACTTTCAGATGAGAATTTTATCCTTGTAATGATATATGATTTTAAAGTTTCACTAGCTCAAATTTTGGTTGAGGAATTACATCAAACACTTCCCATACATACCGACTATTGTAACTTACTATCAATTACTAGACTTTATGTACATTTAATTTGCAACATATATTATTTGTTATTAATAATAGGAATAGGAATGTGTGGTATGTAAAATGCATAATATTACCACTTAATAGAGAACAAGAACACATGGAAATCAGAATCGTGGGAAAATTTTCATAGTGAATATTTCATTTAAAAAACGATGTACATGTCTGGAAATGATAGTGAGAGTTATATCCTCCAAATATGCTTCTATATTTGGTGGATTCCCTTCCCCAAGAGTTAGATAAAATGCACATATGTCAATTTTGAATGCTAATATAGCAAACACGACTTCTCTTGAAAGGCCGCTACATGAGTTTGCTCCACACCATGTTGACTGAGTTCATGACTTTATTCAGTCGTGCATCCTTCCCTTCTTCCCAAGTAAGCTACAAATACACCCACTCTAGCAAAGAAAATCCAAGGAAAAAGTGTGCCTTCTCTCAATAGGACAAAGATAAATAATGGAGGAGTCCTTTCACAAACACCATTGCATACTATCCTTAAACCCATATTCGAATACAAACATAGATTCTTTTTTTATGGCGGTGAAGAACAAATGAATATTTATATGATCTCTCATTTCTTAAATAGCTATGGTGGAATCTAGCATCATCAAAACCATAAAACAAATGAAGGTATTTTTCCAAAACCCTAATGAAAACCTTGGTTCCATGAGCACATAAATAAGAGATCAAATCATAATGAGGAACTGTTGCTGCTGCAACTGCTTCTCCAAAAATTTTAGTATTTTAGGGCCCCTCCTTCTACTTTGTTTAAAAGCATACTTGGACTAATTTTATAATTCAAAGAAGTACACCATGAACACTTAGTTTTATAAGGGATTGAGCAAAAGAAGTTTTTTGGATAATAAAACTCACAATTTTTCTTTGACGTATCGAAGGAACTTGGCCAGTTGCTCTGATGTATCGGTAGAACTTGGCTAGTTCATGTGACACAGTCGGCTGTGGCATAAATGGAGTAATGTTGTTGACACTATTGGAAGAAACTCATGAAATGTCACCGAAACGTTCGGAGGAACTTCCCGAATGATGTCAAATGAATGAAAAACATAGAGATTTCAGTACAACTCATCAAAATTCATTGAAATGGTCCGCATTGAAAGTGAACTTTCCAATAAGCCAAGCATCGACACATTTCATTAGAGGAACTCGGCAAGTGTTATTGAAACGTTTGGAAGGAACTTGGGGAATTTTGCTGAAACGTTCACGTGACACAACACAAGAGGAAATGTGACAAGGATGGTGACACAATCAGTGTAACTTGAGAAATGTCTACAAAATTGTCGACGTTGCTATTTCATTCAAAGCTATCGAGACATATTTTTCATGCCAAACAACGTTTTAGCTTCCAACCATTGTATTTATGACTATTTTCTTCATTTTTTTTATAAATACGGTCGGGTATTTTTTAGCTTTTTATTGCAAACACTGTTCGACCACATTAGCCAATCGCTAAAGGATGAGTTAGCATCTCGTATGCTCAGTCACATTCCACGGCCTCTAAGCATTTAACAAGTAGGCTCCCCGTACCTCATGAACTCTTATTAGTTGAAAGTTGAAGTTTTTGAAAGGTCGTAGCTGTAATAGATCCAACTAATGCTACTTTCATTCTTCCTCTTTCCATATCTATATATTCCCCGTATGTGGTAGTCGTATGCTTGTAATGCACTCGCCTAGGTTTGTGCTTAGGTTTTGTCTTAGATATGCAAGGGCCAAGATTTTGTGCCTAGTATGCCCGTTCGTGTGGGTGTATTTTCAAGTGTGCCTTCCCAGTAGTAGGTTGTAGCAACAAATTGATGCACTGCTGGTTACATAACTGATAAAGCATGAGCACCTCTGGGGCACAGGGTATTTTAAAATCGTTCACATAGAAACATCCCATCCATGATATCTATTCAGTCTATCGATCTCTGAAGTTTTCTCGTGGCCAGGTTGCTTTCCTTAGTTTTCCAAACCCTTGGTTAAACAAATTCAGTGGAAAGCCAATTATTCATTTATGTTTCTTGGGGGAGGAATTAAACATGAGAGCATTTTGAAGCCTTCCCGGTCAATGTGAGTCTAACAACAACCTAGACGGGAACCCGCTTGAAGTAGATTTTGATGCTTTCAATCTGACTGCTTTTTCCTTTCCATAGGGAAGCTTTGTTTTGTAAATTTTCATTTTTTCTCCTATTTGCGGTTTTATCAAAGTTGTGATTTTCCATTTGTTTTATTTTTGGGAAACGATTTGAAAATAAAAACTGTGTTCAGCATGTTGTTGAGAAATTGCATTTTTCAAACTATTCCTAGGATTTGTTAAATTGGTGGAGTCAAATCTTACTTACTGGATATAATGATATTACGTAGCTTACCACTAAACTTTGACCCTTACCTAGTGCCAAGTCAATGTGTATGGGAAGAAAGCAGTGATGAGAAGAAAGAAGGTTATTCTAGGGAAGTTAGTTGTGAACTAGAAGCCACCTTTATGAAGAAGGATATACCACCCGTATACAAGGATTTTAAGAGAGAATCTCCCATATTTAGGCCACCTTTTTACCAGACAATGGACCACCTTGTTGAGAACATATCCATTCCATAAATAATACATTTTTTCCATCCCAATACCAAAACCTGGTTTCTATTCTCTTTTCAGATCTATCAGTGCAAGATTCATTATGTCTCATCCACACTCTACAATGCTTTCATACCTCCACCTATCTTGGGAATTGGGTGAGTGAGGAAAAAATGGTAGCAGGTTTATTCTTGGTGTTCTTCTTTCAAAGAAAAGAATGGTATGTCATAATTAGAAGAACAAATTAGACAGGACAACAATTCCTTTACTTATGATTGTATATTTTTCTACATTTTCAATACAATGATGCATTCCTTCAAATAAACTGATTGGCATTGTCATTATGTAAAAGATATCCTTGGTTATTTGTTTAAATAAACTGCATTATTACTAGTTCAATTCACTTCTCATTATGCTTGCATTCATGTATCACAGGTTTCATTTTTTGCTGAGTTGGTTTACCTCACTGAGAAGAGTGTGAAAACAAACTCCAAACAAAGAATTTACACAATGACTAAGAAATGTACCAAGAAGAAGTTAAAGGAAAGTGGGGTAGACTCGGATGTAGAGATTATTTATGGCACGAGGATAGAAACTAGATTTGAAGACACAAAGGCGATCACGGGAATTGCCCCCGAATTCAAATCGATGGGACTTTATTAGATGATCAGAGACCAAAAAATCCCTGACTCGGGTCTGAAGGAGATGGTTTTATATCATAACATAAGAAGGTCGAGCATTACCAAAGTTTCCATGTGCCCAGATTTTTTTTCTTGTTCAAAATTTATTGGGTGGATTCTACCTAAAACTCAACCCTCCTCGAGGATTATTTATGATGTCAAAGGGGAGCCATTTGCCTCATTTCATCCATCCCATATAGAAACGACTTACAAGTTACCTCTGGTACAGGTCATGATGACTGAAGATTGGATCAAAGGGATAAGCATTGATCCCTTGGAGTACGCTAAGAAGATGGTGGTACCCAGAAAAAATTTGAGACAGAAGGTGAGCGGGGAATACGAATCTCAGAGCCTAAGGACAACCTTCCGAATTACAGCCTTATCGCTGAACATGATTTTTGGCAGAGCTGATGGAACTATTTACAAAATAAATTGGGTGCCTATGATATACTACATAGCCTTTGAAGGAACGGTCTTTAATTGCGAAGATATCATCTCAGATAGCCTGTCATCATGTGTCGCAACTGCACAAGGAGGTTTGACCAAGAGGAGGGCAAAATTATACATGTCTTCTTACCTCATTGACTGCATTTTGACTAGACATATATTTGATAAGTTAGGGTGCATATGGAATAAGATCGAGGCTCCAATATACGTGGCTTACCAAATCCTCTGGGCCAATAAATACGCCAACTATTACAAACTCATATGTGAAGAGTTCCTTATACCTCTCTACTGGATAATCTTTCTTAAGGAACCAAACTGCTTATTTGACAATGCGATGGCAGTCATAAGTGAGTATGGGCACTATTACTTCTCGCATGAGAGCACATACATTAGAATGTATGGATGTTCCTGGGCTTCGTCCCTTTTTCCATGATATGCCACATAATTTGTAGTCCACAAAGAGGATGTTAGGAAAGTATTCTTAAATGGGTTTGGCAGCTTCTTACATGATATGAAGAAAGCAACTTTTCCCCCATTTCCTTTCTGTATCGGAGGATATAAATTTTCGAAGGTAAAAGGAGCTGATGATGTTGTGAAGGAGCTAGAAACATTCTATTTTGGAGAAAAGAGTTTTGCAAGAAATGATAGCAGAGGAAAGGTTGTTGAACATTGCGTGGCAGTGAAAATACATTTTGAATATGCAGACTTCTTCAACAAAGAGGAAGAAGTGTTTAGAACATAAAATAATTTGGCTGAGTTAAACAAGCGTTTTGCTCGAAAAAGTGGTGCCAATAGTAGAAAATATGGTAGCGCTACGATGGAGAAAAAGCTGTAGAAACAAAAAGAAGAAGCTATAAAGTTGCAAAAGGCAAAAACTGAGAAAATGATAAAAGAAGAAGTCAAGAAGAGGTAAGCATAAGAGGCCCAAAGGCGACAGGAAGAGGAAATATTAAGGAAATATATTTAAGAGAGAGCACAAAAAGAAGTCGAGGAAGAAATGAAAGAACTCAAAAGAAATGAGGAAGAAGATAGGATTAGGGAAGCTCTAGACAAAGAGGCAGCCCAGAATGAGCCCATGGACCTAGACCCTCCTTGATCAATAAGTGAAACAATGACCGGTGGTCACAGAAGTCGGGCTCACCCCATTCAACCCATCAAAGCAGCACACTATGGCTCACTTAGACACTATTTTCTTTGACAAAACAAGAAATACCATCATGAGGAGGGCTGAAAAAAAATTAAAATGGGTACACAAGCTGATGTGGTTACTGTCACAGAGAATACTATAATGGAGGGTACCCATAAGGACCCAAAATTCATGGCTTCAGTGAACATAGAAGCTGCATAGGCCAACGTTGATAATATTGATAGGTTGATAGACAATGTCGAGTGAAACAAAGAAAAGATGCTCAAATTAAAGGATAATCTGGTAAACATGCGAGGATAAGTTATAGATTTAAAGAGGAAGCATGATGTCATTCTCTCCGCAAAAGAGAGACTACTGAATGGATACCAGAGTATGGAAACAAAAAAGGAGGCACTAAATGTACAATTGGTGATTATGGAAGGAGATAAGAATGACTTTGAAGCCCGAATATATCAACTATAATCAAGAGAGATAGTTGCGAACCAACATATCGAAGAATTGAAAATTCAGGTGAGAGAGTTGGTTGAGAGAAAGGAATATTTGATGAAACAATTGGATCTAGATGACAATAAAAGGCAAGACATTACTCCTTTTTGTGTTCAAGCCTTCAAAATTCAAGAACAGATGCATCATTTTCAAGTGATCCTCCTAGGAGAAATTTACAAGGTGAGGTTGATGATGGCAAGGCTGAAGGTAATCACAGCAGAATCACTGGATTTTAGGAAAAGACTATTGGAAGTAGAAGAGAAAGTCAAAAGTAAGATGACCTGGAGGGAATCTAATTCAATGTTTCCTGACCATCTGCCACGTAAAACAACAGAGAACATAAAGTCAGATATGGCACTTCTAGATTTTTGTAGGAAAGATTCTAGGAAAATAAGCAATGAGACTCCTAAAACCGTGGAAAAATGTCAGGATTTTTATAAGAAAATCCATAAATTCTATGAGAAGTGCCGAATTCCTTTGGTTCAGAATATAACCAAGCTTCCAGACAAACACCAACGCATGGAATAGTTGCAGGATAGTTTGCAAGAAGACATAGAGTATATAAGAAAAGTGGATTCCTTCACAGAGGAAGACATTCACCATTTTGTCAGGAAAGCTTCTGTCAATACCTACCTCTTGGAAGGCATGTGTAAGACTGCAACAAAAGAAGTGGCATGTATAGAGAAACAACTGTCGATCCATGAAGTGACCTTGCAAGTATTGGAGCTGATAAAGTACAAAACCATTGTTGAGGAGGCTAATGCATGGGAAACATATATTTCTAGCATGGTATGGCCCACCTAAACTTTTGTCTTTTATAGAATCTTTTGCATTTCCTTATGTAAAGCACTAAATGACAAATTTTGGAATCCCTAGGGTTAGGGTAAATGAAAGGTCACTAGATGAGAAATTCTTATTGTAATATAAATAGAGATAGAAAGTAGAAGAAAGGAATTTTTCTAGTCTAATGGAGGCTAGACTATTTTTGTAAGAGAATTGATTTTTCTGCTAATAAGAAAGACCTATTTGCTGGAAAAATAATGCACAGAGATTTGCTTGGAATGTGTGGAATGTATAACATGGAATTACTTCTTCTTGCTTCCATACAATATATTGTGAGATCATTCTAACTTCTTTGAATTAATTCATTTGTTATGAATCGATTTGCTTTCTACATGTGCGTGAAATGAGTAATAAATGGTTTATCATATCAAAGCTTTCTTTGGTATTATTACTACCATGAATGTGAATATGATGTTGAAATAGCTATCTGTGAAATTGGTATGAATAGTTACAATATATTACCCTAATTCTGAATTTGCTCCCTACGGGGATAGGATAAGTTAGGATAGGATAGTTAGTTTAGTCTTAGATTAAATAGATAATTGATAAGGCAGAAGCGGTAAGACGAGAGGTAAGAACATGTGCATCACTAGTGTGGTTTATGTCTATCGATTATATGCATTTAAATTAGGCACTTGCATTTCATATTTTAAAAGAAAATCACATAAATGGTGAACCGGTCCGTAACCGGTAAAGAAGTTAAAACAAATTAATCTGCAGTAGTAGGACCATTAAACAGGACGGATTCCCCACACCAAACAGTGGATTGGGATCAATTATTATGGAGAATACCAACTGTAGGTTCTTGAGAATTTTCAGGAATCAACCGATTTGGCGCTAGAAGGAAGGAAGCCAGTGCATGGATGACATAGGAAATTCGTTTGTGAGAAAATATTCTGCTGGAAATACATCTAAAATGACTTTCCTAGAAGATTGTTTTCTTGAAACTGAAGAACAAGAAAGGGTAGGTTCTGAAGAAGAATATACATAACCTTTATACACTATCCCATTTGAAGAAATTGATCATTTTTAGAGGCATACATGATCTTACGTTAGGAAACTTTCAGGGTTGAAAGTAATTCATGCGTTACCCAGGAGTCAAGATCCTAAGAAAGTGATCTCATAAAGGCAAGATTCAGTGCTTGTGGAAAATTTGGAAGAATTGTTAGATTTCTCTCTCCAAGAAATCGCTCAACCTCTTGATCAGTTGGGACCAGACTCCCCTCGGCTCAAGTATTTCCGCATTTCCCACCACAATCTTCGCCTTGAGTTATGGTCGGAATTGTTAACCCACCCATGTGGATAGCTAGAACAAAACTCAACCTGGTTGCACTTTTACACAATTTACCTAAGCACCCAGAAAGAGTGTTACCAAAATTTGATCCTGAAAAGGGTGTTTCTGCTGAAGATCATTTAAAAAGCTTCTATCTCACACTGAATCTTCTAAACATTGAACATGAAGATGTTTTCTGCAGACTGTTCCCATATACTTTTGATCCTAGAGCGTCCTCATGGTATTTTAGTCTACAGGATAACTTAATAGAAAACTGGGATGGTTTTGCAAAGGTATTTATAAGTAAATTTGGTGACAAAAAAACTGTAGCCACACTCATGAAAGAATTACTATCTATGAGAATGGAGAAGAAAGAAAAGGTTTAAGAATTCAATCAAAGATTCACTAGTTTGTTAAATAGTCTTAGTGTTGCGACAAAACCAATCGAGAATTCTTTGGTAGAATATTACTCCACAACATTGTATCCACCCATAACAATGTTTGTTAAAAGGGAAGTCAAGGTTACATTAATAGAAAATTACGAAGAATCCAAGAAGGTAGGAGTTGATCTAGATAATATTGCAAAACATACTTTAGAACCAGAAGTAAAACAAATGGCCTGTAAGAAGCCTTTGCTATTATCTAGGCCCAAAGAAGAACACTAAAATGAATTAGAAAATTTTGTCAAATTGGTACATAAATAATCCAACAATATAGTAGACTTGGAGAAATGTAAGGGGGATAGTTCATCGAGAAAACCATTCAAACCATTCTACAAGAAAAGGGAAGAAAGTGGACAACCCCAACCGCCTTTACTTAATTTTGTTGTTTTGAATTTCAATGAAGTTGGAATGGATCATTTCTACACTTTTCACCAAGAACATCACTCTAAGAAGAGATGTACACAATGGATCAATTCAATGACCCTAGTAGTGAATTAGTTATTAGACACCCAACTAACATATCCATAAGAATAAGAAGACCAAACAAATGAACAAGAAGAACCAACTGAAGAAACCACAATGGTGTTATGGGATTAGACACCCACATTGGGATTGAATGAGGAAGAGCAGGCTAAGTAAATCCAAGTATCATTAGTAAACGTTACCACAAGGATTAAAGGACCAGTAGTGGATCAACGTTTAATGTTTCCTAAAATAAAGAGAGCAAAGGAAATCGTGAAGAAAAATATCGACACCACTCAGCCACAACATAATTTGAATCCTAAAAACATAAAAGAAACAAGACCAATGATGAATAAACAGGTGAAAACTATGGCCAACAAACCAGAAAGTACTAAGAAAGGCATGAAAGAATATAATATGGGATACGTTATTGTGGAAGATATTAAGAAAACTAAAGTGAAAATTTCTTTGTTCGAATTATGTAATCTTCCTCAGCAAAGAAAGAAACTATTGGAAGCATTTGAATCGCATCCAAGCAATACTCTAGAGGTCGTTGAATCATATATTGAGATAAACAAAGCGAGTATTGGTGGTAAATCAAAATCCCAGACTCTTCCTTTATTGTTAACTTTTGAAATTTTCAATCAAAATATACATAATTGTTTGGTGGATTCCGTAACCTCATCTAATGTTATGCTACAATCCATTTGCAAGAAAATCAATGGTCAACCGATACCATCCCCTTCACAGATCATTCAACTAGATAGGTCTGTTGTTAAGGTTATAGGAGAGATGAAATATGTGCTTATTATATTATCTGCATATCCAAGGGTGTGTCAATTCATAGATATCATGGTGGTTGATATACATGAAGATTATGGTTTAATATTGAGCAGGGAATGGTCTACGAAACATAATGGTTATTTTGCGGTTGATTGGTCTCACCTATGGCTTCCATACTAGGACATTAATAATCAAATTAAGATACTAAGAGAACCCCATATGAAGCAAAATGTAACTCAGTTGGAAGAGAAGAACGAACTAGTCAATTTCTCATCTTCAGTTTTGGGGAATTACTTTTTAGAACTTGAACCAAGGAACTATCAAGCTAAGGAAGTCAATCATGAATCAGATATACAGTCTGATCTCCTTCAATTCTCACGGACTAATAAAGTTGATTGTAACATAGTAAACGTAGTTAATAATGTAGGAGGTACTGCTAACCAAGTAGATTTAGAGGATAGATTTTGGATTTTGTACTTTGCTGGTTCCAAAACATAAGAGGGATCAGGAGTCGGTTTTGTTCTTATTGATCCTGAAAGAAATAAACATTTTCTCTCTTATAGGCTAGAGTTTGAATGTACAAATAACAATGCAGAATATGAAGCTCTAGTCCAAGGTCTGAAAAGAGCCATTGAATTGAATGCAAAAAAATTGAATTTTTTTGTTGATTCTGGAATAGTTGTTAGACAAATAAGATACACCATTCATTTTTTATCTCCACATCTTAAAGGGTACCAATCTGAGGTATGGAATTTGATAGCACACTTCAATGCTTTTAATATAAATGCAATCCCTATATTATAAAATGTTGTGGGTGATTTATTAGCTACTTTTGCATCTATATTAGTGTTGACCAATAATAAGTGTTCTATTGAATTACTTTTCATTCCTTCGATACCTGACAACATTACAAATATGAGGGTGTTCGATAATGATGAACAGATTATTAACTTTCTGATGAATGAAGAAGCTTTCAAAGAATCTATAATTGGTGAAGAAGAACATCAATCATATTTACAAAACAGAGACATGGTCAAAGGAAATTGTATGCCTAAAGGAGTGAGAACCCTTGAAGGGATGTTTGATTTGCAAAATAAATTCAAGAAACCAGCTAATGTTAAAACAAATAGCTTGTCAATGTAATATGAGCTGGTGAATTTAGGAACAGAAGCTGAGCCCAAGTATGTCAATTTGGGAAAATATTACTCACCTAGAGGAAGATGCAAGTTCATCAAATTGTTTCAACAGTATAAAGATATCTTTACCTGGACATATGCAGATTTGAAGACTTATGATACACACATCATCTAACATGTAATTCCTATCAAAACAGGCGTAAATCCCTTTCAACAACAACTCAGGAAAATGCACCCTAAGTTAGAGCCTTTGATCCAAAATGAAGTGAAGAAACTACTAAACACTAAGATTATCTTCAAGGTTCGACACTCCGTAGGGGTAGCAAATCTAGTTCTGGTAAGGAAGAAATCAGGAGAAATAAGATTGTGTGTTGATTTCCGGAATTTAAAAAGAGCATTAGACAAAGACAACTATCTAATTCCACCAATGGAACAAATTTTACAAATGCTATCAGTATCAGAATTGTTCTCCCTGTTATATGGATTTTCCATCTATAATCAAGTGTTAGTAGTCGAGCAGGATTGATTAAATACTACATTTCGCACGAAGTGGGGAACATTCGCTTATAGGAGAATTCATTTTGGCCTGATAAATGTCAGATCGACAATCCAAAGGGCCATGGATATTGCATTCCAAGGTTTAGTTGGCCACTGTTTAGTAGTATATTTAGATGATGTAACAATTTTCTCCAACAAACGAGAAGACCATGTTTTCCACTTAAAACATATTTTTTACCATTGCAGAAAATATGGTATATATTTGAACCCGAAGAAGAGTATTTTCGTTGTTCTTGAAGGAAAAATTTTGGGGCACATCATCTCAAAGAAGGGAATCTCAATAGACTCATAGAGAGTTGAGGCTATAACTCATATTCCCATGCCCCATAATAAAAAAGGCTATGCATTCATTTATTGGCACAATTAATTTTGTTCGAAGGCTTGTACCTGATTTCTCGCAAATCATGAAACCTTTGGAGAAAATGGTAAAGAAAAGTGTGTAGTTCAAGTTGAATGAAATTGAGAAGGTTTCCTTTAAAGAGATAAATACAACAATATCTCGTGCACCTTTTTTGAGAAGTCCAGACTTTGAAAAGAACTTTATTGTGTATGCTTTTCCTTCAAATAACTCTCTCGCAACAGTGCTTACTCAGAAAGGAGAGTTGGGAGACAAATATTTGATATCTTTCATGAGCATTGGACTACAAGGGACCGAATTGAATGACCTAGCCATAGATAAACAAGCATATGCAGTGTTCAAGGCAGTAAAACAATTCAGGCCCTATATTTTGAAGAATAGAAAACAATGCATCGTTCCTCATCCAGTCGTCAGGTCTCTATTTGTGCAGAAGGAATTGGGCGAGTGAAGAGTAAATTGGGTGACCGCACTATAGGAATATGACTTGGAATTCAAAACAAATAACATTATTAAATTTCAAGGGTTGTGAAAGTTTCTCGTGGAAAAACATGCTAACGAAGACCATGTTTGGGAGAATGAAGCTGAATTGAACTTAATTGAAGTATGTCCCATTTTCACTACTCCCTAATCTTTGTACAAATATTTGGTGCATTATCTCCAACAAGGATATCTTCCAGAACATTGGAACTCCAAGTAGAGATGGGCACTTCGATTGAAGTCAGCTTCTTATCAGATAATTAATGGAGTACTTTTCAGAAAAAACTATGATGGAGTTTTTCTTAGATGTCTGGAGAAAGAAGATGCATCTAAAGTGGTCAAAGAATTGGATGACAGTCTTGTGGGAGGAAATTTTTTTGGGGACACCACAGCTCATAAAGTGATATGTATGCCAAAGGAGTGGTGGCATATTTTCGAAAGCAATGAGACCATTATAGCCTATTATTATCTCATAACCATTTGAGCAGTGGGTCGTAGACATTATTGGAGAGATTAACCTAAACTCTTCACTACAACATTGGTATATTCTCACATCTACGGACTGTTTTACACAATGGGTGGAAGCAACTCCTTTGCGTAAAGTGAATGAGGATGCAGTCATCAATTTCATGCAAGAGAACATCATAACTAGGTTTGGGGTTCCAATTTCTCTTGTTTTTGACAATGCATCTTATTTTTCGTCTTTCAAGTTAACTGAATTTGTTTGTGAAAAAGGAATCAAATTGCATTATTTAGCAAATTATTATCCACAAGGAAATGGGTTAGTAGAATCAACAAATAAAAATCTGATTCGAATTTTAAAGAAAACTATTATTGAGAGTCAAAGAAATTGGCACATATCTCTTCCTAACGCACTATAGGAAGATATAGTTACCCCGAATATTTCCTTAGGAGTTTCTCCTTATACTATAGTCTATGAAAAGGAAGCCATATTACCCCCAAACATTCTGCTTCCATCCTTTCAGTTAGCTCAAGCCTCAAGAGGACCCGATGGTAAAATTTTACAATCACAAATTAATACTCTATTGAAGCTCAAAGAATCAATACAAAGGCCAAAGATAGATTCAATCAACATCAGGATATTGTCAAGAGATGGTTCAACAAATGAAAATATGGTAAGAGGAACTTTGAAGTAGGAGACTTAGTCCTAAAGTGGGATCACCCTCATGATGAAAAGGGAAAACACACGAAATTTCAACATTTATGGATTGGCCCCTATCAGATTGCTGAGAAGCTTGGCCCCTCAACTTACAAACTTCAAGATTTACAAGGATAGGAAGAAAGACTTTCTATAAATGGCCTCGTTCTCAAACAATATTTTACCTAATATCTAGGAGCACTTTGTACATAAATAAATCCTTTATTTTTCACGATTTTTTCTAGTTTTTTTTTCTTTTTTCGGTTTTCCTAGGTTCCTAGTTTTTGTTTGCTTATAATAAACCATCTCAATATTTGACACTTGGAAGTATATGAATCTGAATAATATCAAATATATTTGAAAGTTAAGAACTTCTTATGGGAAGACATGCATAGTAAAGTTTGATCAGTATGAGATTCTTCAGTTATTTCCTAATTATAGAAAGGGAAACCAACTTCAATCCCACATTTGAGTCATTATAAACCTTGTAAAATAAATAAGACTCATGAGTTCTGGATTACTATCCTAGGCTCCATCCATTCTCACATTAATATCTGTCTGAGGAAGCCAACCATGATAGACCCACGAAAAGGAAGTAGGTATGACGGATGTATGACATTCAAAATGATCCCATGTTATAAATAAAAAATCCAAAAGGCTTATATTGAAGAGTCTAAATTCCTGGATATTTAGTCTCCATCAAAGAAATGATGCTGATGGAATAAACCATCAAATCAAAAGCGCTACATAAACAACCAATATCAAAAAGTTTCTTCTTCATCCATGAGCATGATGAGCAAACAAATTGATCACTCACACAAAAGGACATTATGGATGGAAGAACCCAGTAAAGAAAGAAATCAAGGAAGTCTTAGGAGACAAATTTCATTCACAAAAGAAGCATCAAAAGAATGCTTATAACATGGGAATGAGGAACAAACGAATACATCTGTCTGACTCTTTTACGATCTTGTGGAGTCATATCTAGTGGCAACTAAAAGAAGAAAGTAAAATGAATTTCATATTTCAGCCCTGGGAGAGTTATCAAGACCTCTAGTTGTGGTTACCCTACTCCTGAAAACCTGACGACCAATGTGATGAACAAAGTTATATCCCTGGATAAGTATGGATTTCTAAAGAGCCTCGGGGAATATATTGAAATGATTATTGCATACTCAGAATCTAGTACCATGTAGTAGTCCTGATTTCCAAAGATAAATTTTCCATAGATCTGTGTTCACCAGCTAGTCGCCAATTGTTGCCCCTGCAACTTCTTCCCCAAAGTTTTTTTTCTTTTAGGGCCCGTCCTTCTACTTTTTTTAAAAGGATACTTATACTAGTTTTCTAACTTGAATAATTCCACCCTAAACACTTAGTTTTTCTAAGGGATTGAGCAAAAGAAGTTTTTTGGATAAGTAAAATGAACAGTTTTTCTCCGACGTATCTGAGGAACTTGGCCAGTTGTTCCAATGTATCGGTGGAACCTGTCCAGCTCATCCAACATGGTTGGATGGATCAAAAGATAGTTTTATTCTCTCATCGTTTCGATGTAATTCAAGGAATGTTGCTGACACTGTAGGGAGAAACTCATGAAATGTCATCGAAATGGTCAGAGGAACTTGGAGAATGATCTCGAATGAATGATGAATGTCGAGCTTTCGGGACAACTCAGGATAATCCGCCAAAATGGTTGTCATTGAAAATGATCTTTCATTGGAGGAACACGGGAAGTGTCGTCGAAAGGTTCGAAAGGAACTTGGGGAATTCCATTGAAACGTTCACGTGACACAACACAAGAGGAAACATAACAAGGACGCCACCATGATCGGTGTAACTTGATAAATGTCGCTGAAAATTTGGTGTCACTATTTCATTCAAAGCGACCAAGAAATATGTTTCCCTCCAAACGACATTTTAACTGCCAACCACTGCATTAATTGACACCACCACTGCATTTATGAATAATTTTTTCTGTTTTTTCTATTAATACGGACGCGTTTTTTTTTAGTTTTTTATCGCAAATGTCATTCGACCACGCTAGTCAATCACTGAAGGACGAGTTAGCAGCCCTTATGCTTAGTCACATTCTGTAACCTATAACCATTTGACAAGTAGGCTCCCCATACCTCATGAACTCTTATTGGTTGAAAGTTGAATTTTTTGAAAGGTCGTAGTTGTAATAGATCCAACTATTGCTACTTTCATTCTTCCTGTTTCCCTATCTATATATTCCCTATATGTGGTAGACGTATGCCCGTAATATTCTCTCATGGGTTTGTGCTTAGGTTTTGTGCCACTATATGCAAGCGCCAATATTTTGTCCCTAGCAGACCCGTTCATGTGGGTGTATTTTTAATTGTGCCCTCTTAGTAGTAGGTTGTAGTAGCAACTTGTTGCATGCCTGGTTACATAACTGATAAAGCACGAGCACCTTCGGGGCACAGGGTATGTTAAAACCAGTCGCATAGAAACAACCCATCCATGATATCTATTCATCCTATCCATCTCTGAAGTTTTCTCATGGCCAGGATTCTTTCCTTAGATTTTAAAACCCTTGGTTAAACCAATTCACCAAAAATCTAGTTATTCATTTATGTTTCTTGGGGGAGGAATTAAACATGGGAGCATTTTGAATCCTGGTAGGTCAATGCAAATCTAAGGAAAACCTAGATGAGAACCCGCTTGAAGTAGATTTTGATGCTTTCAGTTTGATTGATTTTTCCTTTCCATAAGGAAGCTTTGTTTTGTAAACTTTTATTTTTTCTCCTCTTTGTGGTTTTATCAAAGTTGCAATTTGCCATTTGTTTTCTTCTTGGGAAACAATTTGAAAAGAAAAATCGTTTTAAGCGTATTGTTGAGAAATTGTGTTTTTCAAACTATTACTAGGATTGGTTAAATTGTTGGAGTCAAACCTTACTTACTGGATATAATGATATTACGTAGATTACCACTAAACTTTGACGCTTACCTAGTGATAATTCAATGTGTATGGGAAGAAAACAGTGATGAGAGGAAAGAAGGTTATTATAGGGAAGTTAGTTGTGAAACAGAAGCCACCTTTATGAAGAAAGATTTACCACCCGTATACAAGGATTTTAAGAGAGAATCTCCCATCTTCAGGCCACCTTTTTACCAGACAATGGACCACCTCGTTACATATCCATTCCATAAATAATAGGTTTTTTCCATCCCAAGACCAAGACCCAGTTTCAATTCTCTTTTTAGATCTATCAGTTCAAGAGTCATTATGTCTCGTCCACACCCCAAAGTGCCTTTATACCTCCACTTGTCTTGGGACTTGGGTGAGTGAGGAAAAAATGGTAGCAGGTTTATTCTTGGTGTTCTTCTTTCAAAGGAAAGAATGGTATTTCAGAATTAGAAGAACCCATTAGATGGGACTACAATGCCATTACTTATGATTGTATATTTTTATACCTTCAATACAATGATGCATTCCTTCACATAAAATGATTGGCATTGTCATTTTGTATAAGATATCCTTGGTTATTTGTTTAAATCAATTGCATTATTACTAGTTCAATTCACTTCTCATTATGCTTGCGTTCATGTATCATGGGTTCCATTTTTTGCCAAGTTGGGTTACCTCACTGAGAAGAGTGAAAACAGACTCTAAGACAAAGAATTTACACAATGACTAAGAAAGGTACCAAGAATAAGTCAAAGGAAAGTGGGGAAGACTCAGATGTAGAGATTATTCCTGGCACCAGGACAAAAACCATATTAGAAGAAACAAAGGAGCTCACAAGAATTCCCCCCAAATTCAAATGGGGGGGACTTTATCAGATGATGAGAGACTAGGAAATCCATGATGCAGGTCTCAAGGAGATGGTTTTATATCAAAACATAAGAAGGTCGAGCATTATCAAATCTTCCATGCGTCAAGATATTTTTCCTTGTTCAAACGTTATTGGGTGGATTCTACCTCAAACGGATTCCTCCTCAAGCATTATTTTTGATGTTAAAGGGGAGGCATTTGACTCATTTCATCCAGCCCACATACCAGTGGATTACAACTTACCTCCGGTATAGATCATGATGACTGAAGACCGAATCAAAGGGATAAAATTTGACCCCTTGGAGTACGCAAAGAAGATGGTGGTACCCAGAAAACAATTGAGACAAAAGGCGAGCGGGGAATATGAATATCAGAGCTTAAGGACCCCATTCAGAATTATATCCTTAGTGCTGAACATGATTTTTGGAAGAGTTGATGGAACTATTTACAAACTAAATTGGGTGCCTTTGATATACTACATAGTGTTTGAAGACGCGATCTTTAATTGGGAAGATATCATCTCAGATATCTTGTCATCATGTGTCGCCACCGCACAGGGAGGTTTGACCCAGAGGAGGGAAAAATTATACATGTCTTCTTACCTCATTGACTATATTTTTACTAGAAACCCATTTGCTAAGTTAGGGTGCATCTGGAACAAGACCGAGGCTCCAGTCTACATGGCTTACCAAATCCTCTGGGCCCAAAAATACACCATCTATTACAAACTCATATGCGAAGAGTTCCTTATACCCCTCTACTGGATAATCCTCCTTAAGGAACCAAACTGCTTATATGACAATGTGATGGCAATCATAAGCAAGTATGGGTACTATTACTTCTCGCGGGAGGGAACATACATTAGAATGTATGGATGTTCCCTAGCTCCGTCCCTTTTGCCAAGATACGCCACAGACTTTGTAGTACACAAAGAGGTTGTCAGGAAAGTATTCTTAAATGGGGTTGGAAGCTTCTTACATGATATGAAGAAAGCAACTTTTCCCCCATTTCCTTTATGTATTGGAGGATATAAATTTTCCAAGGTAAAAGGAGCTGAATATTTTGTAAAGGAGCTAGAAACATACCATTTTGGAGAAAAGAGTTTTGCAAGAAATGAAAGTAGAGGGAAGGTATTTGAACATTGCGTGGTAGTGAAAATTCATTTTGAATACACAAAATTCTTTAACAAATACGAAGAAGTGTTCAACAGAGAAAATAATTTGACTAATTTAAACAAGCATTTTTCTCGGAAAAGTGGTGCCAACGGTAGCAAAGATGGTAGCACTACGATGGAGACAAAGCTGTTTATGTAATTGTAACTTCAGAATGTATCCACTTGTATTTCTTATGTATTGTACCCCGATGTTTATTTTGGGAAGTGTTTTTAATGTATTTGAGTCATGTCATGCCCCGATGTTCCGATCGGGAGTTTCTATAATGTAAACAAGTCATATCAAGTCATTGTGGTTAACCCTCCTATTGATCAAGGGTTAAAGTCCCCATAGTTGTGGGGCCTAGGGTTATTAGACTATCCTATAGAAGTAGACCCTAGGTGAGTTATTGTAACTTAGGGCAATAGTCCCCACAATTGTGTTAAGGATAACCCTCCTTATTGGTCAGAGGGGCAAAGTCCCCACAGTTGTGGGGCAGTAGGGTTATTAGACTCTCCTAGAGATGTCAGCTCTAGTAATTAATTGTTAAGTGAGGCCGACATGTTGGAGTGGCATTCAAGTGAATGAAAGAATATAAATAGAGAGTGACCCTCTTTATTTATCACACACACACTCACTCATTGGGGTGCATGAGTGAGAGAGAAGTTGTTGGGACAAGAGAGAGACTACTGCTGTCGGAAGATCATCTTTATGTTTTCAGGTTTTACTTTTGGTGTTGATTCTATCTCTGAGGAAGTTGCAGGTTTTTTCCCTTTATGGTTTCCCTGAGAAAAATTCTTTGTGTCTCTTGTCTCTTGTGTTTTTATTGTTGTGTGTGTTATTCTCTCAATTAAAGATCCTAAGATCATAATGCTAGCTTGAATGATAAAATTCTATCATGGTATCAGAGCTAACCTAAGAAGAAGACATTGTGCAGTTGTAGAAGCTATAGATTCTTAATTTTTGGGTCTCTCTCCACAATCCATCAGCAAAAGTATGCTAGGCTGACTCTCCATTGAAGGGCGCATCTTTCTATCGAAGCGGAATTCGATTCTGGACATTTTCAGCTTTTGGTGCGGGAAATTAGGCCTTCTTACAGAAGAGGAATTTTTGAGTGAGCCCGGCATAGGATTTCTCTTCTCATCAAAATCAAATTTTAGAGACCTGGGTCAAGATTTTTGGTTGGGTATAACTCCAGGAAAGTCAAACCCTAGTTTGACCCCGAGCTAGAAAAACCCTAAAATACTAAAACTGATACATTTTGGTACATTCTCTATATCTCAGGGTTGGAGATGGCTCAGGAGTTGAAACTTTCACAGGTCGAAGCTAAAATCCATATTTACTCTGTATCCAAACTTCTGCCTCATATTCCCTATATTCTAGGGGATATGATCCCTCAATGTTAGGGTTCCAGCCTCTTCCAGGATTCATCCCTAAATAGGACACTTGGGGAGAATTGCTATATCTCGGGCTACAAAGGTCCAGATGAAATTTATGAAGATGTTCCAGAACGGGAACAGACTTTAATTTCTGTGGTCCAAGTTTCAGAATGACAATAGCAAACCGTGACACGTGGAAGTCCGTACAACTTTGATGTGTTGAACAGTCCTGAAACAGGTCACCTTGGGAAAATGATCATAAGTACCAATTGGTGAAACCAATTCTGATAAAACCTATGGTGTTGGAACAGGAACAGGAGACTCTACCTTATTGCAACGTTTTAGATACAAAGGATATGTAATTGTAGAGATACCATAGAAACAGTATCAGGCATTTCTGCAGAATAAATTGGAAAACTAGGGCTTCATGTTCCGGGAGCTTCCCTCCACCATTTTCAGAAAAGGAGTACATTGGACAGCTCAACTTGAAGAGGTCTATCTTCCTATCTAATCAGATCTGAAAGATTTTAAGTTTTGAAAATTAGGGTTTCTCTGACAAACCCTAGATTAGCCAGCTCCGGAACCAGGATGAACACCTCAAATCGGCAAGATCTAATCTTTTGCTATTTTCATTTGAGGTTCTCATTTCAAAGTGATCTATCACATCATATTGATGATAATATTGTTGAAGTTGACAACTTCCAAGCATGGAAGTATATGATCTCTCTAAAGAAAATGAATTGGGCACCTACATGAGTAGAGAGGTTCCAGTTCCAGAGGGAGATGAGGCTCAAATCCTTACACAAGATGAACTTGGTCAAGGCCAAGAAGATCATTGTTGATTCAATCATGGATCACCTTATACCACAAGTGTATTCCCTAAAGACACCTAAAGAGATGTTTGATTCCTTGACCAAGATATTTGAAGGGAAGAACATAAATCAGAATATGACTTTGAAGAATGTGAAGATCCAGAATACAGTCATACTTTACGAGGGTCTCTCAAATCAAAGAACAACTTGTAGCAGCAGAAGAAGAAGTGGAGAATACATAAGTGGTGGTAGCCACCTTGAATGGCCTCCCAAGATCATGGGATTCATTCATGTGAGGAATGTGTGCTAGAAGGAAGTGATTACTTTCAGCAGACTCTGGGAAGAGCACACAGAAGAAGAATAAGATCGACTCATAATAAGAGAAGAGAAGCTGGGAGCAACTGAAGATCAAGCTCTCACCATCCAAAGAAGATCCCTCAAGCGATGAGGAATACGAAGGAGTCAACTCTTGAAGAACCTCTTATCCACCTTAGCATTTGGATGAGAAACGATGCTATTATGAATGAAGAAGATGATGAAGTTGAAGGCTCAAGAAGGAATCTACCCATGAAACAAATAAAGATAAGTATTCAATTGTCATTTCATGATATTGTTTTGTTATGCATTTGTTTATATTTAGTTAATGTATTATGCATGATAGAATAAATTGCATTAATGACAGTATACTACTAATATGCATATGATGGCTAAGTAGCTCATGGTGCTATACAACTCTCCATTGTTGCCTATCTAGAATGAAACCTCTTTGCTGACATATTGGATTAGTGCACAATCTCAATGTTGTCCTGGTAGAGATGGAAGGCATCTAGAAAGTTTCCGTGAGATATGGATGAATGTTGTATTGGCTAAAGTAGTTGCATAATCATATATTTATGGATAAGAATTTTCCAGTATGAATATTCCTTATGAAACATTTCTAACCATTCAAATGCATTTGACTTGTAGGAAAGATCGTGTACATAATCACCTACAAGAAAAGAAGGATGAGACTTGTTCCGAAGAACAAGTGACGACAGATAAAGAATAATATGACAAATGTAGTGACATCATTGATGCAGAACCTTCCAGCTATGAAGAAGTAACCAAGAAGAAAGGGAAGACCAGTTCAAGAAGAATTATGTCTAGGATGCAGTATCGATACATGAAGGGAAGTTCGCAGTTCCATCATACAGTAGATGGAAACATCGTGGGATACAAAGCAAGATTCGTAGCATGAGGCTTCTCACGAAAAGAGTGCATAGAGTACGAAAGACAGAGGGAGTATGATGCTTCACTTTAGAGGGAGTGACTATAGAAGATACCGAGATTCGACATGGTACGTTAGGATGGATAGCTTACTGGCGACTCTAGGCTTTACTAAGAGGAAAGCGGATTCCAACCTTTGCTTAAAGGTTGAAGGTGGAAGACCAGTGATGCTCTTGTGATGTGTCGATGCACTATTTTATAGGCATGGAGGTGTGGCAAAATGTGGATGGAATCTTCCTCGGACAAAGGAATTATGTAGTAGAGATCCCGAAGAGGTTGGGGATGATGGAATGCAAGGCCATGACCACACCTACGGCATCGAACCTGAAGCTATTGAGTGATGCTTCATTAGAGATGGTTGATGCTATGATGTATCGTCAGATGATTGGGTCCTTGATGTACCTGACGAATACGAGACCAGATATTTTCTTTGCTGTGAACAGCTTGAGCTAGTTCCTGACAGATCCGAGACATGTTCACTTAATTGCTACAAAGCATATTCTGAGGTACCTAAAGGGTACAGTTGATTATGGGCTCAAGTATGAGGCGAATCAAAAGATTAACTTGGAAGGTTATGTTGATTCAATTTGGGCAGGAAATGCCATCGATAGGAAGAGCACTTTAGGGTGTTGCTTCAGTATGGGATCAGGTGTGATCTCTTGGTTTAGCAGGAAGTAGTCATGTGTGGCACTGAGTACAGGTGAAGCAGAGTATGTTGCAGCTTGTTTAGCTAGTTGTGAGGTAGTATGGCTAAGGAAGCTACTGTCTGATTTATTCGATCTATAGTTGGATGCTACTTGTATATATTGTGACAACCAGAGTTGTGTGAAGTTCTCGAAAAACCCGGTGTTTGATGACAAGTCGAAGCATATCGAGATCAAATATCACTATATCAGGGATATGGTGCAGAGACGAGCAGTGAAGCTCTAGTATGTTGCGACGGATGAACATATAGCTGATGTGTTGACTAAGCCATTAGCTAGAGTGAAGTTTAAGTACTTCAAGGAGAAGCTTGGTGTTCTCCAAATCGAGGTTCCCTCCAAGGCGAAGTGATGAGTCCATGAGCCATTCTGACATGGTGAGAGGATTGGTTCCTTCCATGGTCAGTTGTAAGGGCTGATCCATTCTGTCATGATGAGAGGATTGGTTCCTCACATGTCAGATATAAGTGCTGAGCCATTCTGAGGTGACTGTAGGATTGGTTCCTACATGATCAGATATAAGTGTTGAATGCCATTCTCTAAATGGAGGCACCTGGTCAGTTACCAGGAATAATCAGCCTAGAGCTGAGAGCCATTCTGGTATGGTGAGAGGATTGGTTCCTTTCATGGTAAGATGTAAGGGCTGATCCATTCTGTCATGATGAGAGGATTGGTTCCTCACATGTCAGATATGAGTGTTGAGCCATTTTGATGTGACTGTAGGATTGGTTCCTACATGATCATATATAAGCACTGAATGCCATTCTTGGAATGGAGGCACCTGGTCAGTTACCAGGAAATCTCAGTCTGGAACTGAGGGCCATTCTGATGTGACTGTAGGATTGGTTCCTACATGATCAGATGTGAGTGCAAATCCATTCTGAGGCGATTATTGGATTGGTTCCTACAATGATCATATGTAAGTGCAGAGCCATTATGAGGTGATTGCAAGATTGATTCCTACAATGATCAGATGTAAGTGCAGAGCCCTTTTGGCATGGGGGATTAGTTCCTTGCATGGTCGAGTGTAAGTGCTGAGCCTTTCTGACATTGGTTGTCAGATGTGAGTGCTAGGCCTTTCTGACAAGGTTGTGGGATGTGTTCCCACATGGTCAGATGTGAGTGCTAGGCATGCCTTTCTGATATGATTATAGGATTGGTTCCTACATGATCAGATATAAGTGTTGGGCGAGCCATTCTGACTTAGGGTCAGATATAAGTGCTGGAAAAGACCTACATGGAGGATAGGCCTACAATCGGCATGAAAAAGGGATGGCTCTGTAGAACTTCCTATGATGAGAAGAATCATGAGATAGCACCCATGATGATGATCCAGCAGTGATGATCTAGATCAAGTGATGATCCAGATCCAGTGATGATGATCCAGATCTAGTGATGATCCAGATCCAGTGATGATGATCTAGATCCAGTGATGATGATCTAGATCAAGTGATGATCCAGATCCAGTGATGATGATCCAGATCCAGTGATGATCCAGATCTAGTGATGATGATCTAGATCGAGTGATGATCTAGATCCAGTGATGATGATCTAGATCGAGTGATGATCTAGATCCAGTGATGATGATACAGATCGAGTGATGATCCAGATCCAGATGAAGATGACTTGAAGATGACGAGAACTCAATGATGATCCAGATGATACATAGAATAAAACTTGTACTGATAAATTGTGTCGAGAGAATACCTTCCTAGTTAAGAGGGAGTGTTGATGTAATTGTAACTTCAGAATGTATTCACTTGTATTTCTTATGTATTGTACCCCGATGTTTATTCTGAGAAGTGTTTGTAATGTATTTGAGTCATGTCATTCCCCGATGTTCTGATTGGGAGTTTCTATAATGTAAACAAGTCATGTCAAGTCATTGTGGTTAACCCTCCTATTGATCAAGGGTTGAAGTCCCCACAGTTGTGGGGCCCTAGGGTTATTAGACTATCCGAGAGAAGTCGACCGTAGGTGAGTTATTGTAAGTTGGGGCAATAATCCCCACCGTCATGTTAAGGATAACCCTCCTTGTTGGTCAGAGGGGAAAAGTCCCCACAGTTGTGGGGCACTAGGGTTATTAGACTCTCCTAGAGATGTTGGCTCTAGTAAGTAATTGTTAAGTGAGGTTGACATGTTGGAGTGGGATTCAAGTGAACGAAAGAATATAAATAAAGAGTGAGCCTCTCTATTTATCACACATACACTCACTCATTGGGGCGCATGAGTGAGAGATAAGTTGCTGGGACAAGAGAGAGACTACTGATGTTAGGAGATCATCTTTATGTTTTCGGGTTTTACTTTTGGTGCTGATTCTATCTCTAAGGAAGTTGCGGGGTTTTCTCCTTTATGGTTTCCCCGAGGAATTTTTTTGTGTCTCTTGTCTCTTGTGTTTTATTGTTGTGCATGTTATTCTCTTAGTTAAAGATCCTAAGATCATAATGCTAGCTTGAATGATAAAATTCTAACAAAATCCAGAGAAACAAAAAGAAGAATCTATAAAGTTGCGAAAGGCAAAAACTGAGAAAAGGATAAAAGAAGAAGCCGATAAGAGGCAAGCAGAAGAGGCCCAAAGGAAACAGTAAGAGGAAAGATTAAGGAAAGAGATTGAATAGAGAGCATGAAAAGAAGCTGAGGAAGTGGCGGAAGAACTTAAAAGAAAGGAGGAAGAAGATAGGATTAGGGAAGCTCTAGACAAAGAGGCATCCCAAAATGAGCTAATGGACCTAGACCCTCTTGGCTCAACAAGTGAAACAATGATCAGTGGTCACATTCCTTTTGGGGAACTCATTCTCACCCCATTCACCCCATTGAAGAAACACATTATGGCTCACTTAGACACTATTATATTTGAGAAAAAAAGAAATATCATCATGTGGAGGTCTGAAAAAATATTAAAAATGGGTACACAAGTTGACATGGTTACCGTCACAGAGAATACTATAATGGAGGGTACCCATAAGGACCCAAAATCCATGGCTTCAGTGAACATAGAAACTTCACAGGTCGGCGCTGATAATGTTGATAGGTTGATAGATGATGTATACAGAAACAAAGAAAAGATGCTCAAATTAAAGGATAATCTGGTAAAAATGCAAGGAGAAGGTATAGAGTTAAAGAGGAAGCATGATGCCATTCTCTCAAAAAAAAGACTACTGAATGAATACCATATTATGGAAACATAAAAGGAGGCACTGACTGTATCGTTGGTGATTATGGAGGCATAGAATAATGACTATGAAGCCTGAATCTCTCAACTAGAATCAAGAGAGATAGCTGCGAACCAACAGATCAAAGAGTTGAAAACTCGAGTGGGAGAGTTGGTTGAGCGAAAGGAATATTTGATGAAACAACTGGAGCTAGATGACAAGAAAAGGAAAGACATTACTCCTTTATGTGATCAAGCCTACAAAATTTAAGAACATATGCATCATTTTTAGGTGATCCTCATAAGATAAATTTACAAGGTGAGGTTAATGATGGAAAGACTGAAGGTAATCACAACAGAATCACTGGCTTTCAGGAAAAGACTGTTGGAAGTAGCAGAGAAGGTCAAAATTCAAATGACATGGAGGGAGGCTAATTCAAAGTTTCTTGGCCATCTTCCATAGAAAACAACAGAGGACATAAAGGTGGAAATGGCACTTCTAGAGTTTTGTAGGAAAGCTACCAGGAAATTAAGCAACAAGATTCCTATGACTATGGGAAAATGCCAGTATTTTTACAAGAAAATCCATCAAGTCTACAAGAAGTGCCAAATTCCTTTGCTTTAGAATATAACCGAGCTTCTGAACAAACACCAATGCATGGAACAATTGCATGATAGGTTGCAGGAAGATATAGATTATATAAGAAAAGTTGGTTTGTTCACAGAGGAAGACATTCTCCATTTTGTCGGGAAAGCTTCTGTCAATGCCTACCTCCTAGAAGACGTGTAAGATTGCAGCAGAATAAGTGGCACATATAGAGACACAACTATTGATCCATGAAGTGACCTTGCAAGCATTGGATCCGATAAAGTACAAAACCATTGTTTAGGAGACTAATGCATGGGTAGCATATATTTCCAGCGTGGCAGGGCCCACCTGAAATTTTTTCTTTTATATAATCTTTTTCATTTTCCTATGTAAAGCACTAAATGACAAATTATGGAATCCCTAGATTTAGGGTAAACAAAAGGTCTCTAGATGAAAATTTCTTATTGTAATATAAATAGAGATAGAGAGTAGAAGAAATAACTTTTGCTAGCGTAATGGAGGCTGGACTATTTTTGTAAGAGAACTGATTTTTTTGCTAATAAAAAAGACCTATTTGTTGGGAAAATATTGCACGAAGATTTGCTTGGAATGTGTGGAATGTATAACGTGGAATTAAATCTTCTTGCTTTCATACAATATAATGTGAGATCATTCTAACTTCTTTGAATTAATTCATTGGTTATGAATGGTTTTGCTTTCTACGTAAAATATATGTGTGTGAAATGAGTAATAAATGGTTTATCATATCATATATTTCTTTGGTATTACTTTTATTGTGACTGTGAATATTATCTTGAAACAACTATATGTGAAATTGGTATAAACAGTTACAGTATATTACTCTAATTCTGAATTTTCTCCCGATGGGGATAGGAAAAAGTTAGGATAGGATAGTTTACTCTTAGATTAAATAGATAATTGATAAGGAAAAAGCAGTAAGATGAGAGGTAAGAACCTACACATTTCTAGTGTCGTTTCTATCTATCAATTATATGGATTTAAATTAGGCACTTGCATCTATCTTTTAAAATAAAATCACATAAATGGTGAACCGGTCAGTAACGGTAAAGAAGTTAGAACAAATTAATCTACGATAGCTGGACCGTTAAACCAAACAGATTCCCCAAACCAAACAGTGGATGATATAATTGGGATCGATTATCAGGGAGAATCCCTACTGTCGGTGCTTGTAAATTTCTAGGAATCAATAGGAAGGTAAGATCTTGTTCTCCTTTTATATATTTTTTCTTAACTACTTCTAGAACCTTCCTTTTAAAATCACTTTATAAACCTTTTTACTCCTTTTTAATGTTGAAACATGGTTAATTCACCTTTAAGACATTTCTAGACATTAGAGGCTATGTTTCATCATCCATCCTTTAGTTCTTTTCATTCTAGTTCTAATGAGATTTTACATGAAGGTATTCCCTTAGATCATACGCTCCAAATTGTACCTTCTATGTGCTTAATTAAAATATGCTCAACAATCATTCAAAATGACAAAAATTATCGAAACACCATGGAACCACAAGCGAGCTATCAGAAAGTTCCCGACGATGAGATATGGAAAATGGAATATCCTGGACATTGTACAACTCCTCAAGAATGATCGAATCCATTGGCATATTTATTTTACTACTCATGAAGCCAACATTAACTACTGAATGGGTCAATAAGAAAATGGGGACATTACAAATCCTCCCCTCCTAGAGATTGCTTACCCTCAAGCAATCTACAACTGCAAACCAACCCAATTATCCCAACAACTAAAACCAAAGAAAAAAAGAAATGACACCTATCCACTAACTAACTGCCATCTGCACCTATGGAGCAAAACAAATACCAAATTTTTCTTCCTTCCAACTGCTCGTATCCCAAATGAACCTGTAACATGATATAGAAAGTACTCCCTTAATGCAACTAAAACCAAAACTTTGTCAGGCTTCATCAATATGTGAAAAAATCCACCCACAATTCCTGGATCTCAAATCCAAATTGGAATTCCATCAAACTCAACACCTACTAACTTCAATTGTGCAAGTATGATAACCCTTCTAATCCAATTGAACCCAGTCTCAAATTCTTGATTCAACAGCCAATCAGCAGGAGAAATAAAATTAAGAGACCTACAAAATTTGGATACTTCACTAGTGGTTGAAAACATATTGTACCTGAGTGAACTAAAATACTGTTTATTCAACCCACCTTTATGTGACATCAAAGACATGGTCATGTCTTGTGTATTTGGGTTGAAAGTGAACTGATGAATACACGAAATTCTAAGGTAGATGTATTAGCTAAAGATGGAGCAAATGGAGCAGATGAAATATTTGAGTCCATTCAATCCTTTTTATGATGGCTGTTAGTGGGGTTTTTTTGATGAAAATGAATGTTTATATTTGGGCAGTTTATATTTGGGCAAGTTTCATGAATAGTATGGACTAGATTTTGTTGTTGGTTAATACCATTTTGGCCAAACATATTATGTCTGTTTTTTTGTTTAATTGATGTATGTTTTTATAAGATTATCCTTTGTAAAGAATGCTTTTGCAATTTTCTAATATACTTTGGGAGCATGGACAAATATCATCTGTAAATTTGTACCATCTGAAGAATGTAAGTTGTACTTTCTATATCTAAATTACGATTTTTTTCTATGGAAAAAAAAATGGATAAAATAAAAAAATAGCCATATGGTTCAGATCGAGACATATGCCAAATACCACAACCAAAAGCAATAAAATTAAACGCTGGGATTTCATGCCAGAATCAAAATATAAAAACGCGTGCAAGTGTTAGTGTTAGGATAGAAATCCAATCCTCAAAAGAATAGGAAGATGAACTAGTATAGATCCAATACCTACACGCTGGAAGCCATAAATGGTTTAGATCCAATACATGGATCGAATTATAAATTGTAGATAATTCAATCAAGATACCCATTTCGAATCACATCTTTGCAGCATCAAGATCATAAAAAAAACGTAGGTATACTTATCATAAATCTCATATATGAAGGTAAAGGTAAAACACAATCATTCCAACTACGGTACATAATTGATTTCAATGAAAAAGCATGAATAAAAATTATAAAATCATAGATCTATGGTTAGCTAAATCTGGCAAATGCAAAAACGTTTTCAACTGAGCACGCAGAGTTATCTTGATCTGGCAAATGCAAAAAAAAATGTTTTCACCTGAACATGCGGAGATCTAAATGATCTAGATCTAGCAAATGCATAAAAAGTTTTCAACTGAACATGCAAAGATCTATATGATCTAGATCTGGCAAATGCAAAAACGTTTTCAACTGAACAGCCAAAGATCTAAATGATCTAGATCTGGAAAATGCTAAAACGTTTTCAACTGAACACACAGAGATCTAAATGATCTAGATATGGCAAATGCAAAAACGTTTCCAGACTTTCCATCAAATTGCTCATTCGCCCCCATTCTCGCATGGATCTTCTAGAACGGGCACATTGTCAAATGCACTGTGCCAATAGCCCAATCAGATCCTTGAGAAATCATTGCCATAAATGTACGATACCATCGAAATAATTTAAGATCCAGATGAAAGCTTCAATGGTCGTTGATTGATAAATCAGGGTCAAAATGGATCTCAGTTGGGAGCGCCTTATATATTGGACAGACTTTTCCTTGGGAGGGGAGCCTGTCCAATGGACACCGTTGGATGAGAAATCCGACGGTGTCCATTGGACAGGCTCCCCGACGGTGTCCATTGAACAGGCTCCCCTCCCGAGGGAAAGTCTGTCCAGTAAATAAGGATTGCCTCGCAATTAGATTGCAAATGTAGAATTTGAATAAAATAAGTATGGTGCGGGAATAAGTATTGACCATAAATAAAGAAGACAAGTTTAGAATGCCAGCCATAAAGTATGTGTGACGGTAACAAACATGTACGACCATTGACTTCGCTGTTGGTCCGTCGGATGGACCGAACGTACCTGTTTTTTGACTAGATATATATGTTCTAATGGGCCCATACCTCCAGAAGTAGCATATCTTTCAAATTTAGCTTTGACTTTCAACCTTTCCAACAATTTATTGCATGGACCCATCCCTTTGGGATTGAGCAAGATGACTATGGTTCAAGCTATAGATATTTCTGCAAATCAATTAACTCAATACATTCCAAGTGGGATCGAAAGCTACAAAAGAATTAGAATACTTGAATCTTTCTTGCAATACACTTGAAGGCCCAATTCCAATATCACTTGGTGAACTTCAAAGTCTTGTGGACATGGATTTATCCTCCAATAATTTGTCAGGCGGAATACCCATGTCATTGGCAAATCTCAAAATGCTCAGCAAATTGAATTTCTCTTTCAACAACTTGTTAGGAGAAGTCCCAAAAGAAGGAGTTTTCAAAATTCTTGGTGCAATAGCATTTAAGGGAAATCTTGGGCTCTGTGGACCCTAGGTAAGTCTACCACCATGCTCTGTCGGCAAACATAAAAGTGTTTCACATCTTAAAAGAGTTATTATGGCTATTGTTGCAGTTGCAGTCATTATTTTACTATGTTTATTTTTGGTATTTTTGTGGAGGAGAAATCACAAGAGACATATTCCTATAGAGGTTGGGACATCTTTAAATGTGGGGCATCGAAGAATTTCCTATGGAGAGCTCAACATTGCAACAGAGGAATTTACTAATGCAAACTTGTTAGGAGTTGGAAGTTTTGGAAAAGTATACAAAGGGGTTCTAAATGATGGCACAATCATTGCAGTGAAACTTCTAAATATCGAAAATGAAGGAGCTCACAAGAGTTTTGACAAGGAGTGCAAAGTATTGAGCAGAGTTAGGCACCGAAATCTTATTAGAATCATTACCTCTTACTCAGACCACCAAATCAAAGCTTTGATATTCCCATTCATGTCAAATGGAAGCCTAGAGAAGTGGTTATATCCTGGAGATGGAGCTACAAGTAGTTTGAGTTTGATTCAACGGTTGAGTATAGCAATAGACATAGCACAGGGCATGGCCTATCTCCATCACCATTGTTTCATACAAGTGATCCATTGTGATCTGAAACCAAACAATGTGCTTCTAGGTGAAGATATGACATCGTATCTAATAGACTTTGGCATTGCTACCATATGTTTTGCAAACTCCGAGGATTTAGCTCTCACATCCACACATGCACTCAAGGGATCTGCAGGGTACATTCCTCCAAGTATTATTTGAGATAGATAGCATGTTAGGGAATGCCATGACTTTTCTATTTTATTAAAACTTCTAATGATAAACATTTTAATGTGGGTGTTTGAATGCAGAGTATGGATTGGGTGGGCATGCCACAACAAAAGGTGATGTTTATAGCTATGGGGTAGTGCTATTAGAGATGTTCACTGGAAAGAAACCCACCCACAACATGTTTGTGGATGGAATGAACTTGCATAAATGGGTAGGTAACTATTTTCCAAACCAAGTTGGGGAAGTAGTGGATAGGAGTTTATTAAGGAGGAATAACACCATCATTAAAGAAGATAAGGAACTCAGTTGTATCAATCACCTTGTAACTATGGGTTTTCTTTGTACAAAAGAATCCCTTGAAGAACGACCTACTATGATTGAAATTTTGGGTATGTTACAATACATCAAAGAGACTTTTTTGGCAGCTAATGGCATTCCAAACTTCTAATTAGATATAACACAATTGCTAGGAAGCACAAGCACTGCTTGCAATAACATTGGTGACGGCCAAAGTTCTTCTACGCTATAGTCTAGTATAATGGATAAATGGTTGTATAATTGGACCATAAAGTAATTTGAGTTTGAGTCTCATTCTCTTCTCCTTTTGTAAGCAACCTATTTATTTGACTCGTATTCCCTATTGCTCTATGTATGCTTGATGTTGGGTTCAAGTGAGTGTAAAAACTAAAATTGTGTATATCATCAAGAACATGTTGGAAATGTTTATGCATCTATAAAATCCCCTTTATTTTAGAAAAACTTTATACATATAAATCTTATTACATCTAGAATAAAATGCATTACAATTCAATTTTATTTGTGTTGTTTGAGCCATATAAGTGTACCAAGAAGTATGTATTTGTTTAGAAGATTAAACATAAAATCAACATCTCTTTTCCTCGTTCATGAAGTTATCACTTCAAATAAAATCCAATAACATGTTGACAAATATGATTTTTTTTATACTTTTCCATATATTTAGGATTACACCAAAACTTTGAATTTGAAATTGTGTCAAAACATATCAATTAATAAGACATGACAGCCTTTATCTCAACTTTGTTGGGAATTATGTTGAGCACTAACTTTTATAGACCTAAAAGGAATTGTGTTGGACACTTACTTTAATAGAGAGTTACTTAGTAAATTGAGTAGGGAAATTATTCTTATGAGTCGAATATTTAAACGTTGATTATATTTTTAAGATTTAGAATTTATCATTACACTTTCAATTATTTAAAGACAACCAATTATTTTAATTAATATTATTTTTTAATAAGTAAAGGATTTTATTAAAAATACACGGTTTTAAATGAAGACTCATGAGAGGGAAAGAGTTGGGCACCTAACTAAACCATTTTTTTCCAAATGAGATATAAAAACTAGGGAGTTGTATTTCCTAGGGATACTCAATAGACTAAGAAAAAACATACATTTAATCCTTCTAGAAGCACAGTTTTCCAACAATTAATTGAAAAATAGTCATACTGACATAAAAACAAAGTCAAATAGAAACTTTTGGCTTCAAACATGAAATAATAAAATCAAAACACCATTTCCTCCCTTCATGATAAGTCGCATTGGCATCTATTAGATTATTCTCACCTCGTCCTTCCTAGGTGTTGGTGAAACAAGTCCATCAGGTAGATGCAAGGTAGAAGTTGGTCTTCATCTTGTTGAGCTCATTGATTATGCAATTCAACATGCTTTCAATAATTTATTGATGTTCACTATGGTTCTCTAAATTAAGGTACTTTCCTCCAAATATTGCTGCAATATATTCCTTATTATGTCAAAACAATGCTAGGAGATGTTTAATGTTTGTACTTTCCGCATAGTTTTCGCAAGATGTTTCACTAGTTTCCTATTGTATTTACAAAGGACCTCATCCATCATGAATAATATTTTACAATTACAACTTTTTCCAAATCCTTCAAAACCTTGTTCTAGTGAGAATTTTAAAGACAACCAATTATTTTAATTAATATTATTTTTTAATAAGTAAAGGATTTTATTAAAAATACACGGTTTTAAATGAAGACTCATAAGAGGGAAAGAGTTGGGAACCTAACTAAATCATTTTTTTCTAAATGAGCTAAAAAAACTAGGGAATTGTATTGCCTATGGATAATCAATAGACTAAGAAAAAACATACATTTAAGCCTTCTAGAAGCACAGTTTTCCAACAATTAACTGAAAAATAGTCATACTGACATAAAAACAAAGTCAAATAGAAACAAGTGGCTTCTAACATTAAATGATAAACTCAAAACATCATTTCCTCCCTTCCTGATAAGTCACATTGGGATCTATTTGATTATTCTCACCTCCACCTTCCTAGGTGTTGGTGAAGCAAGTCCATCAGGTAGATGCAAGGTAGAAGTTGGTCTTCATCTTGTTGAGCTCATTGATTCTGCAATTCAACATGCTTTCAATAATTTATTGATGTTCACTAAGGTTCTCTGAATTAAGGTACTTTCCTCCAAATCTTGCTGCAATATATTCCTTATTGTGTCATAACAATGCTAGGAGATGTTTAGTGTTTGTACTTTCCACATAGTTTTCACAAGATGTTTCACTAGTTTCCATTGTATTTACAAAGGAACTCATCCATCATGGATAATCTTTTATGATTACAACTTTTTCCAAATCCTTCAAAACCTTTATGGTTTCCTTAGAATGCAATTATATATACTTTTGTGATAAAACTAGATATATGTTTGTGGATCAAATTTGAAGTATATCATGGATCAGATTTGAAGTAGATTATGGATCAAATTTGAAGCATATTATGAAGCAAATTTAAAGTAGATTATGGAGTGGATATGAGGAAAATTATGGAAGTTCCAGAATATTTTATCCCAATGCAGTATTCTTTTTATTAATTTAATGGAAGTGTCGGAGGATTTTATATGCTTCCCTCGTCAATTGTACAAACATTCAAATCATCTTAGGGAATATATCTGGCAAACAATAGCTTACAAGGAAATATTCCAATGGAAATCAAGCAACTTAAAAGTTTAGGGATTTTATATTTGGTGGAAATAATTTCACTGGAAGGATCCCTAATTCTATTGCCTACCTTAAGTAGCTAAAATATCGTTATCTTAACAAGAACCAATTATTCGGAAATATACCTATAAGTCTAGTGAAATGCACAAACTTATTAGATCTAGACTTATCATACAACTTGCTTAGCGGGCCCATACCTCCCGAAGTAGCATATCTTGCAAATTTAGCTTTGTCTTTCAACATTTCGAACAATTTATTGAATGGACCCATCCCTTTGGGATTGAGAAAGATGAATATGGTTCAAGCTATAGATATTTATGCAAATCAATTAACTTGATACATTCCAAGTGGGATCAGAAGCTGCAAAGAATTAGAATACTTGAATCTCTCTTGGAATACACTTGAAGGCCCAATTCCAATGTCACTCGATGAACTTCACATTCTTGTGGACATGGATTTCTCCAATAATTTTTCAGGTGAATACTCATGTCACTAGAAAATCTCAAAATGCTCATCAAATTGAATTTCTCTTTCAACAACTTGTCAGGAGAAGTTCCAAAAGACGGAGTTTTCAAAATACTTGGTGCCATAGAATTTATAGGAAATCCTAGGCTCTGTGGAGCCTAGGTAAGTCTATCGCCATGCTCTGCTCACAAACATAAAAGTGTTTCAGATATGAAAAGAGTTGTCATGTTTATTGTTGTAGCGTCAATCATTATTGTATTGTGTTTATTTTTGGTATTTTTGGGGAAACAAAACTGCAAGAGGAATATTCCTATAGAGGTTGGGGCATCAAAGAATTTCCTATGGAGAGCTCAACACTGCAACAAAGGAATTTACTAATGCCAAATTGTTAGGGGTTGGAAGTTTTGGGAAAGTGTGCAAAGGGTTTTAAATGATGGCACAACCATTGTAGTGAAGTTTCTAAATCTAAAAAATGAAGAGGCCCACAAGAGTTTTGACAAGGAGTGCAAAGTATTGAGTAGATTTAGGAACCATAATCTTATTAGAATCATAACGTCTTATTCAGACCACCAAATCAAAGCTTTGATATTCCCATTCATGTCAAATGGGAGCCTAGAGAAGTGGTTATATTCTAGAGATGGAGTGGCATTGCTACCATATGTTATACAAACTCCAAGAATTTATCTCTCACATCCACACATGCACTCAAGGGATCCATAGGCTACATTCCTCAAGGTATTATTTGAGATAGATAACATATTAAGGAATGTCATGAGTTTTCTATTTTATTAAAAATTGTGAATGAGAAACCTTTTAATGAGGATGTTTGATTGCAGAGTATGGATTGGGAGGACGTGTCACAACAAAAGGTGATGTTTATAGCTATAAAGTAGTGATATGGGAGATGCTCACTAGAAAGAAACCCATCCATGACATGTTTGTGGAGGGAATGAACTTGCAAAAATGGGTGGGTATCCATTTTCCAAACCAAGTTGGGGAAGCATTGGATAAGAGTTTATCAAGGAGTACTAGTACTATCATTGAAGAAAATATGGAACTCAGTTGTGTCAGTCACCTTGTAAGTTTGGGTTCACTCTGTACAAAAGAATCCCTTGAAGGACGACCGACTATGAATGACATTGTGAGTATGCTACAAAACATCAAAGATAAGTATTTGGAAATGATTGGCATTCCAAAATTCTTATAAGATATAACGTATTTGCTAGAAAGTACAAGAACCGCTTTCAATAACATTGATGCTGGCCAAAGTTCTTCTATGATATAGTATATTGTAAGGGAGAAATGGTTGTATAATTGAACCATAAAGTAATTTAAGTCCATGTAGGTCGAGTCTCATTCTCTTCTCCTTAGGTAAGAAACCTATGCCATGAAGAACATAAAATTACATATGTTGTGTTCAAGTTAGATTAAAAAGAAAATTGTATTTAAAATACATAGCGTTACACCATTACAAAAGGACTCATGAGAGGAAGAGAGTTTGGCACCTAACTAAACCATTTTTTTCCAAATAAGCTAAAAAAACATACATTTATGATGTAGGGGCATCCCTCGATGGAAACTTTTAGAAAAAACATACATTTATGATGTAGGGGTATCCCTCGATGGAAAACAAGGAACCGACAAGGAAAGAAGGGACATAGAGGGACATAAGTTTTTGGTATCGAGGAATGAGAAAGTGGGTAAAAGAAATGGAATGAGAACGAAGATTAGGGAGGAGATAAAATTATGTTAAAAACAAAAAAATTAAAGGAATGTAAACCCTACGTGAGGATGAACTTAGGAGGATAGTTATGCAAATTATATTTCTATGAAATATTTTATTATCACGAATTTTCGGAAAATCCTTTAATGTAATTTATAATTTCCAAATTTTAATACAAAAAAAATAGCTTATGTTCCCCAATTTGATGGTTGTGATCCCCAATTTGATGGTTGTGTTGTTTGAATTCAGTTGTGCATTCTTACATATTTGCATCCTTGTAGTGTTCTACTTCTGTTTGATTCCTGCAGGTCTACACCAAGTTTGGTATCATAGTGGGAGTATACCACTGAAGAGAACAATTGCAGCTGAAAGGATTGTTGGGTAGAATTATGTAGTAAGATTTTATAGTTCCAACAAAGAGGTTTGTTGGGTAGAACTGTGAAGAGGGTAAATTGTGTAAAGGAAATTATGGAAAACAGAGGAGGATTTAATGTGAATTGGAGAGGTAGAATGCGACGTGGTGGAACTATAGATGATATGACTCATGCATTGAGAGCTATCCAAGCAAGATTGGAATCCATAGAAACATTTCATAGGAGAGGATTTGTAGCTAAAGCTCACAATGTGAGTGATGAGGAAGTGGAAGATGAAAATCCACAAGAAAAAGTTGGGGTAGTTGAATGCACAAAAGAAAGAATTATTATAGTTGTAACATACTATAGACATTGGGGCGTCCTTAAATGTGGGGCACTAATTAATTTCTTGCACATAGGTCATCGCTATAATAGAGTAATTTAATTATGGCAACTTGTTAGGAGTTGTATCATGTTGGAAAGTGTACACACGGGTTCTAAATAATGGGACTATTATTACAATGAATATTCTCAATTTAGAAATGAAGGGGCTAAAAATATTTTTGACAAGGAATGGAAAGTATTGGGTAGAGTAACGCACTGAAATATGATTAGAATCATAACCTTTTATTTAGACCACCAATTTAAAGCTTTGATATTTCCATCAATGCTAAACAAAATCATAGAAAAGTGGTTATATTTTTATTAATAAAAAATAATGAGAAACCTTTTTGATGAGGATGTTGAATGCAAAATATGGATTGGGTGGATATGACATAGCAAAAGGTGATGTTTATAGCTATAAAATTCTCACTAGAAATACCCACCCACAACATGTTGTCGAAGAAATGAGGCTTGCTGAAATGGGTGGTAGTGGTTTTCCAAGCCAAATTAGGTATGTTGTGGATAAAAAATTACTGAGGAGGAAAAGTATGTTCACTAAAGAAGATAAGGATCTGAATTTCCTTAGTCATCTTTTGATGGTGTGTTTTGTTTGCACCAAATATTACCCTAAAGGAAAACCTACTATGATTGAAATTGTGGGTATACTACAAAACAACAAAGATAATTTCTTTAGAGTTGCGATCATTTCAAAATTCCAGTTAGATATAACACATTTTCTAACCAGTACAAGTACCAGTCACAAAAATATTGGTGTGACAAAGTGTCCTCAGACACATAATTTTATTAATGAAGAAGGAAAATAATTACATCACAGAGATGTGAGGGCTAAATCCCGAAAGATTACCTCACATGGAAAACTCGATGGATTTAAATATCCAAAGAGTAACAACTAATTTACCGTTACCAAAACTAACTAAGGGACACCTCACATAATCACGTGAGTGTGTAGATGCCCTTTTACATTTATTAAACTAAACTTCTAATTATTACATTTTGGATCATAATTCCTAACATGGTGAAGGACAAAATTCTTCTACATTTTAGTATGTTGTAAGGAATTAGTGATTTTATAATTGAGCCATAAAACAATTTGAGTCCATTTTCATTAATTCCATGTAGTTTGAAACTCATTCCCTTCTCCTTCTATGGGAAGTTTATTTGTTTGATTCTTATTCCTCTCCCCTTTTCTATGCATGTAAATTGTTGGGTTTAAGAGAGCGTAAAAAATAAAGTTACATATTCCATGAAGAATGGATCCGAAATGTTTATAAAACTATAAAAATTGTTATCATTATCTTAGGAAAACTTTTTGCATATTAAATCTTATTTTTGTTATTTGGTCCACATAAATATAGCAAGAGATTTGTATTTGTTTTAAAATATTAAATAGAAAGTCATTGAATTTTTTTCGACAACCTTTTATGAAGTCATTAAATCAAATAAAGAGCAAGAAACAACGTAGAGAAATATGATGTTTTCCATACTTTTTTGGATATTCAAAATGTTCCTCCTGTATGCCAATGCTTTGAAGCTAAAATTGTGGAAAAAGATCAATTAGTGCATGTCACAACTACCTTATTCTCAAATTTGATATAAATTACATTGGACAACAAACTTTCATATATCTATAAGGAATTGGGTTGACACCTTACATTCTGAGGGATTTACTTGGTAAAATTGAGCAAAACAAGTACAATTATGAGTTTAAGATTTAAACTTTGATTATAGTTTTAAGATTTAAATTTATTGCCGCACGCTTTCAATTATTTAGACACGACCAATCATTTTATTAATGTAATTTTGTGGTAAGTAAAATAATTCCATTAAACAACATAGTTTTACAAAAAGAGTATTGAGAGGGTTAGAGTTTCGAGACTAACTAAATTAGTATTTTCCAAACAAGATAAAAAATTGGACTATGCCACTATATTAGGTTAATGATTGGAGGGATCCCTTAGATAAAACATACATCTAATCCTTCCAGAAACAAAAGGTTACACATAATGATAAATTCAAACAAAAACTAGTGGCTTTCCAAATGAATTATTAAAACTGAAGCATCATTTCCCGCTTCCCAATAGGTCTGCTCAAGCTCTATCATATTTTTGTTGCATCCATCTTGTTAGGTTTTGATGAAACAAGGCATTAGGTGGATACAAGGAAGAAGTTGGTCTCAAAATAGTTGAGTTGATTGATGATGTAATTCAACATACTTTTAGTGCTTTTTTTTATGTTCCACATGATTCATTGAATTGATGGAATTTCCTTTGAAGCTCGATGCAATATATTCCTTATTGTAACCAAACAACTATAGGAGATATTGGATTTTTGTATCTCTACCCTTAGTTTGAATAATATGTTTCACAAAAATCCTATCATATTCACATAGGACCTCATCCATCAAGAATTCTCTTTTAGGATTTACAATGATTTATGAATTCTTCGTTTCTTTTATGATAAAAATGCAATTCTCTACACTTTGTGATAAAACTAGAGATATATTTATGGAAATTTCAATGAGGAGAAGTACATATGGAGAAATCCTTACTTCTATCTTACTCAATTGTAGTTCTATTCACTTGTCTTTTGGACTCAAACAATTGAGAAGTTTGTTAAACCCACTTATTGTTTCACCTTAGCATATCATGTTTACCTTCCTCCTCATTTATCGAACATTTCATTGCATAGATCACAAAATATAAGTCCCTTGAAATCACCAACACTATCCATATCTCCAACTAAAATTATCATATCTACTTCAAATTGTTCCTCACCTTCTTTAGTAGAAGAGTTATTTCTTACTCTTGAAACAACACTACATATAATAGGGAAACATAGGGATCTCAAACAACACTACACATAATAGGGAGTTCTATTCACTTATCTTTTGGCTTCAAACAATTGAGAATTTTGTCAAACCCACTTACTGTCACATTAGTATCTCATATTTACCTTCCTCCTTGTTTACCAAACAATTCATTGCATATCTCACAAAATCAAAGCCCCCTGAAATCACCACCATTAACCATAGCTCCAACTAAAATTATCATACCTACTTCAAATTGTTCCTCGTCTTATTTAGTAGCAGAGTTGTTTCTTACTCTTGAAGCAACACTACACGTAATAGGGAAACATAAAGATCTCAAACAACACTTAGACTTGTGAGTGTAGACATCATCATTTCTTGAAAAAAATGTATGTGTAATGTCCATATTTGATTAGACTTATTATTTTATGATATTTTATTATTTGAAGGCATTCCTGATGTATGATGTCACAAATTTTGTCGACGAACACACCTAATAAGTGTTCTATTGAATTACTTTTCAGGCCATCGGTACCTGAAAACATTACAAATATGAGGGTGTTCGATGATGATGAACAGATTAATAACTTTCTGACGAATGAAGAAGCTTTCAAAGAATCTATAATTGGTGAAGAAGAACATCGATCAGATTTACAAAACAGAGACATGGTCAAAGGAAATTTTATGCTTAAAGGAGTGAGAACCCTTGAAGGAATGTTTGATTTGCAAAATAAATTCAAGAATCCAGCTAATGTTAAAACAAATAGCTCGTCAATGTAATATGAGCTGATGAATTTAGGAATAGAAGTTGAGCCCAAGTATGTCAATTTGGGAAAATATTACTCACCTGGAGGAAGATGCAAGTTCATCAAATTGTTTCAACATTATAAAGATATCTTCGCCTGGACGTATGTAGATTTGAAGACTTATGATACACACATCATCCAACATGTAATTCCTATAAAAAAAGGTGTAAATCCCTTTCAACAACAACTTAGGAAAATGCACCCTAAGTTAGAGCCTTTGATCCAAAACGAAGTGAAGAAGCTACTAGACGCTAAGATTATCTTCAAGGTTTGACACTCCGAATGGGTAGCAAATCTAGTTCCAGTAAGGAAGAAATCAGGAGAAATAAGATTGTGTGTTGATTTCCAGAATTTAAACAAAGCATCAGACAAAGACAACTATCTAATTCCACCAATGGAACAAATTTTACAAATGCTATCACTATCATAATTGTTCTCCCTGTTATATGGATTTTCCATCTGTAATCAAGTGTTAGTGGTTGATCAGGATCGATTAAAGACTACATTTCGCACGAAGTGGGGAACATTCACTTATAGGAGAATCCCTTTTGTCCTGATAAATATCAGATCGAAATTCCAGAGGGCCATGGATATTGCATTTCGAGGTTTAGTTGGACATTGTGTAGTAGTATATTTAGATGATGTAACAGTTTTCTCCAAGAAACGAGAAGACCATGTTTTCCACTTAAAATAGATTTTTTATTGTTGCAGAAAAATATGGTATATATTTGAACCCGAAGAAGAGTATTTTTGTTGTTCTTGAAGGAAATTTTTTGGGTCACATCATCTCAAAGAAGGGAATCTCAAGAGACTCAGAGAGAGTTAAGGATATAACTCATATTCCCATGCCCCATAATAAAAAGGCTATGCATTCATTTATGGGCACAATCAATTTTGTTCAAAGGTTTATACCTGATTTCCCACAAATCGAGAAACCTTTGGAGAAAATGGTAAAGCAAAGTATGTAGTGCAAGTGGAATGACATTGAGAAGGTTTCCTTTAAAGACATAAATACAACAATATCTCATGCACCTTTTCTGAGAAGTCCAGACTTTAAAAATAACTTTATTGTGTACACTTTTCCTTCAGATAACTCTCTCACAACAGTGCTTACTCAGAAAGGAGAGTTGGGAGACAAATATTTGATATCTTTCATGAGCATTGCGCTACAAGGGACCGAATTTAATTACCCAGCCATATATAAACAAGCATATACAGTGTTCAAGGTGGTAAAACAATTCAGTCCCTATATTTTGAAGAATAGAAAAAAATTCATCGTTCCTCATTGAGTTGTCAGGTCTCTATTTGTGCAGAAGCAATTGGGTGAGTGAAGAGTAAATTGGGTGACCGCACTACAGGAATATAACTTGGAATTCAAAACAAATACCATTATTAAAGGTCAAGGGTTGTGCAAGTTGCTCGTGGAAAATCATGCTAATGAAGACCATGATTGGGAGAATGAAGCTAAATTGAACTTAATTGAAGTATGTCCCATTTTCACTACTCCCGAATCTTTGTACAGAGATTTGGTGCATTGTATCTAGCAAGGATATCTTCCATAACATTGGAACTCCAAGTAGAGAATGGCACTTCGATTGAAGTCAGCTTCTTATCAGATAATTAATGGAGTACTTTTCACAAAAAACTATGATGGAGATTTTCTTAGATGTCTGGAGAAAGAAGATGCATCTAAAGTGTTCAAAGAATTGCATGACTGTCCTACGGGAGGACATTTTTTGGGGGACACCACGGCTCATAAAGTGATATGTATGCCAAAGGAGTGGTGGCATATTTTCGAAAGCAATGATACCATTACAGCCTGTTATTATCTCATAACCATTTGAGCAGTGGGGCGTAGAAATTTTTGGAGAGATTAATCCAAACTCTTCACTGCAACATTGGTATATCCTCACAGCTACGGACTATTTTACACGATGGGTGGAAGCATCTCCTTTGCGCAAAGTGAATGAGGATGTTGTCATCAATTTCATGTAAGAGAACATCATAACCAGGTTTGAGGTTCCAATTTCTCTTGTTTTTTACAATGCATCTTATTTCTCGTCTTTCAAGTTAACTGAATTTGTTTGTGAAAAAGGAATCAAATTGCATTATTCAGCAAATTATTATCCACAACGAAATGGGTTAGTAGAATCAACAAATAAAAATATGATTTGAATTTTAAAGAAAACTGTTATCGAGAGTCAAATAAATTGGCACATATCTCTTCCTAACGCACTATGGGAAGATATGGTTACCCTGAACATTTCCTTAGGAGTTTCTCCTTATACTCTAGTCTATGAAAAGGAAACCATATTACCCCCAAACATTATGCTTCCATCCTTGCAGTTAGCTCAAGCCTCAAGAGAATCCAATAGTGAAATTTTACAATCACGAATTAATACTCTGTTGAAGCTTGAAGAATCAAGACAAAGGCCAAAGATAGATTCAATCAACATCAGGATATTGTCAAGAGATGGTTCGCCAAATGAAAATATGGTAAGAGGAACTTTGAAGTAGGATACTTAGTCCTAAAGTGGGATCACCCGCATGATGAAAAGGAAAAACACATGAAATTTCAACATTTATGGATTGGCCCCTATCAGATTGCTGAGAAGCTTGGCCCCTCAACTTACAAACTTCAAGATTTACAAGGACAGGAAGAAAGTCTTCCTGTAAATGGCCTCATTCTTAAACAATATTTTACCTAATATCTAGGAGCACTTTGTACATAAATAAATCCTTTATTTTTCATGGTTTTTTCTAGTTTTTTTTTTCTTTTTTTGGTTTTCCTAGGTTCATAGTTTTTGTTTTCTTATAATAAACCATCTCAATATTTGACACTTGGAAGTATATGAATCTGAATAATCTCAAAGATATTTAAAAGTTAGGAACTTCTTATGGGAAGACATGCATAGTAAAGCTTGATCAGTATGAGATTCTTCAGTTGTTTCCTAATTATAGAAAGGGAAACCAACTTCAATCCCACATTTGAGTCATTATAAACCCTGTAAAATAACTAAGACTCATGAGTTCTGGATTACTATCCTGGGGCTCCATCCATTCTCACATTAATATCTGTTTGAGGAAGCCTACCATTATAGACCCATGGAAAGGAAGCATGTATAATGTATGTATGACATTCAAAATGATCTCATGTTATAAATAAAAAAGCCAAAAGGCTTATATTGAAGAGTTGAAATTCCCAGAGATTAGTCTCCATCAAAGAAATGATGCTGATCGAATAAACCATCAAATCAAAAGGGATGCATAAACAACCAATATCAGAAAGTTTCTTCTTCGTCCATGAGCATGATGAGCAAACAAATTGATCACTCACACAAAAGGACATTATGGATGGAAGAACCCAGTAAAGAAAGAAATCAAGGAAGTCTCAGGAGACAAATTTAATTCATAAAAGAAGCATCAAAAGAATGCTTATAGCATGGGAATGAGGAACAAATGAATACATCTGTTTGACTCTTTTACGATCCTATGGAGTCATATATAGTGGCAACTAAAAGACGAAAGTAAAATGAATTTCATATTTCAGCCCTGGGAGAGTTATCAAGACCTCTAGTTGTGGTTACCCTACTCCTAAAAAGGTGACGACCAATGTGATGAACAAAGGCTATATCCCTGGATAAGTATGGGTTTCTAAAGAGCCTCGGGGAATAGATTAAAATGATTATTGCTGACTTAGAATCTAGTACCATGTAGCAGTCCTGATTTCCAAAGATAAATTTTCCAGAGATATGTGTTCACCAGCGAGTCACCAATTGTTGCTCGTGCAACTTCTTCCCCAATTTTTTTGGTATTTTAGGGCCCCTCCTTCTACTTTGTTTAAAAGGATACTTAGAATAGTTTTCTAACTCGAATAATTCCACCCTAAACACTTAGTTTTTCTAAGGGATTGAGCAAAAGAAGTTTTTTGGATAAGTAAAACGAACAGTTTTTCTCCAACGTATCTAAGGAACTTGGCCAGTTGCTCCAATGTATCGGTGGAACTTGTCGAGTTCATCTGACATGGTCCACTGGATCAAAAGATAGTTTTATTCTCTCGTCATTTTGACGTAACTCAAGGAATGTTGCTGACATTGTCAGGAGAAACTCATGAAATGTCATCGAAACGGTCAGAGGAACTTGGTGAATGATCTCGAATGAATGAGGAATGTCGAGCTTTCGGGACAACTCAGGATAATCCGCTGAAATGGTCGTCATTGAAAATGATCTTGCCAATAATCTTAGCATCAGCACATTTCATCGGAGGAACTTGGCAAGTGTTGTCGAAATGTTCGAAAGGAACTTGGGGAATTCCGCTGAAACGTTCACATGACACAACACAAGAGGAAACATAACAAGGACGCCACCATGATTGGTGTAACTTGAGAAATGTCACCGAAAATTCAGCATCACTATTTCATTCAGAGTGACCAAGAAATATGTTTCCCTCCAAACAACGTTTTAACTTCCAACCACCGCATTAATTGACACCACCACTGCATTTATGACTAATTTTTTCTGTTTTTTCTATTAATACGGATGTGTTTTTTTAATTTTTTTATCGCAAACGTCATTCAACCACACTAGTCAATCGTTGAAGGACGAGTTAGAAGCCCTTATGCTTAGTCACATTCTGTAACCTCTAACCATTTGACAGGTAGGCTCCCCATACCTCATGAACTCTTATTGGTTGAAAGTTGAATTTTTTGAAAGGCCATAGTTGTAATAGATCCAACTATTGCTACTTTCATTCTTCCTCTTTCCCTATCTATATATTCCCTATATGTGGTAGACGTATGCCCGTAATGTGCTCTCATGGGTTTGTTCTTAGGTTTTGTGTTATATATGCAAGGGCCAATATTTTGTCCCTAGTAGACCCGTTCATTTGGGTGTATTTTTAATTGTCCCCTCTCGGTAGTAGGTTGTAGCAACAACTTGTTGCATGCCTGGTTACATAACTGATAAAGCACGAGCACCTCCGGGGCACGAGGTATTTTAAAACTAGTCGCATAGAAACAACCCATCCATGATATCTATTCATTCTATCCATCTCTGAAGTTTTCTCGTGGCCAGGATTCTTTCCTTAGATTTTAAAACCTTTGGTTAAACCAATTCACTAGAAAGCCAGTTATTCATTTATGTTTCTTGGGGGAGGAATTAAACATGGGAGCATTTTGAACCTTGGTAGGTCAATGCAAGTCTAAGAACAACCTAGACAAGAACCCGCTTGAAGTAGCTTTTCATGCTTTCAGTCTGACTGATTTTTCCTTTCTATAAGGAAGATTTGTTTTGTAAACTTTCATTTTTTCTCCTCTTTGTGGTTTTATCAAAGTTGCGATTTTTCATTTGTTTTCTTCTTGGGAAACAATTTGAAAAGAAAAATCGTCTTAAGCGTGCTATTGAGAAATTGTGTTTTTCAAACTATTGCTAGGATTGGTTAAATTGTTGGAGTCAAACCTTATTTACTGGATATAATGATATTATGTAGATTATCGCTAAACTTTGACCCTTACCTAGTGCCAATTCAATGTGTATGGGAAGAAAACAGTGATGAGAGGAAAGAAGGTTATTCTAGGGAAGTTAGTTGTGGACTAGAAGCCACCTTTATGAAGAAGGATTTACCACCCATATACAAGGATTTTAAGAGAGAATATCCCATCTTCGGGCCACCTTTTTACCAAACAATGGACCACCTCCTTAAATATCCATTCCATAAATAATAGGTTTTTTCCATCCCAAGACCAAGACCCGGTTTCAATTCTCTTTTTAGATCTATTAGTTTGAGACTCATTATGTCTCGTCCACACTCTAGAGTGCCTTTATACCTCCACTTGTCTTGGGACTTGGGTGAGTGAGGAAAAACTGGTAGCAGGTTTATTCTTGGTGTTCTTCTTTCAAAGGAAAGAATGGTATTTCATAATTAGAAGAACCCATTAGACGGGACTACAATGCCATTACTTATGATTGTATATTTTTATACTTTCAATACAATGATGCATTCCTTCACATAAACTGATTGGCATTGTCATTTTGTATAAGATATCCTTGGTTATTTGTTTAAATCAATTGCATTATTACTAGTTCAGTTCACTTCTCATTATGCTCGCGTTCATGTATCACGGGTTCCATTTTTCATCGAGTTGGGTTACCTCACTAAGAAGAATGTGAAAACAGACTTTGAGACAAGGAATTTCCACAATGACTAAGAAAGGTACCAAGAAGAAGTCAAAGGAAATTGGGGAAGACTCGGATGTAGAGATTCTTCCTGGCACCAAGACAAAAACCATATTAGATGACACAAAGGAGCTCACAGGGATTTCCCCCGAATTCAAATGGGGGGCGACTTTATCAGATGATGAAAGACCAGGAAATCCCTGACGCAGGTCTTGAGGAGATGGTTTTATATCAGAACATAAGAAGGTCGGGCATTACCAAAGCTGCCATGTGTCAAGAGATTTTTCCTTGTTCAAACATTATTGGGTGGATTCTACCTCAAACAGATTCCTCCTCGAGGATTATTTCTGATGTTAAAGGGGAGGCATTTGCCTCATTTCATCCAGCCCACATACCAACGGCTTACAACTTACCTCTAGTACAGATCATGATGACTGAAGACCGGATCAAAGGGATAAAATTTGATCCCTTGGAGTACTCTAAGAAGATGGTGGTACCCGGAAAACAATTGAGAGAAAAGGTGAGCAGGGAATATGAATCTCAGAGCTTAAGGACCCCATTCAGAATTATAGCCTTACTGCTGAACATGATTTTTGGAAGACCCGGTGGAACTATTTAAAAACTAAATTAGGTGCCTTTGATATACTACACAGTGTTTGAATACATGGTCTTTAATTGGGAAGATATCATCTCAGATATCCTATCATCATGTGTCGCGGCCGCACAAGGAGGTTTGACCCAGAGGAGGGAAAAATTATACATGTCTTCTTACCTCATTGACTGTATTTTGACTAGAAACATGTTTGCTAAGTTAGGGTGCATCTGGAACAAGACTGAGGATCCAATCTACGTGGCTTACCAAATCCTCTAGGCCCAAAAATATGCCATCTATTACAAACTCATATGCGAAGAGTTCCTTATACCCCTCTACTAGATAATCTTCCTTAAGGAACCAAACTGCTTATATGACAATGCGATGGCAATCATAAGCGAGTATGGGTACTATTACTTCTCCGTGGGGTATCATACCTATGGTAGTAATGCTACATGGATTCATGTGGTTTAGTTTAATATCCAATGCGCGTGTGTGCAAAACAGATTTGGTTGAGTGGGCCAATGACAACAAAGCTATCATCAACTTTAAGAAGCGGGGGATGTCCTTTGAAGTAGACGGGACAATGGCAAATTGAAACCAAAGTGCACAAAAAAGTGGCAAGAGTCGAACTTGTTGTTCTCAACTTCGTCCCTTTTGCCCTGATACGACACAGACTTTGTAGTCCACAAAGACACTATCAGGAAAGGATTCTTAAATGGGGTTGGAAACTTCTTACATGATATGAAGAAAGCAACTTTTACCACATTTCCTTTATGTATTGGAGGATATAAATTTTCCAAGATAAAAGGAGCCGAATATTTTGTAAAGGAGCTAGAAACATACCATTTTGAAGAAAAGAGTTTTGCGAGAAATGACAGTAGAGGGAAGGTCTTTGAACATTGCACGACAGTGAAAATTCATTTTGAATATGCAGACTTCTTCAACAAATACGAAGAAGTGTTCAGAAGAGAAAAGAATTTGACTAATTTAAACAAGAATTTTTCTCAGAAAAGTGGTGCTAGCAGTAGCAAAGATGGTAGCACTATGATGGAGACAAAGCTGCAGAAACAAAAAGAAGAAGCTATAAAGTTGCTAAAGGTAAAAACTGAGAAAAGGCTAAAAGAAGAAGCTGATAAGAGGCAAGCAGAAGAGGCCCAAAGGAAATAGGAAGAGGAAATATTAAGGAAAGAGATTGAATAAAGAGCGTGAAAAGAAGCCGAGGAAGTGGCGGAAGAACTTAAAATAAAGGAGGAAGAAGATAGGATTAGGGAATCTCTAGACAAAGAGGCAGCCCAAAATGAGCTAATGGGCCTAGACCCTCTTGGCTCAATGAGTGAAACAATGACCGGTGGTCACATTCCAATTGGGGAACTCAGTCTCACCCCATTCACCCCATCAAAGAAACACATTATGGATCACTTAGACACTATTATATTTGAGAAAACAAGAAATATCATCATGAGGAGGTCTGAAAAAATATTAAAAATGGGTACACAAGTTGTCGTGGTTACTATCACAGAGAATACCATAACGGAGGGTACCCATAAGGACCCAAAATCCATGGCTTCAGTGAACATAGCAAATGCATAGGTCGGCATTGATAATGTTGATAGGTTGATAGATGTTGTATACATAAACAAAGAAAAGATGCTCAAATTAAAAGATAATATGGTAAAAATGCAAGGAAAAGGTATAGATTTAAAGAGGAAGCATGATGCCATTCTCTCAGAAAAAGAGAGACTACTGAATGAATACCAGATTATGGAAACATAAAAGGAGTCACTGAATGTATAGTTGGTGATTATGGAAGCACAGAATAATGACTTTGAAGCTTGAATCTCTCAACTAGAATCAAGAGAGATAGTTGTGAACCAACAGATCGAAGAGTTGAAAACTCGGGTGGGAGAGTTGGTTGAGCGAAAGGAATCTTTGATGAAACAACTGGAGCTAGCTGACAAGAAAAGGAAAGACATTACTCCTTTATGTGTCAAGCCTACAAAATTTAAGAACATATGCATCATTTTCAGGTGATCCTCACAGGATAAATTTACAAGGTGAGGTTAATGATGGCAAGACTGAAGGTAATCGCAACGGAATCACTGGATTTCAGGAAAATACTGTTGGAAGTAGCGGAGAAGGCCAAAAGTCAAATGACATGGAGGGAGGATAATTTCATTTCTTGTATACAAATTCTCTAAATTCCATTTCCTTTTTCTTACTTTTGATAACATAAGTTATAATTACATTATTTGTAACATCAATATCCACCAATCCTGGATGTGGGTGAGGTCATAAGAGGCAATGATGTGGTGGATAGGATGCATGTAATGTATGGGATTACACATGCTGCAAGTGTGGCTTTATAAAGGAAGGTGGTAAGGTGGGTTTCCTGGTGTGCTTGTGCATGCAAACAATCTACCAAGTTGGTAAGGGTATGATAATAGGGAAAAACAATATTATTTCCATAGATGGAGGTATGATAATTAAGCGGTTGAGGATGAGGAAAATTATGGAAACTGGTGTGGCAAGTTATAGATTTTTGGGTCTGTATTGGAATCTCCCTTCTGCATAGCTTCCACATCCTTTATCCAGTGTGGGTTTAGTTATAATCGTTGAAGGGGGATCTCTATTTTCTTTGTGAGTAGTGGTGCTACCCTCCTGTTTAGATTTGAGGATGGTCTTGGTGAGCTTGGTGTGTTTGTCGGCTATAATATGGAACCAATGGGTGCATTAGGTAGCTCAGAGAATGGAAGGAAGCGATGGTTGAGGTGTGTGCAGAATAGGGTTGCACAGGTGGCATGGCATTATCACACTTCCATTCCGCAATCAATTTGAGCAGGCCTAGAAGTAATGGAATATGGGGTTTGGTATGAGGTCCTGGAGAATTATCGTTCACTAGATTATGTGGTTCTAGATAATTGGATAAAAGACCTTGTATCCATGAGGGCTTGATAGTGCATGTATGAAAAAACTATCACACTGTATTGGGTGATTAAAGGTCTTTTGAGCCGATTCCTACTAGAAAGAGAGGAGAAGCATGGGGTGGAAAAGTTCAAGTGACCTTTTGGAAGGAGTTGTATTTTGACACTTGCCTCCTGCATATGAAAATTGATGTAGTGGGGGAAGAGATCATCTCCCCTATCTCCCGTATATGGGTCAGTTCATTCTTTCTCTTATGGTGGTGTCGAAGGATGATAGGAAGATGGATTGTGATTTGGGTGGTGATGGAGGTGCTCGTTGATTCACAAAGTAACAGATGTTTTCATGGTCTTGTGGGAAGTCTTTTGATTTGGTAGGTCCATGTTTATGGTTAATACTTGTTGGGTTTAGTCTCGTTTATTTGGGTGAGTTTTTTTTTGTTGGAAAATGGATATATATCTGGTTTACTAGTCACTTTGTGTTTTATACTCTGTCTGGATTTTATGCGTTGTTCGATTTTACTAGTTCTCTAGGCATGGATGAGTAGATGGAAGGATGCACGCCCTATTTTCTCTTTCGGGGGAGGGTCCCTAGGGAGTAATTTGTGCTATGTTCTCATATTGTTTTTCTGAACCTTTAGGCTGGTAGCAAGAAAGATGAAAGGAACTCTTTTGTAATTTTTTTGTAAATAAGTAGTCTATGACTTCTTATTTACAACAAAAAACATCAATATCCACCGGGGTTTCACTTTCTTCACTATGAAAACATGATGATGCACAATTCAATAGGTACTAATCACTTATACCATTTTACTAAGAAGGAAATAAGTTTATGCACTTTTCTCTTCTATATTATTGAGAAATATATAAAAATAATTTTCTTACAACAAGGTAATCTAATTCTTTCAGTCTATGTACATCAATGGAAAACTGATATATAAAAAATGAAAAATTCATAAAGTAATTTACTTTAAAAGACAAAAATCGTTAAAACTATTTCTCCTAAAATACATTGGAAAATCTTTTGAAAAGAAGTGTTAAATTATACAATTTGACGTCACACCAATTACATATTAAAAAAAGGTAATAAAAATTATTGGAACAAGTAGTGAGGTGCTCTAGAGCCCAGTATAGAGGAGATGTTTTCACTTAATGTATTGTAATGTAACGTAACATTATGTTACCAAAAATAAAAAGTAATTAAAAAAATTCATGTCAACTCATAAAATATAATAAAAACCAAACAAAAATTAATTAAAAAAATATATTCCAACTCATAAAATAAAATTTTCAAACCTAATAAAAAGTTATTAAAAAATTCCATGTTTGCTCATAAAATAATAAAAGAAAAAGCGACATAGTAAAATATTGTAATTTTGTTGTAAATATGGATGGTTCATCACTACACAATAGATCTAATGGTGAATTGAATTAAAGAGTTGTGTCAATTTTCCTTGATTCCAAAGTGCATACCAATCCTAATATGATTTGAAGAATTCATGGGATGAAAGCTTGTTATATTTTCTTAAGATTATAGCAGTATATGTTGATTTCATTCATCAAAAGGATCACTAGAATATAGGCATAGCATGAAACAATAACACAAGTATTTTTCACCTAGGAAACCCAAATGGGAGAAAACCCAGCAACCTTCGTATAGAGATAATAATTCAGAGATCATAGTACATTAAAGAAGAAAGAGAAAAATATGGAAAAGCTTTCCAAATATAGAAACCCTGGAAACAATATTCTTCTATAGTATATGTGAACTTCTCTCTCTCCTAGAAAACTGTGAACTTCTCTGAGCTATTGTGTTGCTGCTATATGAAATAATGAGGAGGGGCACCTCCTATTTATATTGTTCTCCCATTATGAATTTAATTGGGGATGAATTCACTTGGGGGAGCAACATAATTTTATATGTTATAATTTTATTTTATTTATTTTCTTGCTAGATTTTCACCCCAAGGTTTATATTGTTCTTTCTAGGGTTAGTATGAATAATTATGACAAGTTCAACTCTGGAAAGAGTACAATACAAGTACAATAAGAATACCTTCTGAAGTTGCAAAAACTCCAACACTCCCTCTCAACAAGGAAGGTATTCTTCGGTATTCATCAACATCACGATCATCTGGGTTTCATCTGTACATCTATATTGTCTCTATCATCTCTAAATGTACTGAAGGTTGTCTTTATGAATTTGTTCTATTAGGATGTCTAAGAGAAAATATTTTGCTACATGTCTTTCTCTACTGCCAATGGGAAACTTACATACCGGGATAGAGAATCCTGGACAATCAAATCTATATGACCATCTACTACATGTTCGTCTCATCTGTCGATGGGGTACTCCCATACCTAGATGAGAACCTAAATGAGTAAATGTGCATGACCATCTACTACCTGTTCGTCTCATCTATCGATGGGGTACTCCCATGCTCGGATGAGAACCTGAACGAGTAGAGGTACAAGTGCAACCAAATGACCATATGCTACCTGTCCAACTCATATGCCAATGTGATTTCTCCCATACCTAGCTGAGCATATGGACCAATAGAGGCACCTGTGTGAAGTTGACCATCTACTACTTGTTTGTCTCATCTGCCAATGGGATTTCTCCTGGATGAGAACCTAGATGAGAAGAGGTACCTGGGAAAAGGCATGGTAAGTGTCTCTCAGTCATCTCTCCCTCTCAAGGAGGTATACATTCTCTTATACTCCAAGTCTTTTGCGAAATTATTCAAATTTCACCGTGGGAAGAGGCTTGGTGAGAACATCTGCAGTTTGGTCATCTGTCGGAATATACTACAGCTCGACCACACCTTTTTGCACCATATCATGTATGAAGTGATATTGAATCTCTATGTGCTTCGACTTGTCATCAAATACAAGATTCACTGACATCTGCACACAAATATACTTATCACAGTGAATCACAGTTGGCTCTGGAATCTGTCCAAACAATCCTACAAGACATTTACAAAGCCAAACTTCTTCTTAGGCTGTTGAGATAGAAGTGATATACTTGGCCACTGCAATACTGAGAGCTACTGAGTTCTTTTTCCTACTGCATTAGGAAATTACTGCAGAACCCAAACTAAAACAATATCCTGAAGTGCTCTTCCTATCGGTAGTGGATTTGGCCCAATCTGAATCTATAAACCCTTGCAATTTCAAGTCACATTCTAAATCATATCGTAGACCATATCCCACAATGCCATGTAAGTATCTGAGCACATGTTTTGCAACAATCCAGTGACTCTACCTCGGTTCGCACATGAACTGACTGAGAGCATTCATAACAAAATAATTATCTGGGTTGGTGTTTGTCAGATACATCAAGGTCCCAATCAACTGGCGATACATACTGGGATAGATCAAATTTTAATTTGAAGCAGAATCTCTCAGCTTCTTCAAATTTGTATCCCTTGGAGTATCTATGTGCTTCCAGTCCAACATTCTGAATCTCTTCATCATATTCATGGTGTATTTTCCTTGACTTAGGAAAATATTATTCTGCCTTTATCATACTTCTAATCCCAAGAAGTAATACATCAACAATGTTATTGAGTAAGGTTGTCTTGACATCCATCTAATACAACTTCCATCCCATAGTTGAAGTAATAGAAATAATTGATCTGATGGAAGTGTGTCAAGTCATAGGAGCAAATGTCTCATCATAATCGACTCCCTATTTATGAGAGAAACATCTGGAAACACTATGGCCTTGTATTAATAAGTGCTCCCATCTACTCCATGTGAAGTTTCTACAAAATCTGTCGCGCCCATCTAGGTCTTTTTCGGCTTACTGCCATATCTATGGGAGCATCATCTGGCTCGACTAGATCAATGGGACTGATTGGTTTATTCATTTCTTCAGACTCCCTCTTAATGTTTGGAGGGGGATATGATCTAATCTCTTCATTGTCATCGATATCCATATCTTATCCTCCTCCTTTTCGGATAGAAATTTCTTCTTCAAAGGTTGAATCGATCCCAAGATGTATATTTGGTAATCCTTTGAATACTTGTGATATCCCACGAATGTTTCCTTCTTGCCTGAAGGTTCTAACTTAGGCACGTGAATGTAGTCTAGAAAGTAATTATCCATCATGGTGAATGTAGTCTAGAAAGCTTGACTTTTGGATTTTGCTCACTTTTTAATCCAAGTGTAGTATTCTTTTTATTTACCCCTCTGTATGTTTTACGCTTGAATTTATCGTTACTTGTGGATATAAAATGGTTTGTGTCAGGAGACCAAAGTCTCTAAATTTCATTTCTCGTATACAAAATCTCTAAATTCCATTTTATGTTTCTTATTTTTGATAACATAAGCTGTAATTACACTATTTGTAACATCAATATCCATCAATCCCTAGATGTGGATGAGGTCAAAAGAGGCAATGATGCGGTGGATAGGATGCATGTAATGTATGGGCTTACCCATGCTACAAGTGTGGCTTTATAAAGGAAGGAGATAAGGTGGGTTTCCTGGTGTACTTGTGCAGGAGGATGATCTACCAAGTTGTTAAGGGTATTATAATAGGGAAGAACAATATGATTTCCATAGATGGAGGTATGAGAATTAGGCAGTCCAGGATGTGGGAAATTTTGGAAACTGGTGTGGCGAGTTATGGATTTCCGAGTCTGGATTGGAAGCTTCCTCGCGCGTAGCTTCCACATCATTTTCAAAATGTTTCGTCATTAGTCGATATGCAATTCATATAAATCATTAATTGATGTGTTGTCATCTATAATCTTGTTAGCATTCCAAAGTCAAAACAACCATTATACATGTTAATTTTTATCGAGTAATCATGGGAGACATATTGTCATAATTCTTGGATGATATTTCTCCTAAAACACACTTGTGTCAGTGCTTTTGTCGCCAATAATAATTTATACATGAAAATGCATTTTCCTTTTCATAAATAAAATCTTTATTTCAAAATCAAATCACAAAATTCTACTATGAAACAAAAATCAATTTTGCCATACTTTTTTCCACCTTCATTCATCATCATTCATCATATATAGTTAATCATGATAAGAAACAAATTCAACATTAATCATTCCTAGCCTAGCTTCCTTGTCTTTGCTACTCAATACAACTCATGGGTTGTTTTTCATTCAACATTGATATTGTATAATACTACAAGGTAAGCTCAAGATATGCATCTATTATGACTCTAATCACTATCTTCAACATAGGAATAGTGGTGATATCTAGACGAAATAATATTTCAAAATATGGGTTTATATACATATAGCGACAATAGTTTTATTCTGTTATGCCATCCATATCATTTTTATATATATACTTAATGGATTTGCTAAGGTCGTCATGGTCAAAATATTTTTGGCACAATTATTATTATCAACAATATAAAACATTCCCATTTAACTCTAAAAGTAAAGGCATCATAGAAAACATAAAGATGGTTTAAGGTTACAAATCAATATCCCTTCAAGCATATATTTTTATCATCACCAGTGTTCTAGGGTTTTCCTTAACTGAACGTTTTCTTTAGGAATTCAAATCTCAAATTAAACATAATACTCTAAATATGTATATCTTCAAAATGTTTTCTCCTTATCTATGTAATTGGTCTATGTGTGATCATGAGGGAAACACCACAAAAATATATTTTAATGAAAGAGGGTAAAATTGTCCCTTACGAGAATCCAGAATGGATCCTGATATAAGGGAACATTCGCAACTACAAACATATCTTTTCTTCTTTCTCAAGGAGTAAACACAACATACTATACAAACATTATTTATTTTCCTTACTTAAAAAGAAAATTCTTCTAAAAACTGTAGAGGTACTCTTAACCACCAAATTCAAACTCTTCTACTAAAGAGAACATACGTATTTGGTTCTTTGGTTACAACCATAATTTATATGTCTCAAGTTTTCTCTTACACATAAATCCAGAAAATGGATCTGGGTTTGCACTAGCCATGGGGCTTGATGGTGCGGTGTGGAGGTATGGTTCAGATTGATACGGGTTTGAATCAGAATCAGATGTGGTGTGGCCCTCTGATGGTGTGGGAGATCGCTGAGAACAGCTTCGACGGTGCCTATCAAGTGTTCCAAATGGTGGTGGTTCGCCTCTTAGGCGTGAGGAAGATCGTGGAGGATCAATTGTGTTTGCTTTTGTGTATGAAACTGGTGGGTATGAGATTTGGACCCCGGTTTCAATGGTCCTATTGGCTGAAGGTTGTCTCTCGGCCACCAAGACTGCCAGAAGACAGTGCTTGGCTTGTTCCTCACAGGTGCTTCTACTCAATCGGAAGGGGTCGTTGCCCATTTCGCTTGGCAATTCCTCTTAGCGGCCAGCTAGTTTGGGGTTCCTGTGGTACTCCTCATAATAAGTTTCTGGGAAAAGCCCAAGTACTTCCCACAGTTGAAGCAGTCAGGGACTTATGTCCTCAAAGACTACAGAATTGATTGAACTTAGTGTACATTTGGTAAATTTTAAGGCTTACTCAGCGTCATGAATTGAGTTGGGTTAATTATTTGGTATGGTGTGTTGGTTTGCTTGTTTGTTCTGGTATTTGGTTGCTGCAATATGGTTTATGAATTCATGGTAGAGTTCATGTCATGGTTTTGTATGCAAGCATAAACATAAATTTGTAAACAAGTACAGTGATTAACCCTGGATTGCTGGCCTAACTAAATGTCTGCCTCATAGTGATATTCTTCTTCAACCAAGAAAAGGTGCTAGGCTCTCAACACAATGGGACTAAGCCCATCCGTAGATCCTCAGGTCACCTCCCGGATGCTAGGTTGGTCAACAGGGAGGACGCTTAGCGCCGTGAGAATCCCTCCTTCTCTACCCCCTCTACCTTCCAGGTCCCCGGTTTTAGTGGTTTGGGAAAAATATCATGGAGTGCCTAGATCTATACAAGCTTGCCCTTCGTCATATCCCAGAATACCCCGGAGGGTGATGACTGGGTAGAGGAGGAAGGGGGAAGCAAGTTGGTTATTTTAAAGTTATTTTTAGTTAGACTAGTTCATTTTATTAAGCCTTAATGGTTCATTTAACATTTACACATTGTTCATGAAATTATTTGCAGAAAATACAAACTGAAACTAAAAATGACCTGCAATGGTGGACAGAGGCAACTGGGCTACACTAGCAGTCCTCTAAAACTGAAAAGTATTGTCAATTAAACTTAAATTCAACTTCTATGTGACAAGCCGCACATTTCTGACCAAATCTAGCGAGGGGGCCACGAGATTTTTTCAGAAATGAGCGAGGGGGTCGCACAGAATGCAAAAACAACCGCAACCTGAGTTTCTAGGTTGAAGTCGCACTTAAATTGGGATTAAGTGCGCCTTGGGTGCACCTGTTTTCTCATTAAGAGCACCCCAGTCTCACCTTTTTCCCCGATAAGAGCGCCCTACTCCGGAATGGGGTTTTTTGGTGAGACAGAGTCAGATCTAGCCGACACTAACTGGTACTAGGGTCAATATAACTTGGTTTGCCTAGCATAGGGTTCGGAAGTAACTAAAACATTAAATAAATAGGATTTAAGACAGATTTAACAAGAATTTTTTTTGAAAACTAGGGTAAACTTGAAAAAATGAAATTTTGGCCCAGGGATCCTGTAGGATCGACCTGGTATGGTCGCCAAAGCTGTAGTGAGGATTTCTCCTCATTGCAAGAGCAGGAATGTCTCCCTTGTTCCTATAGGGCACAAGGGTAGGTTCCTACTATTGGAAAACAGGAAAAGACGAAATGGAAATGCAAGTAAACAGAACAATAAATTAAACTAAGCTAATCTAGTGGCAGAAAACTAAAACTTGACTAAAATATGAGCTAATAACAGAAAAGAAAGGGGAAGATGAAGCCCTTGTGAACCCCTCTGCAGAAAATGGGTTAGGGTTCCACCTCCCTAAACCCTGCAAAACAATATCAATGATAAAACCTGCAACTAGAAAACAAGGTTAGAAAGCAAAAACAACTAAACAAACATGTAAAGAAACATTATACCTCTCTTGGGTGGAAATGGGCCACCATGCCCTAGCTCATGGGAGAACCTCTCTTGTTTGGGGGGAAATAGCTCAATGGGATGGAGATGGAGGAGAGGGAGTGTGGGTGGTTTGAGAGGAAAAGGTCTCAAAGCATCCATGGGCAGCATAACAATAGGCAAGGGAGGAGTGTTTTGAGAGTGACCCCCCACCCTCCTTTTAGTTTTTCCAAGGGATTTTAGGGTTTTAAGCCCTTGGTCAGGGCTTTAGCCCCTTCTGCCCTAATTTTAGCCCCTTTTTTAGGGCTTTAGCTCCTAGGGGCTATTTTGGGCTCTTTTTTGGGGTTTTTAGCCCTTTTCTTCATCCTTGGGCTCTTTTGGAGGCGTGGGGGTCTAATGGAAGGTCTGATGGAGTGATATGGGGGTTGTGAGATGGTGTCCTTGGGTGGTGTAGGCCATAGAGAGCTATGTGGGGGATTTTTGGGTTAACATGGGAGACCCTTATGAAGTATGGATGGATGGTCTCCTCATTCTAGATCTTTACATTCTTCAATTGGTTCCTCAAAGTCATCTTCTGGTTTATGTTCTTCCCTTCTAACAGTTTAGTTAGGGCATCAAACATAGTTTTAGGTGTCTTGAGGGAGGACACCTGTGGTATGAGGTGATCCTTGATTGAATCAGCAATAATCCTCTTAGCCATAGCCAACTTCTTCTTATGTAAGGCCTTAGCCTCATCTTCCTCCGGAATTGGAACCCTATCATGGATGTAGGAGTTCAACTCATTCTCTTCCAGGACCAAGGAGATCCTATACTTCCAGGCTCGAAAGTTATCAACTCCATCAAGCTTTTCATCAAGCTTGGTATGATGAGACATCTTAACTGAGAACCTCAAATGGAAATACAAAATATTTAGATCTTACCAGGTCAAGATGTTGGATATGGATTTGGAGCTGAATTTCTATAGTGTTGGTTCAGGAACATATTAGGGTTTTACTTTCCCTGAGTTTTTTCCAACCAAATGCTTTGATATTGATCTCTAAACTTTGATTTTGAGGAGGAGATCAATCCATACCTGGGCTCACTCAAAAATTCTGCTTCTGTGGAAATCCCTGATTTCTGGCAGTAATGTTGGGTCCAAAATTGAAAAAGCTCAGAATTAGATTTTGTTTCGACAGAAAGATGTGCCCTAGGGAGAAGAGTCAGTCCAACCTTCTTTTACCAAAAATCTGTGGAGAGAGATCCAAAAAATAGGAATCCCTAGTCCCCGCAGCTGCATAGTGTCTTCTTCTCAGGTTAGCTTTGATACCATGTTAGATTTTAACATTTAAGCTAAAATTATATTAGGATCTTTAACTGAGAGAATAACAAGCACAACAATCAAACACAATAAACAATGAACACAGTGTTTTTCCTTAGGGAAACCATAAATAAGAAAACTCCGCAACTTCCTTAGAGATAGAATCAACACCAAAAGTAAAACCCCAAAATAGTAAGATGATCTCCCGATAGCAGTAGCCTCTTTTTTTCTAGCCCCGACAACTTCTTCTCCCTCAGCGATGCGCTACAACTGAGTGTGAGTGAGTGTGTGTTAAATAGAAAGGCTCACTCTCTATTTATACTAATTCCTGACTTGACAATAACTTGCTAGGGCCGACTTCACTGGGTGAGTCTAACAACCCTAGGGCCCCGTAACTGAGGGGACTTTAACCCTTGATCAATAGGAGGGTTACCACAATGACTTGACATGACTTGTTTACATTATAGAAACTCCTGATCGGAACATCGGGGCATGACATGACTCAATTATATTACAAACACTTCTCGGAATAAACATCGAGGTACAATACATAAGAAATACAAGTGAATACATTCCGAAGTTACAATTACATCAACAATATATATATGTCCTCAATTAATATAATGAAACATACATGAATAAAAGTGCATTTATAATTGTAAACTAAAATATATATTGGTTATATCTATATAATTCATATCACAACAAGAATATATATATATATATATATATATATATATATATAGGGATCATTCCTTGAACCCATAGTATATGGATTACAGAAATCTAATATATATATATATATAAAGAATCATATAAGAATACTTGCATTTTTGTTGGAAGAAAGGGATTACCTTTTATAGAAAGGAAAAACACAATTTAATATTTATAGTATATAAAATAAAATGCATTCTTTCAACATGTGTGGATTATTACGGTCTTCCCCATATCCACATAAATACATAGTAAATTCTTTATGAGATAACTAAATAACGGCACAACCCTTTCCCCATCATTGCAAATGGATGGAATAAAAAAATAGCCATACGGTTCAGATCAAGACATATGCCAAATAACACAACCAAAAGCAATAAAAGTAAATGTTGGGATTTCATGCCAGAATCAAAATATAAAAATGTGTGCAAGTGTTAGTGTTGGGATAGAAATCCAATTATAAAAAGAATAGGCATATGAACGAGTATAGATCCAATACCTACACGCTGGCAGCCATAAATGCTTTAGATCCAATACATGGATCAAATTATAAATTGCAGATAATTCAATCAAGATACCCAGTTCAAATCATATCTTTGCAGCATCAAGATAAAGAAAAAAGGTAGGTATACTTATAATAAATCTCATTTATGAAGGTAAAGGTAAAACACAATCATTCCAGCTGTTATAGCTGATTTTACCACACATGGTGAATCACACTTTTATGGCCTTCCCTGTCCCTATGCAGACTCCTTAGACCCCATGGACCATTTTTGTTCCTTTGATGTTTCCTTGATCATCCCTAAAAACATGTAAAAGTTTCCATACGCAACTTTTAAACCCTTTATCGCATATATACGTGGGTTTGACCCCTAAAACTGCATACATCGGGATGTGTGCAAAAGGCCAAATTCTTTTGGAGTTTTCCTTGATGTGGATCTGACTCACTTGTCTTTTGGCCTTCCATATGCCTTGAGATCGCTCGGATTCGACCTTTCATTACCCCATTGAAGAGCTATATAAGGAACCCTTTTGAATACATTGAAGGCAGGAGGAATTGAGAGCAAGAGAACTATAGTCCATTGTTGTCGGAACTTGTGCTTGAGTCTGCATCCCCTTTGTCCCTTGGAGCACTTTTGTGTTCTTCCCAATCTTACCTTTTGTTTGTGCTATTGAGAGACGGAGGATTGAAGTGGTGGAGGCCCAAGTGGGGGACTCGATTTCTCCAATTCGTAGACGTGCTGAAAAAGGTTGTATTCATTGTAATCTCTGATTTTATATTAATAGAAATATCTTTTCCTGTCCAATAATGTGTGTTTGAATGAATATTTTATCCATGAATGATTTCAAATGCTTATATGTTATTGATTATATATGCTAGAGTGGAGCTAACACAATTATATATAGTATGCTTGTCTTGTTCATTGAATGTTGAGGAAGCAATTTATCAATTCAAGCTGGAGTTGGAAAGCTCCACAGGGATCTACATCAACTGTTCGGAATACGGTACAAATTGAGATCCTTTAGTGTTAGTTGTTTGGTTTCTCTTCCATATAGGAAAGGATTGATTTCTGGAGATAAGCTGTCTGTTGTGGTACCCCAAGCCATAGGAATTTCTCTCTGTAACAGAATTGGCGAATCCACTGGGGAGTTCCTAGTAGTTGTCCTTTGGGGGGTTTTATCGGCATTCAATGTTCTTGAATTGCTCTTATTTCTTTATTTATGAGTTGGGTATGGGGGCATGTTTTCCTGGTAGTATCTGATTGGTGTGAAGTTTGTCTCAGTTTATCTATTTGCCTTCATTTTTATACATTTCTCTTCCTGTACTCGAGTTTTTTACTCACAGTCGCTTATACACGCGGCTTTGACTGCTGTATGTGTGTACATACGCGGTTTTACTGCGAACAGTCACGTATGCCCTTAGTTTTTCCTTCTAGAGGAAGATTGATTGTTGCTGGGTGAATTTTGATGATTGCTGAGTTTCCTTTGATACTGCTAGAGTCTGTATACACCTCTGTTTCTGACCAAAGACACCTTTTTTAGGGTAAATTTCTTTTTTAAGAATGTTCTTGTCATCGCATTTTCGATTTTTTGTTTTGGAATTAGTGCATTAGATTTCTTTTACCTTGGTACTTTGTTTGAGTGATGTTTGATTGTGCTTTCCAAGTCTGGGGGTAGTAGAATCATTCTTTTGCTTTAGTATCTCATTTTTATTCAAAAAATCCAAAAATATTTTCTTCTTTGCATCATTATGCATTGCACTTTGCACTTTGCATGGTACTTTCACTAGGTTTGCTTAGATAAGTACTAGTTAGGCTTTCATATAGGAATGACTGCATTTCACATTTGAAGAAGAATTCTGCATTACACGTAGTAACATGCCTTGTTTTTCATTCAACACAATGCATTTGCATTGATTGTTAGGTGTGCATTTTACTTCATGTTGCGTCATAACACCATTGGTTGTACGACCATCTACCTTTTTTGAGTAATAAAGCCTAATAAAATCAACGCTTAATTAAAATGGATTACACTATTTTCTTTGATAGGGTACACCAACAAGATTAGGTCTTAGGGTCTTGGAATAGTTCATTGTGAGTAAATTCTCCAAGACCACTAAACAACAACATGTATGTGTCTGTCTAGGTGAGAGTGTGAAATTCCTTGGTATAATTAGTGTTTCTCAGGATCCTCCTCTTACAAGGGAGTTAAGCACGAGGCACTGTGAGAGGTTATTGATTGGGATGACCCCTAGTCATAACTGAGTAGCACCAGAGATATTTCCAGGATTGTATCCGTATCTGGGGGCTCTTTCGAGAGTTTCAGGCTTTGCTACCCTACCCATACGGTCAATCCCTCCTTCAACTGTCCGCCTGAGCATTGATTATATTGAGGTGACCTTAGTTGCCTTACCTAGGTTATCGAGGGGGTACTTTGCAGGGGTTATTTTGCGGGTTCCCTGACCAGGTTGGGGTCGGATAACATAATTGCTATATGCGTTGAAGCTGAGGGGAACAATAATTGGTTAAGAACCTCTGCTTGTTGTGTATGGGAGTCTCAAGCCTCTCCTAGGAGAGACATACCTGCTTCATTCAGGAGCTCACATATCCTACCCTTGTTTTCTTGTGGTTGGCTTTAGATTTTATTGGTGTATGCTCTATGCACGCTAGCTTGCCTAGGGTTTGCGTAATTTAGAGAGTCTTTTTCATTTTTTGAGTCATTGTGGATTCGGGTGCAGCTCCTCGCTATTCTTGTCGTTTAGTAGGACTTCTACCTTCTACATATCCTCCTCCTTTGGGAGAGAGAAGCAGACGGTCCAGGCGAACTCATACTCACATTGTTTCACACACGATGGGAGATCATGAAGATGAAATTCCTGAACTACCTTCTTCACATCATGAGGTTTAAGAAGAAGAGCCTACCCCTACATATGATCCTTCACTTGATATACCTACACACTCTAGGTATGATCCTTCACAGGATAGACCTACCTATTCTGGGTACGATCCCTCATTCACAGGCCACCGGTATTGGGTACCGGGCGATGAGACTCATCATGAACCTGCAAGCACTAGTTATGGTAGTTATAATATGTCTGGTATTCCTACACATGATTCAGTACCGCATGCCTAGTCGAAGTTTGAACCTAACACTATTCCTGGGGGCATTCCTAGTCACTTCCATGTGGAGAGATTTGGGAACTCGAGTCACATTACACCCTCCATCCCGACGGTGGAGGTCACATCACATATTCATCCTAGACCTAGTGCTAGTGATCCTATTCGAATACCAGAGCCTAGATGAGTGACTGTAGGGAATACCACTTATGTGATTTCACATGTCCCTTTGTCCTCTATTCCTAGTTCTTTGAATGCTATTCCTCCTCCACATTCACGTCGTCCTTCAGGCCGGAATGTTACTATGAGTCATGTGCATATTGCTGCTACTCGTGTCATTGTGTCTCAGAGTCAAGTACCTCCTGTTGTATTGGGAGGTCGTATTCCTACTTCTGGAGGTCATATTGCTATTTCTGGAACATTTATTCCTACCTATGGAGTTTCTCATGGGATATCTCATGGGGCTTCTTATGGACCATATTATGGATTGCAGTATGCACAAAGTTATTCACCTTATGGGTACGGGTATCAACAACCCGCTTAATCTCCGAATTATGGCTTTGTAGCTCCACATAGTCAAGGTACACCACATTATGGTGCTTCCATGCCACCCTACACGGGTCAAACGGGAGGAGGCTACTATGGCCATGGCCATGGTGGTCACGGTCATCAGCCTTGTGTGAACCAAAATTATCAGGGAGTGCCTCATAGACCTACTCAACCTAGGCTCTCTTTCCTCGCAACGTTAAATCTGCCTGACTTGTCGAGACTAACGAACAATTTGGTATCTTATGACCTGGCTTGGCTGGCTATCCCTACAAAACTTCCCTCATACATTCCCAAGTTCGAGGGCAAACCAGGAGAAGATCCGAGTGAACATGTTACTACATTTCACTTATGGTGCTCTTCTAACTCCTTACACAATGATTCAATCCATTTAAGGCTATTTCAACGCACCCTCACCGGGCCTGCCACGAAATGGTACATAGAGCTACCTAGGGGGGCATTCGCTTTGTTCGATGAACTAGCTATGACTTTTCTCAACCACTTCCAGCTACCAGTGCATTACGACATTGGTACTGAACTCTTGTCGACATTTCGGCAGGATAAAGCCATGCATATCTTGGACCATATCCAAGAGTGGCATAGATGGAAGAGATTGATTAAAGCCTTCATACCGTTGGAGTTTCTCCTCGAATGGTTCCTTAAATCATTACTACCTTATATAGCGAAGGATGTTTCTACATCCAGAGTTTAGAACGAGGAACAAGCCATTTTTAGGGCACAAGAATTGGACTTGATTTATGCTCAGTCTGGTTTGTTATATGAGATCATTCCTGATGCTCTGCATTCTAGTTTCGACCCTAAGGTCAAACCTTGACCACATGCTGATGGAATTATTGGTTGTATGAGTACCAAACCTGTGGATTCAGTTGTGAAAAAGGTCAGTCAATTATCTATCAACCAATCTGCCTTGGGACAAGCCACAACTTTGTCTCAACCCACCCAAATAGTGAGTGTGCTTGCGGTACAATCGTCGAACTAGAAGGGTAACCAGCAACCCGGAAGGAATAAAAAGAAGGGTAAAAAAAATCGTAAGGGTGGGAATAAGAATGAAAATGCCAACTCTAATGACAAGAACACTTGAAATGCTAGGGGGACAAGCAACTTAAACGTAAGGTTAAGTTTTCTTGCAAGTTGTGTAAGGATGATCACCTCACTCACTTGTGCCCTCGAATAGAAGAAGCCTCGAGATTCATAGCACAGGGCCCAACTGTGCTAACCAACCTTTTACCTCATAATCAAAACATGAACTCAAGGACCCATGATCAGTCTAGTGGGGATCAAGGTTCACCGAAGGCTTGTAGTGGTCATGGTTGCATCAATATGGTGCATGCTGCTAAGGTTGTGACTCATGCGAAGGACTATGGTTCGTCACAGCCAGACCTTGGAAAGGAACCTGCTCCACCTGAGAGTCCTTTGAATATTGAAAAACCTGTGGATAAACCTGAAGTTGATCCTCGCATTCCTAAGGGAGTCCTTAAGCGTTCGGGGCACAATCCTAATGCCTGAGTCACCCAGAACTATTCTGTTGTTGAGGATTTGGGCCACACTCCCTGTGCAATGTCTGCACTCGAAGTACTTCAGAGTTGTGCTTCGCAACGGAAAGCTTTGCTTTCTGCTCTTGGTGTTAACGATGATAATTCTTCCTCTATCATCAAATTTGAAACCACGAGGCTTCAGCCTCACTTGCATTACTATGTGTCTCTATTGATTCACGTAGAATGTCTTAACATGACCGTCAAATGCACTGTGATTGACGAAGGCGTTGTTTCTTTAGTGATGTCTTTGGCATGTTGTAAGGGTTTGGGTTCCCTCGAGTTGTCTAAATCTGCTACCATGTTGACTGTTTTTTATGGAAGATCGTTTCGACCGCACAACATTCTTCCTTCTCTTATGGTCCGTTTGGGAGGGAAGACCGTTGCGATAGAGGTCAATATGGTTGATGTGCCCCTTGACTACAATTTGTTGGTGGGAAGGAATCAGATGTACAGTATGCAAGCCGTAGCTTCTTCTCTATTTCAAGTTGTATGCCTTCCATTTAATGGGAATATAGTTACGATTGATCAAATGCATTCAAGAATCCGCCTGTTACCGCATCTTCAGGAGCTTCTATCTCGATTGTCCAGTGCTCTCAGCAGGAAACTGGGAGTGTGGGTGTTGGCATGTATCCATCCCTTATGGGAAGCTTTAGTTGTCCTGCACCCGTCCTTATGATAGGGTCTAGTTTCGATGAGGCTTTGTCGTCTGTGAGATCGGTGTCTTTTCGCACAAACCATATGGAGGATCCTTGGATTCTTCCTACACCGAATCCTTCATGTGAGCCCATCGAAATGGACGTACCGTTTCCTGCAACTATGATAGCATATCAAGCTAATCTTGGATCTGTTGCAGAGCCTAGTCCTTCCTCTTCACAAATGGAGGAGGAGGACCCTTATGTGCTGCCTACATGGGCAGTGCAGTCTTCTCACACACATGACTACCTTGATAGTGTTTTTCCTTCAGATGAGACTATTATTGAGGCTATGTCTGGGTTTGAGCCACCTTGGGAAGAGTTGCATCATAGATCTTATTTTCTTCCCGAGCTTGACCGTTTGGAGTGTGAAGAATATAGGGAGATTCTTAGTGAGATAATTGGTAGTCCCATGGTTCTGTTAAGCTCTCCTGGTCCGATGGCTGATGGAAACATGGAAAATTTATCTCTTACCATTCCTATCAATATCTCTCGTGATCCTGGCAAGATTAATAATGTATATATTGGCACAGAATGTTCCCATGCTGAGATTCAAGAGTATACCGAGGTGCTCAAAGAATTTCATGATGTATTTGCTTGGTCTTATGAAGAAATTCCAGGTATCGACCCTTGCATTGTTGAACATGAGATTAAAACTTATCCCAATTCTAAGCCTGTTCGACAACGCTTGTGTGATGTGAATCCTAGGAAAGCACCCGCAATTAAGGCTGAGATAGAAAAGCTGTTGAATATCATTTTTATCTATCCTGTTCCCTTGACGGAGTGGGTTTCAAACCCTGTTCTTGTTGATAAAAAGCAGGGAACGATCCGCATATGCACTGATTTCCGTGAATTGAATTGTGCCTGTCCTAAAGATAATTTTCCCACACCAATTATCAACCAGATTTTGGATGAGTGTGCGGGAAGTGAGGTATTTTATTTTCTGGACGGCTTTTTCGGATACAATCAGATATAGATTAAACCCGAGGACCAACATAAGACTGCTTTCATTTGTCCTTTGGGTACCTTTGCATATCAGAAGATGCCCTTCGGCCTTAAAAATGTTGGAGCCACTTTTCAGCGGGCTATGACCTTGATCTTCCATGATCTCAAATCGATTATTGAAGTCTTTTTGGATGACCTTGCTGCTCATTCTCGTATGAGAATGCGTCATTCCTACCATTTGAGATTAGTGTTTGAAAGGTGCCGCCATTATTTGGTCAGGTTAAATCCTCACAAGTGCATCTTTTGCGTAAAGTATGGTCGCTTATTAGGGTTCATTGTCTCCAAAGAGGGTATAAGAGTCGACCCTTTAAAGGTTCAGGCAATACTTCAATTGTCTCCATTGAAAAACATTAGACATCTTCAATGTTTGCAAGGCATGGAAAACTTCTTAGAGAGATTCGCCATGAATTTTTCCAATTTGACTAGAGGTTTTATGTATCTTTTGAAGAAGGACACACCTTTTGTTGGGATAAGCGAGCCCAGGAGTCCTTTGATGCGCTTAAGTGAGCCTTAGCATCGACCCCGGTGATTAGTCCACCCGACTATAGCCGTGACTTTCTACTTTATGTGGTCGCATCCATGGAGATGATTGGTATGGTTTTGGTTCAAGAGGATGAGGAGCTCCAAGAGCATGTCATATATTAACTGAGCCATAACCTTATATATGCAGAGATCCATTATTCCCATGTGGAGAAGCTTGCCTTAGCTATCGTTCATGTGGTTCAAAGATTGAGACACTATATTCTCCTTCGCCAAACCTTGGTGGTTGCCCATGTCAATCCATTTCAGTTTGTCCTCACTAGAACGATGATAGGGGGAAAGTATAATAAGTGGATTGTCATCCTGCAAGAATTCAATCTCGAGTTTGTTTCGGCAAAATCGAAGAAATCATTGATTTTTTCAAAGCTTATATCGGATTTCCCAAGCGAGGAGGAGGACGAGGCTTGTGAAGATACGTTTGTCGATGAGATCATCTTCTTGATCTCAACTTTGGATCCATGGTATGGAGACATTATCATATATTTACAAACATTGAAGGTCCCTACTCACCTTTCATGGGATGAACGACGACGGTTACGTCACGTTTCTAAGAATTACCTCATAGTGGATAACATATTGTACCACTGTGGGGTAGATTCCATTTTACGTCGTTGTTTAACTCATGAGGAGGTTGAGCTTGTGTTGAATGATTGCCACGGAGGGGCGTGTGGTGGTAATTTATTCAGGATTTCTACAACCCAACAAATCTTGAGAGAGGGTTATTTTTGGCCGTCGATATTTAAATATTTTGTTAATGTGGTCAAGAAGTGCCACCATTGCCAGGTGTTCACACATAATATGCGCTCATGTCCTACCTCGTTACATCCAATTATCACCGTCGGTCCCTTCACTAAGTGGGGTATTGATTTCATGGATTGCAACCCAGCTTCAGCTGGGGGCCATCATCATATTATTATGGCTATTGACTTCTTCACGAAATGGGCTAAGGCTATGCCTACAGTTAAATCCAATGGTGAGACAGCCGCACACTTCGTATTCAACCAGATTATTACTCGGTTCGGTATTCCGAAAGAGCTTGTCACTGACCATGGTAGGCACTTTCAAAATCGTATGATGGAAGAGTTGGCCTTGAAGTTAGGATATAAGCAGGAGAATTCTTCTTCTTATTACCCTCAAGAGAATGGAAAAGTTGAAGCAGTGAACAAATCACTCAAGTCTATTCTCCAATGAACTGTCGTACAAAGCAAGACCAATTGGCATATTATGTTATATCCTGTTTTGTGGACTTATAGGACCGCGGTCAAGACTGCCACCGATTTTTCTCCATATCAGCTTGTACATGGAGTGGAGTCTGTATTGTCAGTTGAGTGTGATTTCCCTTCTTTAAAGCTAGCCATAGAGCTCTTACTAGACACTTCTCCATTGGAGGAATGTTTGGTCCATTTAGAGCAGCTTAATGAGCAGCGTTGAGATGCTTTAGTGGCTCTAGAAGTGAATAAGTGTTGCGTTAAGGTACAATACGATAAATCTGTCCGTCCAAGGAGGTTTAGTGAAGGAGATTTGGTCCTTTTGTGGGATCAAGATAAAGAGCCCTTGGGGGCAGGAAAATTCAACCCCATGTGGCATGGTCCTTACGTGGTTAAACGTGTGTTAGAGAAGGGCACATATGAGCTAGTAGATTACGAGAAATGGGCTCTATCTTAAAAAGTACTATGCATGATTTTCAGCCAGGGCTGACTATTGTATATTATTGTACAACATTTTTGCATAGTTAGGTCTTTCTTATGGTGATTGGTTTTGTTGATTAGCTTCCATTTCTTATGACAGATGTCAAGGGAGTCTTCTATCTATATAGGATTCACGGATGGTGCAAGCCATCACACTCAACAATCAGACTCTGCTGCTTGGGTGATTTATACTCCTACGGGTCAAATATTGTCTTTAGGAGGCATATGTTTATGGCCCTCTTCAAACAATTTTGTTGAATATAGTGCTGTTATCGAGCTTCTATGAGATGCCACTTCACATGGTGTTCTCTCTCTTGAGGTACGTCTTGATTCAGAGTTAGTAGTGTCACAACTTAATGGCTTGTATCATGTTAGAGATCCAACATTATTACGGAGATTCTTACGTGTGAGATTGTTAGAACGACAATTTGAAAACATAACATACATACATGTTCCAAGAATTTATAATCAAGTTTCTGACTCATATGCTAACTACGTGTTAGATTGGCATTTGTTTCATAGATAATAAGCTCATCACAAACATACATTTTTACACATGTAAATAAATAAACCGATCATAATTAAAAAAAATTCATTAGAACATCCAAAATGTGGTAATACATAGTGTCATAATACAAAAATGGGGCTCTCAAGCCACCAAAATATAAATACATGGTAGTACAAAATGCATCGCTCCTAGGTATCTAATCCTGGGGAGGAGGAGGGGGGTTCTGATCATGGAATGTCACCACGACTCTATCTATCCGTCTAAATAACTGCACCCATGCTCATGGCACACCCACCACCTGACGCTGCATGGCCTTAGGCAGGTCCTCGACCTGCGCCATGGGTACCCTGTGTGTTAGCCTCATGAAGTTGGTATGAATGCTTTGGAGCGTCTGCTCCGCATCCATACCCATAATGTCATCTCCTCTTCCCCTCCGTCTATGGCGAGGGAAGCCTTTCAGGCCACCGTGGTCCTACCTCTGCATATATATGATAGGATGTCACTATGTGTTGTCACGCAAAAACATGTCTTTTTTATTTCATATATCAAAAAACACAAAAAATATTAAATAACTCAAAAATCTTAAAAAGAGGGTTGGGATTCGTTACCAATGTCACCATATGCCGATCCTGGTGGTAATGGCATGTTGGGGTCTCTCTAGAAATCTATCCCCGCATAGGGGTAATCATCGATGGCAACTATCTGTCGTTGCCACCATGGAAAGAAATCAGCTGGATAGGGGTTGGACACCCTACCTCCACCCAGTCTGTGCATCGCATTTGCCCAACGTCGTTGGGATGGATCTCAAACCCCATGAAGAGGAACGTCAACTCTAGGGCTCAATCTCGGAACACACTCAAAGAAAAACGTGCTCAGTATGCTACTGAAACCGAAGTTTCGTACTCTACCCATCTTGCACTCACTGAGCTGGTGTTTCATGTTACCCAGTAGTGCAGTGCTCCAATCGTACATAGTGGGTCTCATGCACTCCACTGCATAGAACATCAGAGGCCGTGAGGCCTGGTGGAGTGAAGCTAGCCCTGCTATCCTGCCCAGTGTCAGTAGTATGGCCTTTAGGCCTAGCACCTATATGGAGTTAGTTGGGATCTGACTCCTGACCTTCTCCGTGTCTGGATAACAATACACAGCTTATATGTACTCATCGATGGTGAGGCCACCTCCAAGCCTGCGAGATCGTAGGTTCACCACTTCCCCCCGTCGGGAAAGTCTAGTAATAAAGTATCTATCCTCCACTTCTATGGTGAGGGACATCCCATTGATTTGGAATGACTCTGAGTTAGGATCCCAGTAGTCTACTAGCATCTGCAATAGTACTGGTTTGGCTCTTAAGCCACCAAGACACCAAAAATTGTAGAGCCCGCATGCATGAAAAGACTATTGTGCCATTAGATCACCACATACTGCTTCTTCTACATCCCCGTGCTCACGTTCTCTCCATTCTAGAACCATCCTGCATGTTTAAATCAAGTTTGGGTCATTATAAATCTTTAAAAAACTTGACTGCGGTAGCATACGCGACTGTTTGCTAAACAGTCGCGTATGTACGCAACTTTGAGGGATTTTTCTGTGTATATCCAGCTCTATATGCGGAAAAATCCTCGATTTCCATGTGGGCCGAGCCGCACACTTTAGGGTGGCCTAGAAATTCAAATTAACCATTGAAAATTGAAAATTTTACATGAAAATGAAAGAGCAGGGCATGAGAAATTACCTGGAAAAAACGGTGTCGGATTCTGTCGGCTGGATCTCCCGGAATTCGCGTTTGAAGTTTCGAGCTCAATTGGGTAAAAATTTCAAATGTTATATAATGTTTTGAATTTTTTACTATTTATAGAAATTTTTCAAATTTTTGAAAAATTTTACCCCCTTTTCTATAGTTTGGACCATTTTTTGACTAATATATGATGTAGGAGACCGTTTTGAGCGCCGTTTCCAACATTGTTTTGACCCGTTCGTGCCAATTTCAGGTATCATGCCTAAACTAGCATATAGGTTAGGTTTCACCACCGTTTGCATTTTGCATGAACTTATGACCGTTTCATCATAACCGTAGGTACGAACCCATTCTATCTTGTCATGAAACCTTCTTATTGTTTTAGAAGTGGCATGATTTGAATGGTAGAGCTTGACCTTACATGGGTACCCTAATTAGCTCCTTATTTGCATTTGGTGCCCATGCCGACAATTTTGTCCTTTACGGTGTGGGAGTCCGTTGTATAGTATTTCCATGACATTTTGCAAGAGCCTCATACTCCTCTTGATCTTTTGCTAGCCTATTTCCCCAGGACTCCCTTATGTCAAGTTGTAATTGCATTATCATGAGTTTTTCCTGCCTTATTGAGCCTTATGCTAGCTTCCCTGACTTTGAGTATCAGCCATATAGTCCGAGCTTTTCCCATGCCTAGCCATGTAGAGCCATTTTATATATCCTTTACATCTTGATTCCCTATTTTTACCAGGAGGGGACTTTCCCCCGAGTGTCCCTATCTTACACATGTATCCTTGCATTGAGTATAGGTACGTTCCACTACTTGGAACTAGTTTGTTTTCCCATTTGACACTCGTATCCTCCTAGTCTGTAACTTTAAAGCAGTTTTATTCTTTTTCAAGCTTTTCAAATATTTGAAAAAGTCCAAAAAAAATTAAAAAACCAAAAATCCGGACAAGGAAAGATGTTATCTTTTGCAGCAGTCGAATCATGTCGCCTTCGAACAGAGCACTGTATATCACATCCATTGGTTGGGTTAATAGTTTGACTTTAGGAGCTCTACCGTTTATCTGAGTTTATCTCCACCGACTGGTTAAGCTTCCAGTCCCTATGGAGCCTCTGTCGATGCCTCCTGTGTCACAGAAATGTCCCAGTTTTGCATATCGAGTCTATGCTGCCTATATTAAGTCACCATTCATCGTTATGCTCTTGTTTGAATGAAGTTGAAACCTGAGTCGGCCATTCCTCAGTTATCTTGACTTTGCATATCGGCCATTCCCGGTACAGTTACTGGTTTGTGCACCTTATGATCGAGTCCTTCCACATCATACAGATTTGTTGAGTACCTTGTGTTGGATGATGGGGGGTGCCTTAATGCCCTCCTTCTAGTGGATTTCATCCCATTGACTTCAGATCATTTATTTTGGGATAGGAATCTAGAGTCATCTTTGAGTGCCTTGAGACTTGCAGTCATCAGTGGTAGGTTCTCACGCCATCGACAGTTTTTTGGGAATACATCAATGTCCCCTGATCGATGGATTCTCTCAAGTGTTTGACCTCAACACATTTATTCACACTTGTTAGTTTGCACTCTAGTACCTTGATTCCCATTTTCATTATCGGTGGGTGATCTCGCGTCTGGTAACAGTATACATCAATGACCGGTAATCAGATGATGGACTACTATGTTCGACCTCGACACCTCTATTCACATAGTAGGACATGTACTTGTAACGGTTTGTGTAAAATACCTTCCATATTGGTGGCATCTCATATATGCTACCTCCTTGATCATGCCAGTGTTCATGAGATTTCAGCTCTCGTGACTTGATTCTAGTATATGTCAGACGTTTCCATCCATTATGGAGATCTTGATCTGTTATATATATTCAGTATTCATGGAGATCATGATCCTTTGTATATCTTCATCATGGAGATTCTGATCTATGTATATTGTACATGGCGATGACCACAAATGTCATATTGTATCATGCCTATTCATGGCCATTGTACTCTTATGTATCCAGGACTGCTATATGTATTTGTAGTTATATGCAGAGTTGTATCATTGTATAGTGTTGATTGGATGGCTGTTTCTTCCACTAGGTTCTTCATCACTTCATTTCTAGGAAGGAATTATAATGTATTTTGGCCATCGTATGACCCCTCTGACCTCACACATTAGGGGGCATCTGTTATAGTTGATTTTACCACACATGGTGAATCACACTTTTATGGCCTTCCCTGTCCCTATGCAGACTCCTTAGACACAATGGACCATTTTTGTTCCTTTGATGTTTCCTTGATCATCCCTAAAACCATGTAAAATTTTCCATACGCAACTTTTAAACCCTTTATCGCTTATATACGCAGGTTTGACCCCTAAAACCGCGTACATCGGGATGTGTGCAAAATGCCAAATTCTTTTGGAGTTTTCCTTGATGTGGATCCGATTCACTTGTCTCCTAGCCTTCCATATGCCTTGAAATCGCTCGGATTTGACCTTTCATTACCCCATTGAAGAGCTATATAAGGAACCCTTTGGATACATTGAAGGCAGGAGAAATTGAGAGCAAGATAACTATAGTCCATTGCTGCCAAAACTTGTGCTTGAGTCTGCATCCCCTTTTTCCCTTGGAGAAATTTTGTGTTCTTCCCAAGCTTACCTTTTGCTTGTGAGCTTGCTATCGAGAGATGGAGGATTGAAGTGGTGGAGGCCCAAGTGGGGGACTCGGTTTCTTCGATTCGCAAACGTGGCGATGGAGGTTGTATTCATTGTAATCTCTGATTTTATATTAATAGAAATATCTTTTCCTGTCCAATAATGTGTGTTTGAATGAATATTTTATCCATGGATGATTTCAAATGCTTATATGTTATTGATTATATATGCTAGAGTAGAGCTAACAAAATTAGATATAGTATGCTTGTCTTGTTTATTGAATGTTGAGGAAGCAATTTATCAATTCAAGCTGAAGTTGGAAATCTCAATGGTAATCTACATCAACCGTCCGGAATAAGGTACTAATTGAGATCCTTTAGTGTTAGTTGTTTGGTTTCTCTTGCATATAGGAAATGATTGATTTCTGGAGTTAAGCTGTCTGTTGTGGTACCCCAAGCCATAGGAATTTCGCTCTGTAACACCAGCTATGGTCCATAATTGATTTCAATGATAATGCATGAATAAAAATTATAAAATCACAGATCTATGGTTATCTAGATCTGGCAAATGCAAAAATGTTTTCAACTGAGAACGCAGAGGTATCTTGATTTGGAAAATGCAAGAAAAATGTTTTCAGCTAAACACGTAGAGATCTAAATGATCTAGATCTAGAAAATGCATAAAACATTTTCAAATAAATAGGAAGAGATCTAAATGATCTAGATCTAGAAAATGCAAAAATGTTTTCAACTGAACAGCTATAGATCTAAATGATCTAGCTCTGGAAAATGCTAAAACGTTTTCAACTGAACACGCAGAGATCTAAATGATCTAGATCTGGAAAATTCAAAAACGTTTCCAGACGTTCCATCAAACTGCTCATTCGATTAATTCATCCCCATTCTCGCATGGATCTTCTGGAACAGGCACATTGTTAAATGCACTGTGCCAACAGCCGAATCAGATCCTTGAGAAATCATTACCATGAATGTATGATACCATCGTAATTATTTAAGCTCCATATGAAAGATTCAATGGTCGTCGATTGATAAATCAGGGTCAAAATGGATTGCAGTTGGATTGCAAATGTAGAATTTGTCTAAAATAAGTATGGTGTAGGAATAAGTATTGACCATAAAGAAGAAAAATTTAGAATTCTTGCCATAAAGTACGTGTGACTAGATATATATGTTCTAAATGCTAAGAGAACTATTATAGTTTCCATGAACTTCAAAAAAAACAACATTACAGATCTAAAACATTTAAGCAATACGGATCCAACCCATTAAAACCAAGAACGTAGGTATAAAAATTAACTTGGAATAATAATTAGATCTGAAAGGTAAAAAAAAATGTTACCATATATCAATCGCACACAACAAATAGATTTCCCTTCTGTTCAGAATCTTTCCTACTGATTGGAACCCTAGACACACCATTACTTTTGTCATTTGCACCCCATAGTATTAGCAATCGCCGGTTAGTAGAAAAAGAAATAGTCAAAACAAAAATCCAAATATGGTGAAAGTGCCCCATAATATTAGCAATTGGTGGTTAGTAAAAAAATAAATAGTCAGAACAAAAATCCAATTCTGGTGAGAGTGCCCCATAATATTAACAATTGTCAGTTAGTAGAAAAAAAAATAGTCAGAACAAAAATCCAAAACTGGTGAGAGCGCCCCCTGCCTCAAAGGAGAATCGCACGGGCTTAAAAACACACTCCTTTGGCATGCAATAAGACACATGGCGATTGTTTCCCTCCACGTTTTCTTGTTCTTAAGAAAAATCCACCTTTGTGGTAGTTAGTCATGGAGAGTCGAACTAAATGCTAATGCTAAGTGGCTTCCTCTTTTATAGTGTTTTATTCCTCCAAAGGATGCAATCCCCATGATTCGCTCCAAAACAGGTGTACTGATTATCCTCATAGCTTGGCCTTGAGAATTTGGCGGTGTTACATACTCCCCCCCTTAAATCAACACCGTCCTCAAGGTTGTCCCATTTGATAGTCTACCATATTTGTATCTGTACACCTGTACTTACATAATAACCAACACCTGGTCTTCCAATATATATATCCAAATAATTCTATCTTCTATCTTGAAAATAAAATTACAATAACAGTAATCTCAATACTTATCTTGTTAGACATGGACACCATTACGCCATGTTTGCTTGTAATCCGACCTTCAATCCAACCTGTACTTCTATATCAAGCAACACCATATCTTCCCATAATAGTAAAACAACTTTTATGTTCATTCATTCTAACACAATATGAATCATAATTAACTCGCATAGGTAATTTACTTAACTTTAGTCAAGGCTATCATGCCTCATTCAAAAAAAAAAATTCCAATGTAAGGTCACTTTTGTGACTACTGTTCGGTCAATAACCCACATGTTATAAACACATTTTACCAACATAAATGAACATGGCATGGTTTATGATATTACAAAGAGAATGTTAGGTCTCCTTCAAAGATTATAATGAAACATAATCTAGTTTAGAACACTCTCCCAGTGCTCACTAGATTAGATGGAAGGAAATCATAATCTAGTCTAGAACACTCTCCAAGTGCTCACTAGATTAGATTTTGCATTTTCGCAGCTTTCCAAGTTTCAACTTGGTTTTCAACTTATCCCCTCATCGAGAACTCTTGTGTGTCTAGATGACTCTGCAGCTTTCAACATAGTTTCACAAGAAAGCTCCATTACATAGCTTGTATAACATGAGGTTGCAACCCTTATTCGATGATATAGATTACCTAGGTCTGTGGGTCATCATAAATTGAGCCTCCTGCTCAGTTCTTCTCCCTTGGGAACATGACCACAATTTTGGGGGAAGATGCCTCCGCACATCGGCTGAATGCTACTATTGCCACTTCTCATCCCTTCTTGAATTAATAAGTAATTATAAAAATTATTTTAAAATTGAATTGATTATTCTTGGTTAACCTCATTGGGTCCTTAAAATAAAATATAGCATAATGGTTTTTCACAACATTACCCACTTCAATAACTCGTATTAATCAATATGATTTTCCACATGAAATCCAAAAAAAACAAAAATATTTATGCATGAGTTAATTTCAAGTTTCTAATCTATCTTTTTCTACTTGCAAAAACAAGAGATAATTCTTTTAGCCATAAATTCACCTCACATCCTTGCTGATGGTTGCAGTGTAGATATCTCCATATGGCCATCCTTCACTTAGTTGATTCTGCGACATCTCACATTTATCGTAACGTTCATTTCCTATTTCATTTTCAGAATGTTTTGTCATTAGTCGATATGCAATTCATAGAAATCATTAATTGACGTGTTGTCATCTATAACCTCGTTAGCATTCCAAAGTCAAATCAGCCATTATACATGTTAATTTTTATCGAGTAATCATGGGAGACATATTGTCATAATTTTTGGACAATATTTCTCCTGAAACACACTTGTTTCGGTGCTTTCATCACCAATAATAATAATTTATACAAGAAAATGCATTTTCCTTTTCACAAATAAAATCTTTATTTCAAAATCAAATCACAAAATTATACTATCAAACATAACTAAATTTTTCCATACTTTTTTCCACCGTCATTCATCATATATAGTTAATCATGATAAAAAAATCAACATTAATCATTCCTAACCCAACTTCCTTGTCTTTGCTACTCAATACAACTCATAGGTTGTTTTTCATTAAACATTGATATTGTATAATACTACAAGGTCAGCTCAAGATATTCATCTATTATGACTCTAATCACTATCTTCAACATACGAAAAGTGGTGATATATATACGAAATAATATTTCAAAATCTGGGGTTATATACATATAGCGAGAATAGTTTTATTATGCTATGCCATATCAATTCTATAATATACTTAATGGATTTGCTAAGGTCGTCATGGTCAAAATATTTTTGGCACAATAATTATTATCAACAATATAAAACATTCCCATTTAACTCTAAAAGTCAAGGCATCATAGAAAACATAGAGATGGTTTAAGGTTACAAATCAATATTCCTTCAAGCATATATTTTTATCATCACCAGTGTTTTAGGGTTTGCCTTAACTAAACATTTTCTTTAGGAATTCAAATCTTAAATTAAACATAATACTCTAAATCTGTATATCTTCTAAATGTTTTCTCCTTATCTATGTATCTTTCATGTTTGACTTTATGGCCTGTAGCTGCAAGCTCTAATGCGGTTTGGCTTACAGAGATCTTTTTACTATTTACATTTTGTGTTCTGGCCATAATTTTTTCTAGGACATCTCACCTTTTTCTAATTTTTCACTTGCTAAGATAATAGCAGCTTTTACTTCTTCTTGTTCTGCAAGCAAGTGATCAATTTTAGCTTCGAGCAAGGAAATATGCTCTTTTTCTGTCTGAGCCTTTTGTTTGAGAATTAAAATATCAGAGGCTATGTCATTGATGTTTTGGCCAGTTAGTTGTTGCTGATAGTTGCTGTAATTAAGCAACTTTATTTCATCAGAGACACTTTCATGTGGATTTGATTATCTATGTGGCATGAACTCTCTTTTAGAAAGACCATCATGAGCAAACTGTCGAAATGGAGTATCAGGAAGATTTCTTCCTGGATGGAACGAGGTTTCACCCTGTGGGTTTGTGGAGGTAAAACCAGAGCTACTTCTAGGGAGAGACATCATGTACACGCTTACTCCTTTGTTTCTGATTTTTAGTCTCTCAAGTGCTTTTCTGCAGGCATGGAAGTTTGCATGCTGTCCTTTGTGCTCATTGTTATGAACACCTGAAAAGGAAAGGTAGGAAGAAGAACAAGATTCAAACAAGGCTGATTTTTCAGAAGTATTATTCACAGAGGAAGATCTTACAAGAGGTGGAGCAAATTGGGAAGAAGGAAACCCTTCAGGTAATTTAAAAGAGTTTGAAAATCTGTCAAAGACAAGGGGTTTAGGAATAGAGAGTTGTTGGTTTTTAGTTTTTTCAAAGTCTCTCAATTCTCTATATCTTACCTCCCATTGCTTTGGGTAACTGATGCCAGTCCAGTCAAATGTGATAGGTGTAGAATTTTTTGACTTATCAGTTTCTACCATACTTAGTAGGCGTGAGCTTTCATGGACTTTAGGGGTAAGAGGTGGAAGGGAATCATTTCCAAAGCAGATTACAACCAATGATTTAAGCTGGATGATTTTAGAGTCAGTGTCCATTTTAAATCCTAAGGGACGAATATAGGCCTTGAGTAAATTATAGATGTAGGGGTCATCAAGGCTGACAGAATACTTAGGAAATATAATATCAAAAAACGGGCCATTGTGCAAGGGGCCTTCAAAACCTCCAATTAAAGCATCAGTAAAATCTAAGTGGCGGGTATCCAAAACACAACACAAGGAAGAAACATTCAGATAGGGTCATACTAACGAACCAAGTCCTAATTTGACAGCGCCTAGATGCGCATATTTGTAACCTTTTGTTTTTTCCCAGTCAATCTAGTCTTTGTCAATTAAATTAATGTGAATGGGCTCTTCCTGGTCAGTGAAGGTGATGTCCAAAGAACTGATTTTAATTTGTGTGCAGTATTTATACTACCACCATTTCTTTTTATAAACCTTAGAAGGTAATATCTCGGGCAGTTTCCAGTCAGGGGAAGGTATTCTATCATTGATGGTTATTATGGATGATGAAGCTCCAGAAGTCTGAAAGGAATATTTTCTTTCAGTCAAAGAAATAGTAGTTTGAGATGTAGATTGGTAGTCCAGGGATGTAAGCCCTACAGATTCCATTGAAGGATCCATGGAACACTTACCGGAATTGGGCAGTAAAGGAATAGTTTGGGGCTTAAGGATATCCTATAGGTCTCCCAAGTGACAACACTAGTGGATTTACAGCATATGTAACTAAGACTATAACCACAAAAATTTGAAATGGACTCGGATATCACAACTATTCCACATGGATACTTTTACATAAATAAATGAACTATGTTCCCAGATTTCTTTAGACACAAAAAGATTTCTCGAATATCATATTGGAATTTGATTATAAGAGCTTCTGAAACTTACAAGTAGAAGTAGACGATATAAAAATGTCGTGCTGGATCTGATACCAAAGAGATGCCAAAGATCGAACGTGAACGCAATGGTGAGAGAGAAAGACTTAAAAAATGAGTCTTCGTAATACAGACTCAAAAACTTGTTCATCTTCAGAGAGCAAAGATCATCACAAGCGCAAACTTACACTAACCAGAGTTTCTAATTCCAGCAGATCACAATAAGTGCAGAGGGAGAGAATATGCTACTGGTTTTACAGACTCATTACAAGTGAGATCACTGCTTTTGATCCCAGTTGATTGCTCAAGGCGCAGAGGGAGAGCATACACAGTGCCCGACACACAGAGAAAATGCAGAAAGCTTACTAGACTCAAAAACACTCGGTGCCCAAATGAGGGGAGGAGCACCTTATTTATACATATTTAGCCGGTAAACCAGTGAGCTGAAACTTACACCTATCAGTAAAAAGACTTGATTCGAATCTCATGGCAGTGGATCAAATAGCACCTTTTGTTGGGTAAGTCACCCAAGCCATGTGAAAGAATCTACGGACTGACAACTAGACTAGAATTTTTACAAAGTGGAGCTACTGTTAGTGGCCCACGGCGCTTTCCATTATTCATTGTCATGATTACAAATACATGGGTTTTCCACACATGTACAACCAGCGAATCTATCAAAGTCAGAGTCATTATCTAAACCAAATTCAGTATCCGGAAATAAGCAATTTGAGAAACATTATTCCACATTGGATCCGATCATGACTTCATTAGGAATACAACAGAATTCTCCTTGAAAAATGGATTCAACTTTAAGGTTTAAAGGAATTCTTCTTGTATTAATTTTATGATCTAAGAGGCAGCCATTTTTGTCCATTCTTCTGAATTTCTGCTGAGTGAAAATAGGGGGTTCAAGAGGAGAGTAAGCTCCTCCAAGATGTCACAGTTTAAATTTAAACCACATATGATTGTGGTGTCCTATGATCATGTCTGCTTGAAGGTGTAGGATGAAATTTTAACGTCGTTGAACCCAATCTTTTCTTGGACAGAATTTATCAAGGAAAACTTCTGTCCATCCGGACCATTGTTGTTGCACCAGTGTAGAAGGATCTCCACAAATTATTATTTCTCCCTGTTCTCTGTAGAACTCCAATATGAGGTTATAACTATTCCATGTTAAAAATCCTGAACTGATATCCACATAATACAATTCCTGTCCATCTATATAAGATGTATCAACCGAAACGTGATTAAGCTGTTGAAGCTGGTGCATGGAATTTTCTAAGCCTTTAAATACTTGTTTTACCCATCTCTCCAATATTTGTATTTTCAGAGGAGAGGCATTTACTTGTTGGATCAAGGAGAGGGCAAGATACTTATCTGCTTCCTTTCTGCTGGCACAATTCAAAAAATATTCTCTTTCTTCCTTTGACAAGGGATCATTGAAGATTCGAATCTTAGATTTTTTGTTTGACGAGCTGGATGCTCCATAGCCAAACATGTTGAGGTTAGGTTTCTCTTGTAATTCTTCTCTGGTTAGCATATCAAAAACACAATTCAAATATCCTGGTTTATATACAATTTCAAAATCAAGGTTTTGCAACCAAAGAAACCATTTTAGAATCCTAGAACTATTTTCTGCCATAAGATTTTCATTCTTGAATATACTAGGCATTATTTTCAGATCTATTCTAATAATGAACTTGACAGGTTTTAGATAAAGCTTGAAATGGTTTACACTCTTTTTTGACTACAAGGATTTCCTTGTGACTTGACAGATAATTGATTTCTGCATTTTTGAATGCTCTTGAAGCATAGCCACATACTTCTTCTTGATCACCATGTTTTTCTATGAGAATACCTCCCCAAGATTTATTGGAGGCGTCTATTTCGATCACTATTTGAACCGAGCCTTGTGGTAGTGAGAGTGGAGGAAGTTGTTTTAATTTTTCTTTGATTTTCTTTACTGCATCTGTCACATCTTTATTCCATATTGGGGGATTTTTCTTCAGTCATTGCTGCAGCAGATGAATGTCATATGCCTGTCCTTTGTAGAATGGCCTAATATAATTTAGGCTTCTCAAGAATCTCTGCAACTGAACCTTTTCTAAGATCTGATCAGGAAAGTTAGCAAAAACCTTCAGGACATGTTCTTGAAGGATAACCTGTCCTTTACTTATTTTATATCCTAAAAATTCAATGTCCTTTTTGCCAATTTCCATTTTGGATTTTGACAAAACCAATCCATGTTTGAAAACCAAAGAATAAAATTCTTGAAGACGTTTCAAATGTTCTTACAAATTGTTGGAACAAATAACAATATCATCTATTTACACTAATGCCCATTTCTTTTCTCTGAAGATATCTTCCATTATTTTTTGGAATTCTAATGGTGCATTATTAATGCCAAATGGAAGAACCTTCCACTGATACTTCCCATGAGTAACAACAAAGGCAGTTTTGTACCTGTGTTTTACTTCAATTCCAATCTGGTAAAAACCAGACTTTAGGTCAAACTTGCTAGAAATGGTGCATCCTGCTATTCTTTGCAACAAACTAGATTTATCAGGAAGAGGGTAACAAACTAGTTCAAGGATCTTATTCAAGGGTTTAAAATTCACAACCATTCTAGGTTTTCCTCTTTTTATCTTAGATTGTTTATTGACAACAAATGCTTGACATGACCAAGGGCTCTTAGAAGGTTCTGTAAGGCCTTTGCCCAAGAGTTCTTTGATTTCATTTGCACAAAATTCTCTTTTTAAGGAAGACATAAGGGCAGCAGAGGATTTTTGAGCTTTTGTTTTTTGTAGGGGGTTAAAAGGTAAGGAAACAAAGATTTTTTCCCTAGTCCAAAATGCATTAGGTGACTCTGAGTTGCAATCCTTCTCTAGTTTAGAAGAAATTTCAGAGAGGACAGATTCTTTGTGCATTTCTGCATAGGAGATGCATCTTTCCATTTTGAACAGTTCTGCAAGACTGGGAGTCGGGTTGGATTGGGGAACAAGATTATTACATTTGTAAGAAGAAAAATAGTATGAAAGGATAGTACCGAAAAATGGGCTATTGTGCAAGGGGCCTTCAAAATATCCAATTAAAGCATCAGCAAAATCTAAGTGGCGGGTATCCAAAACACAAGACAAGGAAGAAACATTCATATAGGGTCATACTAACGGACCATGTCCTAATTTGGCAGTGCCTAGATGCACATATTTGTAACCTTTTTTTCCCCCCCAATCAATCTGGTCTTTGTTAATTGAATTAATGTGAATGGGATCTTCTTGGTCAGTGAAGGTGATGTCCAATGAACTGATTTTAATTTGTGTGCAGGATTTATACTGCCACGATTTCATTTTATAAACCTCAGAAGGTAATATCTTGGGTAGTTTCTAGTCAGGGAAAGGTATTGTATCATCGATGGTTATTATGGATGATGAAGTTCCAGAAGTCTGAAAGGAAGATTTTCTTTCAGTTAAATAAACAGTAGTTTGATCTGTAGATTGGCAGTCTAGGGATGTAAGCCCTACATAGTCCATTGAAGGATCCATGGAACACTTACCGAAATCGGGTAGTAAAGGAATATGTTGCAGCCACAAATTTTCTCCCCCTAATTTCTTAAATTTTGGGGCCCCTCCTTATCACTTAGAGTTGTTTGATTTCATGTGATCCATGAAGGTTTGGTCTAGCCATAGCTTTGGTTGATTCCAATGATTGATTCGCAGTCTGTCTCTCCAGAGCACGTTTGTGTTAAGATTTGATTGTAGATCGCTGAGTTGAATGTGGTTTTGATAGCCAGAGTTTAGTCAGATCAGTTGCCTTTTAAGTAAACCATTGTCTTTGAGATATTTTAGTCTGGTCATTGCTGTGTTGAGCTCTTAAACACTTAGTTTTTCTGTGATCGGGTGTAAATTTTATGTTAGATCGAAAGCTGTGAAGTTTCAGCCCCTCCGCCGTTGCGGCCCCGAAATCGTTTATTCGTCCGATGTCAAAGCCGTTCGTTTTTCAATTGACTTTTCCCGCCTTTTCGTCGCGTGCCTAAAGCCTCTACCTTTCCACCATTGCGGTGGGAAAAGTGTTCTCACCCCCGAAACGGAAAACCATCCGACTTCCAATTTAAATCCCCTCTTGCCCGCGTTTCGCTTATCCACAACTTATGCCTCGCCCGGCGTGGCGGCTGGGAAAATCTTGTGGCCTCCGATCTTATTTCCTTCCTGTTTCTGACTTTAAGCTTTCCCACCAGTGAGTTTCCTGTTGACCATCGTAGGCTAATTTTTTCAAACCCGCAGGTGATGCGCCTGCCATTTCCTTGTGGAATAGTCATTTTTAATTGTTAATATTGGTTGTTTTGAATGATGCTTGTCGATTGATGGCAGGCAATTTTGAAGAAAGCGGTCAATCTACCGAGGTGCAGAGAAAGACGGACCCGTTTGGTGGAAGTGTGACTGAAACCAGGGGAGTGGAGGATGAAATCCGGAGCCGTAAAGGCGCGAACCCAAAACTGATCAGTTACCAAGTGGCTCATGATTGCATACAGAGAAGATATGGGAATGTGAAGCGTTTGAGAAACTGAAAGACCATGCATCTGGGAGTGTTGGGAAATAGGGCAGACCCGGGTTTAATCCTTTTATGTCGTACCAACAAAAGACCCACGGTGTTGGCCCTTTCGGCAACAACCTACGCGCAGGTTGCAGTCTCACCTGAAACAGCTACAGGGTGCCGCAGAATCAGGTTTCTGCAAGCAGAGAGGGATATTACTATACCTTAGCCTTTAATAAGTTATTAATCAACAATTACACAGCTTTGTCATTCACTTATATACAACTTCGCAGATAGATAAACAACTGTGACTTGCTTAACCCACTACAGGGAATTCACAGCGAAGCTTGTTATTAGCAGTGATCTAAGTTATCAAATGTATACAGTTATTAATGTATAAAAGACAACAGAAAGAGAAACAACACAAGAAACCACAACACCAGATATAACGTGGTTCACCCCCAGTGTAGGGGTTACGTCCACAAATTGTGTTTTATTCAACTTGCTACAAAACCACAGTTTGATCTGTGCACTCAGCTGCAGATCCCTTCAGTCCTTAACAGCCGCGCACACAGCAGCAGGCCTCTGTGCACACAGCTGCAGATCTTTCCTTAATCTTCTTACAAAACCCTCTGTGCACACAGCTGCAGAGGTCGTCCACGCACACAGCTGGGACTTAACCTTTCCTTACAAAATCAGCCTTAGCCTCACGTTAATCTTCCTTACATCATAAAACCTAACCTTTCTTATTTACACAAGTGCCTATTTATAACGCACTGTTTACAAAAACATAGATTCAATACCATGGGCACCCAAAACCCTAAACCCTGGTCTTAAGCCGCGGGTTTATTACAATAGAGGACTTTGACTCAACCCCTGACACCCCTAAGACTATTTTGAGTCAAAGCCGTGGAGTTACCCATCTTAAGGACCGTTGAGGTGCACGCCCCAACAGGCCCCTAAGACTCACCAGTGTCCCGTCCCGGGGCACTTATCTGCTCGGCTGGTGGTAAAATTTGCTTGGCGAAGACATTGTGCGCTGGTTCCTGGAGTCCTTCCTGCTAGTTTCTGGCTTCCTGCTTCTTTCCTTTTTGATATTGATGCTGAGTAAGGCCTTGTGGATCCATCTGCAACCCCATGCTTTGGTTGGGTTGGCGACACTTAACCAGCCACAGCTTGGGGTCCCCCGGAGTTGTGTGTCATGCTGCATAATATACACAGCTGCCATGGTTCTGCTATGTCGAAATATTTCAGGGCGGGGCTCCCCAAAGTCATTTGGCGAGGTCTTATGGCCTTCGTGGCTCCATGTTAGAGAAAATTTGTGCCTGCCTTCGCCTGATTTAGAGCAACTTCTGCCTGCCTATGTACCTAAGTCGAATACGACTGTACTGGCGGATTACTCAAAAGGTTCTGCAGACATCTCTCTCTGAACTCTCGTACTAGCTCCTGGACTTCACAATTGTTTAACATGGCTCTAGTTGAGCAAACTCCAAGAAGTGCTTCGAGGAAGATTTCACAAGCCAATGTAGCTTACTTATAGAATTCCGTTACAGAATCTGTCATCATAGTGTAGTAATGACATCAAATCTGCTTGAATACCAGAAATCTCGTCACACCCAGCCTGAGATTTTCCCGAAATCTCATAATTACGGGTATGGAGAGTAGCTCACGTGCCGCCGCCGTCAAATGTATTTTGTACCATCCATCTCATACTAGGCTGCGACACAGTTGCAACCTATGAAATAACAACCACTTTCCACTTCGACACAGGATGAACCTGCGTCCCCTGACCAACCTTCAGCTTCCCATACTTTATCCTTCAGACTACGACATTCCACAGTGTGGCGAGCAGCTTCTCTGATGGTCTAGTACCCAATTTCAGCTGTGCTGGGTACGTACACTTTTATTTCTTGGTGCTACCTCCAATTCTTAGGACTTGTCCTGTCCCTGTACTTCCTTAGACGACTCCCATTTATCATAGAAGGAAAGAGTTCTCCATTTAACTTAGCTAGTTGTACTGCGCCCCCATCAGTAACTTTCTGTACTATATATGGTCCCTTCCAATGTGTCTTAAACTTTCCTGGGAATTTCATGAATTTGCTGTCATAGAGGAGGACAAGATCACCCTGCTGGAATTGTTTCTTCTTAATGTGTCTGTCATGCCACGCTTTTTCTCGAGCTTTCTGCACCTGTTGCTGGAAACCTGCAATAAATCTATCCTCTTCGAGTTCTAATATCTGTTTCAGTCTCTCTGTCATTATGGTTGGATCATCCATCTTGGTGAAAGCAGATATTTTGAGGCTGGGAACAATGTATTCCATGGGCATGATGACTTCTTGCCCATAAACCAGTCGAAAAGGTGTATGGCCTGTCAACTTTTTGCAAGTAGTTCTATAATCCCATAGCACTGCTGGAATGCGAAGGTCCCAATCATTTCTGTTAGCATTACAAATCTTTGTCAAAGCATGCTCTAGGATCTTATTAAAAGCTTCGACAGTCCCATTTGCTTGTGGATGATAGGCTATACTTTTCTGATGGTACACTTGAAATTCTTCAGTCAGCACTGCAATAGTTTTATTTAAGAAATGTGATCCTTGATCACTCATAAGGACGCGAGGACACCCAAACCTGGACAAGATGTGATCAAAGATGAATTGCGCAGCTGTAGCAACACTACAGTTCTTGATTGGTTTGGCTTCAACCCAATGGGTAAGGTAGTCAGTTGCTGTAATAATATATCTCGTGCCAGACTTCTTCGCAGGGGGGTTGATAGGGCCGACAAAGTCAATAGCCCATTTGTCAAAATCTTGTAAGGTTACCTATGGAACTAGGGGCATTTCATCTCGCCGAGATGTTTTTCCTGTCCTCTGACAGACGTCGCAGCTGTGGCAATATTTTCTTGCATCCTTGTGAACGGTGGGCCACCATAAGCCAGCTATCAAAATCTTCTGTGCGATAGCTTTCCCTGCATAATGACCTCCTGCTGTGCTAGAATGTGCCTCGGCCAGAATCAGGGGTCGTTCATGCTCCAAAACACACCTGCACAGTATTTCATCTGGTCCCATCTTGTATAGCTGGCCGACTATTAGGGTGAAGTCCGCTGCTCACACTACCAGGTACTTTTTCTGTTGTGTTGTCATTTCAGCAGGTGGAAACCCTGTAGACAAGTACTGAGAAATATCCTGGAAGTAGTCATCGACTATCTGGATGGAAAACAGCTGTGCGTCAGGGAGGCCCTCATCCAAACTGGTGGGTTCTTCGCCCGACTCGAACCTCGACAAGTGGTCAGGTCCTAGGTTCAGTCTCCCAGGATTAACTATGATTTTGAAGTCATATTCTTGGAATAGAATCGGACATCTACATATTCTTCCTCCTAGCACAGGCTTATTAACCAAATATTTCAAAGCAGAATGGTCAGTAAACATCTTAAAATGAGATCCTAACAGATAATACCGAAACTTATGTAGTGCATACACCATAGAAAGGCCTTCCCGCTCTGTTGTAGTATAATTTTTCTCTGCAGCGGATAATTTTCTACTGGTAAAAGAAATATGGTGGTCGATCTGACCTGCACCTGGTTGAGCCAATACCACCCCTAGAGCAATGGAGGATGCGTCGACATGCACATGAAATTCTTTGTTCCAGTCAGGAAATACTAGAATAGGGGCAGTGACCATTTTTTCCTTCAAAATATCTAAGCTTTCCTCGCACTCCGGTGTCCATTTGAACTTACTATATTTCTTCAGCTGCCTTTCCATCGGAGCAGTAATTTGATATCCTTGGATGAATTTCCTGTAGTAACCAGTGTGACCGAGTGTCGTGCGCAGTTGTTTGACGGACTTGGGGGTGGCAGATTTACAATAATAGCTATCTTCGCAGGATCCATCATCAATCCCTGCTTACAGACAACATGACCAAGGAGAATTCCAAAAGGGGCACAAAAGATACACTTTTTTAGATTCAAAGCAATCTGGTGCTGTCTACACTTGTTTAACATAAGTCTCAAACTAGTGAGGTGGTCTTTTACTAGCCCAAAAATAGTCCAATCATCAAAATAAACTTCTAAGAGTTTATGTATATATTCCTTAAACGTAGAGATGACGACTCTAGAAAATATAGCAGGTGCATTCTTCAGCCCAAAGGGCATGACAGTATACTGAACGGATCCCATTTCGGTAGAAAATGTTGGTTTATGTCAGTCTTCTGGAGCAATTCGGATCTGATGGTAGCCAGAAAACCCATCAGTGAAAGAGTATATTTCTTGACCTCCAACATTGTCGAGCACTTCATCTGTAAAGGGGGTAGGAAAGGGATCATGCAGACAGGCATCATTTAATTTCCTTAGGTCGACACAGATTCGAATTTCGCCCTTAGTCTTCTTCTCCTGGACCACCATAGGACTGACCCACTCAGATTCTTCAACAGGCTCAATTATTCCTGCGGTGAGCATCTTATCCAGCTCCACCTTAACCTTTTCTTTATACTTCGGATTTAATCTATAAGGACGCTGTTTCACAAGTTTTGCATCGGGTTTCAAAGGGATATTCATTACGCCAATATCACCCAGGATACCCTTCATTTCGGAAAACTTTGTTGGAAAGAGATCTTGGTACTTGTGGAGAAGTTGGGTTACCTTGCTGACCATTTCATCATCCCAATAGTCGCCGATTGTAGCGAGCTTAGGCTGTTCTTCGGATCCAATGTTAACTGTGCATGTCTTCAGGGGCTGATTTACTTCCAAGGCTTCGACAGCTGGGCCTTGCACATCGTAGCATCCTTCTGATTCAGGGATAGCGATATTGCTCGGGTCCTCATCCTCCTCAATGGCGAAGTTATAACATTCTAGTGCATGGGCTTCCTGCACTGTCCAATTCGGTCGCTGTTCTACTAGTTCTCGGTCATCAAAGACCTTGGTATGGATGATCCTGATAGTTGCATCTAGAGCTGGGCAGACATCATTAGTAGAAAAAGTATGTATAAAACTATGGGCAAGACAGTCCCAACTTGCAGTATCTAGGCGGAGCTCAGCTTCCTTGTACCAGGTCTTAGCTATCGGTGCCAGTGTATGGACGAATCTATGTGCCCATTCATTTCGAGGTACATACCTCCATGCCTCATAGCAGTTTGCCAAATGTGCTTGTGGACTAGATTTTCCATCAAACTTGCTTCGCACCTCCTCAGGCTGGTCCTTAAATCTCAGCTGAAGGAGCCTCTAACAGGATTCCTAGCTAGGAATCTGCGGCTTATGGCTCTTCCACCATCTGGCTGCTGTGACTCTGAGTGCTGACTCTAGAGAGGTCATTTTCTGTGACTCAGGTATCTAACCTGAGAATTGTACGATAAATGGGTCAAGGTCTGTCGAACCATCAAAAGTAGGGAGAGCGCTTGGTTGTGAACTAAGCCATCTGAGGGATTTAGTAGGTCTGGTACTTCCATGTCCATGGAGCTCATATAATCGGTTCTACCAACTCTCTAAGTCATCCTCCGAGTTGGTCATACAGGAGCTACCAGACTCCCAACCTACGGTAGGAGGATCCTCATAACCTCCTTCCTGCGTGGTGATAGTGTAGATGGGCTCCACATCATCCTGATCCTTTTGTCGGAGTGGTTTTGTGTACCATTCCCCTTGTGAGGGATCCAGGGGTAGGATGACTCTCAAGTATTTCCCTTTGAATATCATCTGTCTCTTCTTTAGGTTAATAACTGCAGCATTTTCCATTGCCCATTCAATTCCTAACAAGGCTGGGTAGGGGTTGCTGTCATCAATGATCTCAATTAATTCGAAGTCCACGACAGTACTGACCCCGGCAAGATCTATTTGGACGCTCAGGAATCTTCCTAGAGGCACAATCCTTTGCTGGTTGGCTAGCCTCAACTTGATAGGGGACCAGGCGAGGGGGGGTTTTCCCATGTGTTCCCAGGTTTGTTTAGTTAACACATTTACGTCAGACCCTAAGTCCAAGATAACATCAGTTAAATCATATGCTCCTATCTGAGCATTCAATCTCATCTCCCTGCTGGTTCTGTTCACTCTATGAACAGTTTTGTCTTGAGCAGAACTTTGCTGAGGTCCGCAGGAAGCAATGACTTTCTGTAGCTCAGTCAGAGCATCTTGATCTCTTAACAGTTTGAGGAAACTCTGTAAAAGGAGGATAGGGTACTTACATTATCCCGTGGGGCTTCCTGGGGCCGTGAAGATAGTTGCTGAGGTTGTGCAAGTGCAACGAATGTGCTAAGGCCAGCAAAATCTTTCTTAACTTCCATAAATGTCTCTCTTTCTCTTGTGATATCAAATGCTGGGATTTTCGCAGGAGCCTTACGAACCCGAGCATCGACAGGCTGTGTTTCTGTATCCTGTGGGTGTGTCGTAGCTCCACTCCGTGTGACAACATTGATATTTGCGGCAGGTCTGGGCTCAACTGAAATCATTTGGATATTCCGCGTAGGGGCACTCTGTCATGCCTGAATCTTAGCTATGAGCTGCGGGAACTGCTCAATCACATGATCTACCGCGCGGCAATACCGACATGTCGTAGTGGGGTTCCGACAGTCATGAGACAAATGCCCAGCTTGGTTACAATTGTAACACACCAACTGGCCTCGGCCTCTTCCGGCCATACCACCACGGCCTCCAGAAGAACCTCTACCAGAGGCACCCCCCTGGTAACCGTAGCTATCACTACTTGGGCCTTCATTGTGCACCCGGTAGGCGTCATAGGTGCGGTACTCATCCTCATTATGACCTACAGACTTGCAGAAATTACAGTAGGGGTTCTTAGGTCCCTATCCATACCATTGCAGTAGGTAACAGTTCTCGGGTCGGTGCTGACCTGTCGTTCTGCAGAGCTCACAATATAGGAGTTGTGGGGGAATTGGGTTCAGCGCACCTATATGCAGGTACTTGCTTACCAGAGGGCACCGTTCCTTGTCGTGACCTTCGGTCCGACATTGCGTACACCAAACCTCGTCGCGATCGGGTTTTCCCTTCTTCATCTCGTGAAGTTCTAGGGCCATCACTGCTAGCTGCGCTTGGATTTGAGCAATACCAGAATCATCTCCGACGGGGGCAGTCTCTAGCTTCATTGCGATTTCCAGAGCCTCTTGCTGGTCAGCAACCTTCTGTTGAATGAGCGGAGTTCTAATATGTGGTAATAATGCCGCGATAAACCATTCCTTGTGCTGCGCAGGACTAATGGTAAAGCTGACTTGATCTAGGAGAACTTTGAATCTCTGGTCAAAGTCCCACATAGATTCGCTGCGCCGCTGTTGAATCTCTTTGAGTTCAGTGATGCTCTGCGATTCCAACTTAGGATTCTTAAATTCTTTGGTTATGGCTGCCTTAATCTCATCTAATGTAGGGCTCTGAGTACTAGAGAATTTCATGAACCAGGTCAAAGCTCGGTCCCAGAAAGAAGTAATGAGCTGCGCGGCTCTCACATCTGGGTCTGTAATTTTCTTCGCATTCCATACTGCTTCACATAAAAACCAGAACTGTTCAGGGTCCTCTGATCCCGTGCCTTTGAATATGGGGAGCTTAATGTCATCAACCAGGTGGGCCATGATGGTTCTGGGAGGGGGGCAGGACGTTGATGGGGAGGGATTTACAGGGACAGACTGGCCTGTGGCCGGAATACTTGGACTTGGTTGACTGTCAGACTGCGACGAAATTTCAAAGGTAACAGGGCGTCGCTACGGGGTGACCGGAGGGTTTCCAAGCGAAGGGTTTTCTTCAGAGCCTGACTCTTCAGAATTGACGGGGGAAGATGCGGCAGCCTGACCTAAGGAATAGGAGTCAAAATCTCTTTTGTACCTTTTTCCACTTCGCAGCAAACCACTTTGCTCGTCGAAGGTATTATCATTTGAAAACATATGTTAGTACTACTAAGCTAGCAGTCTGATTCAAACAACAATATACCCTTTTCAGCCAATAGTATTTTAATCCGCAAGCTTAATGAAGTCAGAAACTTACCACGGGGAACTCTGAAGAACTGTCGTTCAGCTTCGCTGAAGGAGGTACTTGTGTCAATGGCAAAATCTGTCACGAAGGCTTCCAATGTTTGCGTCGTCCAGAAATAAACAGCGCGGGATACCTCATTGCTCACGTGTTGCACAAGATTGACCCTTGTGGGGGTCCACGTGGGAACTCGTCGAGATTGGAAGTGCGTCCTTCTCTCTGTTAACCTAGACAACCACTGGTGCAACTCTATGTGGATACTACTAAAGAAAATTTCATAAGCATCACAAAAAACATACCTTTGTAAAAAGTCATGTGCGCTACAACGCGGATTTGTGTTCTCTTGTTGCGCGAATTTCAGATAAGTCTCAGCAAACCAATCACCAATTTCTGTCACAGAGGGCCTCCAGAACATAGCCCTCGAGGTACGACGTAAACCCCTCTTGAGCAGATACTGAGTTCAAACGGCAACGGAACCAATTTGTTGGGCAATAGGGCAGACCCCGGTTTAATCCTTTTATGTCGCACCAACAAAAGACCCACAGTGTTGGCCCTTTCGGCAACAACCTGCGCGCAGGTTGCAGTCTCACCCGAAACAGCTATGGGGTGCCGCAGAATTAGGTTTCTGCAAGCAGAGAGGGATATTATTGTACCTTAGCCTTTAATAAGTTATTAATCAACAATTACACAGCTTTGTCATTCACTTATATAGAACTTCACAGATAGATAAACAACCGTGACTTGCTTAACCCACTACAGGGAATTCACAACGAAGCTTGTTATTAGCAGTGATCTAAGTTATCAAATGTATACAGTTATTAATGTATAAAAGACAACAGAAAGAGAAACAACACAAGAAACCACAACACCAGATATAACGTGGTTCACCCCCAGTGTAGGGGTTACGTCCACAAACTGTGTTTTATTCAACTTGCTACAAAACCACAGTTTGATCTGCGCACTCAGCTGCAGATCCCTTCAGTCCTTAACAGCCATGCACACAGCAGCAGGCCTCTGCGCACACAACTGCAGATCTTTCCTTAATCTTCTTACAAAACCCTCTACGCACACAGCTGCAGAGGTCGTCCACGCACACAGCTGGGACTTAACCTTTCCTTACAAAATCAGCCTTAGCCTCTCCTTAATCTTCCTTACATCATAAAACCTAACCTTTCTTATTTACACAAGTGCCTATTTATAATGCACTGTTTACAAAAACATAGATTCAATACCATGGGCACCCAAAACCCTAAACCCTGGTCTTAAGCCACGGGTTTATTACAATAGAGGACTTTGACTCAACCCCCGACACTCCTAAGACTATTTTGAGTCAAAGCCGCGGAGTTACCCATCTTAAGGACCGTTGAGGTGCGCGCCCCAAGAGGGGGAAAACAAAATGCTCTGTAATTGTAGTTTAAATATAGGAAAGTGGAACTAAGAAAGGGCTTTTTCCCTGGAAAAGATTGGTAAACCATTTCTTTGTAAGAGGAACTATTTCGTTTTACAATGAGGAACTGCAACTTTTGCCTGTTGGAGAAAGCGAAATGTGGAATGTATCAATGCGACTAAATGAATAATGTTGAAGAGGAACTACTTCATTTTAAGCTGTGTTTCATTTGCTGTGAGAGTGTTTGACTTCCTGAACCTATGTTCTCGTTGAATGTCCTTCAGTATATTTTATGATGTTTTCCATTGTGAGTAATAAGTGCTGTTCATAAAACAATTAACTATCTGGTTGTTTAAATATCTGTAATTGTTCATGTGTCTTGAATGAAGTATCAGCTATCTGTAATTCTTCATTATGCACGTATGAAATGTATTACTCACCAATAAATGCTAATTCTGCTCCCTAGGGATAGTTTAGATAAGTAGTTTATTTTCTTGTCGTATGTGATTTGAATGTTTGTGATCCTTAAGACGAGAGGTAAGAACCTGTGCATCACATTGTGACTGCTCCCTGCATTTTATCACCCTGCATTGTTAGTTAGGCACCTGCATTTCATAATTTAAGTCAAAATGCAAAAAACTCGGTGGACCGGGCCGCAACCAGTAAACCCTTTGTTTGTTGCTTGACGTACGGTAGCCGGACCGCAAACCGGACGGATTCCCTATACCAAACGGTCAACAGGCTAGTTGGGAAGATTGATTGGGGAGAATCCCTTACTGTTGTCGCCTACGAATTTCCAGGCCCCAACAGTCTTGGTGCTAGAAGGAGGGCAGCCAGTGCATGGCTGGCCGAGGAAACCCGCTTTCCCGAGAATTTTCCACATGTGACAGTTCCGAAAGAAGTGGGTTCCATAATCCAACCCCGGAAGAAAACAAAGAACATCTATACGATGTTGGTAACAAATTGGTTAACGACCTGAGAAGACACACCCGGGCATATGTAAAGAATCTTGGAGGGTTGCCAATTATCCCCGTATTACCTAGAAGAGAATACAAGAAGAAAGACCATCCTATAACAGAAGATTCAGTGTTGGTTGGAGACTGGGAAGAACTTGTAGAGACTGCTCTGTAGGAGGTTGAATTACCTTTGAACCAAGAAGGCCCAGATACCCCTTACAGTTCTCCTGCTCAAACTCCTGTTGGTTCACCCCCTCACTCTCCACCCCGACTCATGGCTGGCGTAAATGCAAACCAACCCCCCAACCCACCAAATCCACCACCTGCATGGAGAGCCAGATCACCTCTAAATCTAACACCTCCATTACATGACTTACCCCAATCCTTCAAAAAATTGCTGCCTAAATTTGACCCCAATGAGAAGATTCTAGTGGATGATCATCTGCAGAGTTTCTACTTGGCAATAGAGGGTCTAAGGGCTGGGGAGCATGAAGATGTAGTATGTCGACTTTTCCCGCATACACTTAAAGGAGCCGCAGCTTCATGGTATTTTGGGTTGCCTGCTAACTCGATTCCGGACTGGAACACCTTTGAGAGGATTTTTAGAAGTAAGTATGCGACCCAAAAGACTCATGCTGCCCTTATGAAAGGACCATGTGCATTGAAGAAAGAGAAAAAGGAAAAAGTGCACAGTTTCACACAAAGGTTTGCAGCATATCTTCATAACTTCTCTGAAACAAATAAGCCTTCAAACAAAGTACTGATTGAGTACTATACTTCAGCTTTGGGTCTGGATTTGGCCATGTTTCTGAAAGGTAGGGCCAAGCCTACTCTAACAGAGACCTATGAAGAGGCAGAAGTGGTGGAGGTAGAAAGAGAAAGTATTGAAGATTATCCAGAACAATCAGGAGAGAAAGGCATGGGGAGAAAAGCCTTATTGTTCACTAATCCTAAGGAAGAAAAGTCCCCAGATCTGGAAAATATGGCCAAGATGATGCAGAAGCTTTCCAACAAGATCATAGATATGGAAAAAGAAAAGGAGGAACAAAGGTTTTATAAGCCGTATTATAAGAAAAGAGAAGATAAGGATCATTCTAATCCTCCTCCTCACAATGCTGCGTCCATGAATCTAACAGAGGTCGGCATGGATAATTTCTGCACTTTCCACCAACTGCCGCACTCTGAAAAGAATTGTCCACAATGGATAAACTCTATGACGCTAGTGATGAATCAATTGTTGGATTCTAGGTTAACAGAAGAGGGAGATGAAGAAAGAAAAGAAAATTTTGCCTCTACTTCTAATGAAGATCAGGAAAAGGAGACCTTGGCATTATGGAATTCGGTCTCATTATTTGATGTTGAAGAAGGAAACACTTAGAGATACCATGGCGTTATGGAGACTAACGTGGCCACAAGAAGCCAAGGAATGGTTAAGGACGACAGTCTTATTCTTCCAAAGATCAGAAGGCTATAGAGAAATGTTAGGAATAAGTTTCAAAATAAAGCTTTGGCTGATAAGATTCCAGAATTAACGATTACTAGCCAAGTCCTAGACAGGATAATACAACAGCCAAGCTAAGTGAAGGAAATGCTTACAAACCACATCCAATTGGACAGCCGATGAATTATGACATTGTGGAGGATTTGAAAAAGGTGAAAGCAAATGTTCCATTATTTGAAATGTGCAAAGTGCCGCATCAAAAAGAGAGATTGTTGAAAGCTCTTGAAGCATCAGATGACAAGCTGCCCACTGACAATCAACATCAGGACGAAGAAGAAATTGGAGAAACCAGCGTTGGAGGTGAGTCTAAAGCTAAACATTTACCTTTCCTCCTAACGTTTGAAATTTTTAATCATAATGTGCACAATTGTCTGGTAGATTCGGGGGCGTCCATTAATGTCATGCCCATATCAGTATGTAAGAAGGTAAATGGGCAGCCAAAGCCGACCACGTGGAAGGTGGTTCAGTTGGATAGGACAAACGTTAAAGTAATTGGTGAGATGAAAGACGTCCTAATCTGTCTGGCTTCCAATGACAAAGTATGCCAAGTTATTAACATCATAGTAGCTGATATACCAGACGCTTACGGTCTGGTCCTCAATAGAGAGTGGTCAGCCAAATTAAATGGATATTTCGCTTCAGATTGGTCGCACCTGTGGTTGCCATACAAGGGGAGTCCAAACCAGATCAAGATTCTAAGAGAACCCCACATGAAGTACAATGTTACCCAACTGGATGAGAAGAATATACCTGTGGATTCTGTATTGGGAAATTATTTTCAGGAGTTGGAACCAGGGAATTATCAAGCGGAAGAAGCCAGCAACACATTTGATACCCAGCCTGATCTCCTTCGATTCTCGCAGGCTGGCGAGATTGATTGTAAAATAGTAGACTTAGCAGTAGGAGTAGATTCATTTTCAGTAGGTAATGATTTTTGGACTTTATTTTTTGATGGCTCTAATACATTGGAAGGGTCAGGGGTCGGCTATGTCCTAATTGACCCACAGAAGAATAAACATTTCCTTTCATGTAGATTAGAGTTTGAATGTACTAATAATACAGCTGAGTATGAAGCACTGGTGCAGGGACTCAAGAAAGCGATTGACTTTAAGGTAAGTAATTTAAAAGTTTTTGGGGATTCTGAAATTATTGTGAAACAAATCCGGAATCAAATCCACTGCGTTTCTGCTCTCTTAAAAGCTTACCAGAATGAGGTATGGGACCTTCTTAACTGTTTTAATGCATTCAACATTATTTCAATCCCAAGAATTAAAAACGAAGCAGCTGACTTATTAGCTACTTCGGCCGCTAGACTTGTACCCTCAAATAATCGATGTACTGTTGAATTGCTTTTCAGGCCTTCAGTACCTAATATGATTACCAACCTGCGTGTGTTCGATGATGACTAGAAAATTATAGAATGTTTAACAAATGACGAGGTATTCAAAGGAGCGATTATTGATGATGAAGAACACCAGGCCGAGATGAAATTTGATAATTTCATCCCTAAAGGGGTCCGAACGTTAGAAAAGATTTTTGACTTGAATGAAAAATTTAGGAGACCCGCCAACGTGAAGACTCACAGCTCTACCCTACAGTTCGAGCTGATAAATTTGGGGACTGAAACGACACCTAAGTTCGTGAATCTCGGCAAATGTTGTTTGCCGACAGAGAGAGACAAGTTCATCAGCCTATTTAAACAATACAAAGATTTATTTTCCTGGACGTACCAAGAGTTAAAGACATACGATACCAGCATCATCAAGCACGTTGTTCCCATCAAGGTGGGAGTCAAGCCATATCAGCAGCCCTTGAGGAAAATGCATCCAAAACTGGAACCACTGATTCAGAGTGAGGTAAAGAAATTGTTGGATGCCAGAATCATTTTTAAAGTCAGACACTCTGAGTGGGTATCAAATTTGGTACCCGTCAGAAAGAAATCAGGAGAAATTAGACTGTGTGTGGATTTCAGGAACTTAAACCATGCATCGGATAAAGATAACTATCCTGTGCCACCCATGGAGCAGCTGCTACAAATGGTTTCAAGTTCTGAACTGTTTTCATTATTAGACGGGTTCTCTTCCTACAATCAAGTGTTGGTAGCCGAAGAAGACAGATTAAAAACAACGTTCAGGACAAAGTGGGGAACTTTTGCCTATAGAAGGATGCCCTTTGGACTGATTAATGTGGTAGCAACATTTTAGAGAGCCATGGGAATAGCTTTCCGCGGACTAATTGGACGAAGCACTATGTTGTACCTTGATGACATTACAATATTCTTGAAGAAAAGAGGAGAGCACGCTTTTCACCTAAAGCAAATTTTCGAACGCTGTCGGAAATATGGCATCTCCCTCAATCCCAAGAAGTGCGTGTTCACCGTCACTGAGGGCAAGTTACTGGGGCACATAGTTTCAAAGAAGGGTATATCTATAGACCCATAAATAATTAAGGCCATTGAACAAATTCCCATGCCCCATAATAAAAAAGGAATGCAATCGTTTATGGGAACCATAAATTTTGTACGAAGGTTTGTGCCTGATTTCGCTCAGACTGTCAAACCACTCCAGCAGATGGTCAAACAAAATGCACAATTTAAGTGGACTGATCTTGAGAAGAACGCTTTCAACAATATTAAAACTGTTGTTGCACACGCTCCCTCCTTGAAAAGCCCTGACTTTGATAAAGACTTTATTATGTATACATTTGCATTCGATGATTCGCTGGCAGCTGTACTCACACAAAAGGAAGATGGGGGGGATGAATTCCCAATCGCCTTTATGAGTATTGGTCTACAGGGGGCTGAGTTAAATTACCCGGCTATTGATAAGAAAGCTTATGCAGTGTTTAAGGCAGTGAAGCAATTCAAGCCTTATATATTAAACAATCGAACCAAGGTAATAGTCCCCTACCCAGCTGTAAGATCCCTTCTCATACAGAAAGAGTTAGGAGAGAGGAGGGGCAACTGGGTAATAGCCCTTCAAGAGTACGACCTTGAATTCAAGCCATCCTCTATAGTCAAAGGTCAAGGGTTATGCAAATTGATGACTAAAAGTGGGAACAATGAAGAACAAGCCTGGGAAGATGATGTCGAATTACATGTAATGGATGTATGCCCTTTGTTTACAGCTGCCGAGTCTTGGTATAGAGACCTTGTACATTACTTACAGTCAGGGCTGCTGCCAGAACATTGGAATTCCAAGCAAAGAAGAGTGTTACATCTTAAATCATCCTCCTATCAACTTGTTCAAGGAATATTATTCAGAAAAAACTATGATGGAGTCCTTCTGAGATGCTTAGAGAAAGAAGATGCCAAGAAAGTAATCTCTGAATTACACAATGGTCCGGCTGGGGGACATTATTCAGGGGACACTACAGCCCACAAGGTCATCAGAGCTGGTTATTACTGGCCTACACTCTTCAAGGATGCACATGCACACGTTAGAAAGTGTGATATTTTCCAAAGGTGTGGTGGAAGACAGCCTAAAGCAGCAGGACCCCTAAAGACTGTGATGATCACGGAACCATTTGAGCAATGGGGGCTGGACATTATCGGAGAAATAAAGCCAAATTTTTCCTTGCAGCACAAGTACATTCTTACTGCGACTGATTATTTCACTCACTGGGTCGAAGCTATCCCACTGCGCAAGATAAATGAAGACGAAGTCATCAGCTTCCTACAAGATCATATCATGACCAGGTTTGAAGTTCCAGTTTCGTGAGTCTTTGATAATGCTAAATACTTTTCATCGATCAAATTGACTGCATTTGCTCATGATAAAGGAATAAAATTGCATTATTCTGCTAACTATTATCCACAAGGAAATGGCCTGGCCGAATCCTCTAATAAAAACCTAATTAGAATTCTGAAGAAGACTGTAATAGAAAACCAGAGGAGTTGGCACTCAGCCTTACCCAACGCCCTGTGGGTTGACAGAGTCACCCCCAAGTCTGCTATAGGAGTGTCACCCTATACCCTTGTCTATGGTAAAGAAGCCATCCTCCCTCCCAATATCATGCTACCATCTTCCATACTAGCTCAAGAGTCTAGGGGATTGGATGATGAAGTTTTACAAATAAGAATATATAATCTCCTGAAAGTAGAGGAGGCTAGATCTAAAGCCAAAGAACGCTTTATGCTACAACAAGAGTCAGTTAAGAAATGGTTTGACAAGCATAAAGCTAGGACAAAAGACTTTGAAGTAGGAGACTTAGTCCTCAAATGGGATCATGCCCATGATGAGAAAGGAAAACATACTAAGTTCCAGCAGTTGTGGATAGGCCCTTTCCAGATTTTAGCAAAGCTTGGTCCTTCTACTTATAAACTGCAAAATCTGCAGGGGTGGGAAGAGAATTTACCAGTGAATGGTTTGGTTCTCAAGCCTTATTTTTCTTGATTTTCGGTGAGTTTTCTGCCTTGTATATAAATAAGCCATTTTGCTGTCTTTGAGTCATGTTTTTCAGTTTGCTTTATTTTGAGTTTCTTGTTTTCAATAAAAGGGATGAACACGTGGTTGCTTGGGGAACATCCGAAATTTTTGGGTTTGATAAACGTTTTGGTGTCAGACTATATGTTGCTAAGTTATATGAAAGAATTTATTCCAGTATAGCAGTTTTCTCGAAGAACTTTGTGTGCATTGAAGTCCTGCTTAACCCCGGTGAAATAAACCAGATTCGAGGAGTCTGGGGTACTATGTCGAGGCTCCATCCACATCACATTTAAAATGTCCTAAGGAGCAACAGCAAAGGACCCATGGAAAGGAGCAAGGCGAACAGTGTATTAAATTTAAATGATCCCACACCAAGAAATGAATGCCAAAAGGAAAATAAAGAGTCAAAAACTCCTATGAAAGCATCATAAATCAAAGCAGGAGCTGAATTACAAATACTTAATTGCCGAAATATCCTCTCCGTTCGTGGGTTTGAACTTGAAGTACACCACTCACACAAAAGGACACTATGGGATAGAGGATCCTGAATCAAGATTCAGTAAGAAAGGCATGTAAGCAAGCTCATATGAAATAGGACAAAAGTTTGAAAGCACCAGAAGAGTGTGAAAATGGCATGGGAATGAGGAACAAACGAATATTTCTAGTTACCATATGCTCCAATCCTGTGGTGTCCAAATATTTTAGCAACCTGAAGACAAGGGTAATAATGAAATTCATCCTCCGTCCTCAGCATAGTTATCTGGACTTGACGATTTTGGTTTCCACTCTCCCTAATTGGACTGTCATCAATGATTAAGGGTACACACTGCTGTTATTTAAGAAATCCATATTGCTGGAAGAATTCAATATGATGCTTTTTGTTGTTAAACAGTCTGTCACTCAAAGGTTGATCGCCCAGAGATCTAGGTTCACCAAGAAATCGCCAGTTGTTGCAGCCGCAACTTTTCTCCCCCTAATTTCTTAAATTTTGGGGCCCCTCCTTATCACTTAGAGTTGTTTGATTTCGTGTGATCCATGAAGGTCTGGTCTAGCCATAGCTTTGGTCGATTCTAATGATTGATTCGCAGCCTGTCTCTCCAGAGCACGTTTGTGTTAATATTTTATTGTAGATCGCCGAGTTGAATGTGGTTTTGATAGCTAGAGTTTAGTCAGATCAGTTGCCTTTTAAGTAAACCATTGTCTCTGAGATATTTTAGTCTGGTCGCTGCTGTGTTGAGCTCTTAAACACTTAGTTTTTCTGTGATCGGGCGTAAATTTTATGTTAGATCGGAAGCTGTGAAGTTTCATCCCCTCTTCCGTTGCGGCCCCGAAATCGTTTATTCGTCCGATTTCAAAGACATCCGTTTTCCGATTGACTTTTCCCGCCTTTTTGTCGCGTGCCTGAAGCCTCTACCTTTCCGCCGTTGCGGCGAGAAAAGTGTTCTCACCCCCGAAATGGAAAACCGTCCGATTTCCGATTTAAAGCCCCTCTTGCCCATGTTTCGCTTATCCACAACTTATGCCTCGCCCGGCGTGGCGGCCGCGAAAATATTGTGGCCTCCGATCTTATTTCCTTCTGATTGCCGACTTTAAGCTTTCCCGCTAGTGAGTTTGCTGTTGACCATCGTATGCTAAGTTTGTCAAACCCGCAGGTGGTGCGCCTGCCATTTACTTGTGGAATAGTCATTTTTAATTGTTAATATTGGTTGTTTTGAATGATGCTTGTCGATTGATGGTAGGCGGTTTTGAAGAAAGCGGTCAATCTACCGAGGCGCAAAGAAAGATGGACCTGTTTGGCGGAAGTGTGACTGAAACTAGGGGAGTGGAGGACGAAATCTGGAGCCGTAAAGGCACGAACCCAAAACTGATCAGTTACCAAGTGGCTCATGATTGCATACAGACAAGATATGGGAATGTGAAGCATTTGAGAAACTGAAAGACCATGCATCTGGGGGAAAACAAAACGCTCTGTAATTGTAGTTTAAATATAGGAAAGTGGAACTAAGAAAGGGCTTTTTCCCTGGAAAAGATTGGTAAACCATTTCTTTGTAAGAGGAACTATTTCGTTTTACAATGAGGAACTGCAACTTTTGTCTGTTGGACAAAGTGAAATGTGGAATGTATCAATGCGACTAAATGAATAATGTTGAAGAGGAACTTCTTCATTTTCAGCTGTGTTTCATTTGCTGTGAGAGTGTTTGAATTCCTGAACCTATGTTCTCGTTGAATGTCCTTCAGTATATTTTATGATGTTTTCCACTGTGAGTAATAAGTGTTGTTCATAAAACAATTAGCTATCTGGTTGTTTAAATATCTGTAATTGTTCATGTGTCTTGAATGAAGTATCAGCTATCTGTAATTCTTCATTATGCACGTACGAAATGTATTACTCACCAATAAATGCTAATTCTGCTCCCTAGGGATAGTTTAGATAAGTAGTTTATTTTCTTGTCGTATGTGATTTGAATGTTTGTGAGACTTAAGACAAGAGGTAAGAACCTGCGCATCACATTGTGACTACTCCCTGCATTTTATCACCCTGCATTGTTAGTTAGGCACCTGCATTTCATAATTTAAGTCAAAATGCAAAAAACTCGGTGGACCAGGCTGCAATCGGTAAACCCTTTGTTTGTTGCTTGACCTATAGTAGTCGGACCGCAAATTGGACGGATTCCGTATACCAAACGGTCAACGGGCTAGTTGGGAACGTTTATTGGGGAGAATCCCTTACTGTTGTCGCCTGCGAATTTCCAGGCCCCAACAGTCTTGGCACTAGAAGGAGGGCAGCCAGTGCATGGCTAGCCAAGGAAACCCGTTTTCCCGAGAATTTTCCACAGGTGACAGTTCCGAAAGAAGTCGGTTCCATAATCCAACCCCGGAAGAAAACAGAGAACATATATACGATGTTGGTAATGAAGTGGTTAATGACCTGAGAAGACACACCCGGGCATACGTAAGGAAGCTTGGAGGGTTGCCAATTATCCCTGACTTACCTAGAAGAGAATACAAGAAGAAAGTTCTATAACAGAAGATTCAGTGTTGGTTGGAGACTGGGAAGAACTTGTAGAGACTGCTCTGCAGGAGGTTGAATTACCTTTGAACCAAGAAGGCCCAGATACCCCTTACAGTTCTCCTGCTCAAACTCCTATTGGTTCGCCCCCTCACTCTCCACCCCGACTCATGGCTGGCGTAAATGCAAACCAACCCCCCAACCCACCAAATCCACCACCTGCATGGAGAGCCAGATCACCTCTAAATCTAACACCTCCATTACATGACTTACCCCAATCCTTCGAAAAATTGCTGCCTAAATTTGACCCCAATGAGAAGATTCTAGTGGATGATCATTTGCAGAGTTTCTACTTGGAAATAGAGGGTTTAAGGGCTGGGGAGCATGAAGGTGTAGTATGTCGACTTTTCCTGCATACACTTAAAGGAGCTGCAGCTTCATGGTATTTTGGGTTTCCTGCTAACTCGATTCCGGACTGGAACACCTTGGAGAGGATTTTTATAAGTAAGTATGCGACCCAAAAGACTCATGCTGACCTTATGAAAGGACTGTGTGCATTGAAGAAAGAGAAAAAGGAAAAAGTGCACAGTTTCACACAAAGGTTTGTAGCATATCTTCAGAACTTCTCTGAAACAGATAAGCCTTCAGACAAAGTACTGATTGAGTACTATACTTCAGCTTTGGGTTCGGATTTGGCCATGTTTGCGAAAGGTAGGGCCCAGCCTACTCTGACAGAGACCTATGAAGAGGCAGAAGTGGTGGAGGCGGAAAGAGAAAGTATTGAAGATTATCCAGAACAATCAGGAGAGAAAGGCGTGGGGAGAAAAGCCTTATTGTTTGCTAAGCCTAAGGAAGAAAAGTCACTAGATCTGGAAAATATGGCCAAGATGATGCAGAAGCTTTCCAACAACATCATAGATATGGAAAAAGAAAAGGAGGCACAAAGGTTTTATAAGCCGTATTATAAGAAAAGAGAAGATAAGGATCATTCTAATCCTCCTCCTCATAATGCTGCGTCCATGAATCTAACAGAGGTCGGCATGGATAATTTCTACACTTTCCACCAACAGCCGCACTCTGAAAAGAATTGTCCATAATGGATAAACTCTATGACGCTAGTGATGAATCAACTGCTGGATTCTAGGTTAACAGAAGAGGGAGATGAAGAAAGAAAAGAAAATTCTGCCTCTACGTCTAATGAAGATCAGGAAAAGGAGACCTTGGCATTATGGAATTCGGTCTCATTATTTGATGCTGAAGAAGAAAACACTTAGAGATACCATGGCGTTATGGAGACTAACGTGGCCACAAGAACCAAGGAATGGTTAAGGACGACAATATTATTCTTCCAAAGATCAGAAGGCTGCAGAGAAATGTTAGGAATAAGTTTCAAAATAAAGCTTTGGCTAATAAGATTCCAGAATTCACGATTACCAGCCAAAGTCCTAGACAGGATAATACAACAGCCAAGCCAAGTGAAGGAAATGCTGCAAACCACATCCAATTGGACAACCGATGAATTATGACATTGTGGAGGATTTGAAAAAGGTGAAAGCAAATGTTCCATTATTCGAAATGTGCAAAGTGCCGCATCAAAAAGAGAGATTGTTGAAAGCGCTTGAAGCATCAAATGACAAGCTGCCCGCTGACAATCTACCTCAGGACGAAGAAGAAATTGGAGAAACCAGCGTTGGAGGTGAGTCTAAAGCTAAACATTTACCTTTCCTCCTAACGTTTGAAATTTTTAATCATAACGTGCACAATTGTCTGGTAGATTCAGTGGCGTCCATTGATGTCATGCCCATATCAGTATGTAAGAAGATAAATGGGTAGCCAAAGCCGACCACGTGGAAGGTGGTTCAGTTGGATAGGACAAACGTTAAAGTAATTGGTGAGATGAAACACATCCTAATCTGTCTGGCTTCCAATGACAAAGTATGCCAAGTTATTAACATCATAGTAGCTAATATACCAGACGCTTACGGTCTGGTCCTCAGTAGAGAGTGGTCAGCCAAATTAAATGGATATTTCACTTCAGATTGGTCGCACCTGTGGTTTCCGTACAAGGGGAGTCCAAACCAGATCAAGATTCTAAGAGAACCCCACATGAAGTACAATGTTACCCAACTGGATGAGAAGAATATACCTGTGGATTCTGTATTGGGAAATTATTTTTTGGAGTTGGAACCAGGGAATTATCAAGCGAAAGAAGTCGGCAACCCATCTGATACCCAGCCTGATCTCCTTCAATTCTCACAAGCTGGTGAGATTGATTGTAAAATAGTAGACTTAGCAGTAGGAGTAGGTTCATTTTTAGTAGGTAATGATTTTTGGACTTTATTTTTTGATGGCTCTAAGACATTGGAAGGGTCAGGGGCCGGCTGTGTCCTAATTGACCCACAGAAGAATAAACATTTCCTTTCATGTAGATTAGAGTTTGAATGTACTAATAATACAACTGAGTATGAAGCACTGGTGCAGGGACTCAAGAAAGTGATTGACTTTAAGGTAAGTAATTTAAAAGTTTTTGGGGATTCTGAAATTATTGTGAAACAAATCTGGAATCAAATCCACTGCGTTTCTCCTCTCTTAAAAGCTTACCAGAATGAGGTATGGGACCTTCTTAAGTGTTTTAATGCATTCAACATTATTTCAATCCCAAGAATTAAAAACGCAGCAGCTGACTTATTAGCTACTTCGGCCACTAGGCTTGTACCCTCAAATAATCGATGTACTGTTGAATTGCTTTTCAAGCCTTCAGTACCTGATATGATTACCAACCTGCGTGTGTTCGATGATGACCAGCAAATTATAGAATGTTTAACAAATGACGAGGTATTCAAAGGAGCGATTATTGATGATGAAGAACACCAGGCCGAGATGAAATTTGATAATTTCATCCCTAAAGGGGTCCGAACGTTAGAAAAGATGTTTGACTTGAATGAAAAGTTTAGGAGACCCGCCAACATGAAGACTCATAGCTCAACTCTACAGTTTGAGTTGATAAATTTGGGGACTGAAACGGCACCTAAGTTCGTGAATCTCGGCAAATGTTGTTTGCCGACAGAGAGAGACAAGTTAATCAGCCTATTTAAACAATACACAGATGTCTTTGCCTGGACGTACCAAGAGTTAAAGACATACGATATCAGCATCATCAAGCACGTTGTTCCCATCAAGGCGGGAGTCAAGCCATATCAGCAGCCCTTGAGGAAAATACATCCAAAACTGGAACCACTGTTTCAGAGTGAGGTAAAGAAATTGTTGGATGCCAGAATCATTTTTTAAAGTCAGACACTCTGAGTGGGTATCAAATCTAGTATCTGTCAGGAAGAAATCAGGAGAAATCAGACTGTGTGTGGATTTCAGGAACTTAAACCGTGCATTGGATAAAGATAACTATCCTGTGCCACCCATGGAGTAGCTGCTACAAATGGTTTCAGGTTCTTAACTATTTTCATTATTAGACGGGTTCTCTGCCTACAATCAAGTGTTGGTAGCCGAAGAAGACAGATTAAAAACAATGTTCAGGACAAAGTGGGGAATTTTTGCCTATAGAAGGATGCCCTTTGGACTTATTAATGCGGGAGCGACATTTCAGAGAGCTATGGACATAGCTTTCCATGGACTAATTGGATGAAGTGCTGTGGTGTACCTTGATGACATTACACTATTCTCGAAGAAAAGAGGAGAGCACGCTTTTCACCTAAAGCAAATTTTCGAACGCTGTCGGAAATATGGCATCTCCCTCAATCCCAAGAAGTGCGTGTTCGCCATCACTGAGGGAAAGTTACTGGGGCACATAGTTTCAAAGAAGGGTATATCTATAGACCCAGAAAGAATTAAGGCCATTGAACAAATTCCCATGCCCCATAATAAAAAAGGAATGCAATCGTTTATGGGAACCATAAATTTTGTACGAAGGTTTGTGCCTGATTTCGCTCAGACTGTCAAACCACTCCAGCAGATGGTCAAACAAAATGCACAATTTAAGTGGACTGATATTGAGAAGAATGCTTTCAACAAGATTAAAACTATTGTTGCACACGCTCCCTCCTTGAAAATCCCTGACTTTGATAAAGACTTTATTATGTATACATTTGCATCCGATGATTCGCTGGCAGCTGTACTCACGCAAAAGGAAGATGGGGGGGATGAATTCCCAATCGCCTTTATGAGTACTGGTCTGCAGGGGGCTAAGTTAAATTACCCAGCTATTGATAAGCAAGATTATGCAGTGTTTAAGGTAGTGAAGCAATTTAGGCCTTATATATTAAAGAATCGAACCAAGGTAATAGTCCCCTACCCAGCTGTAAGATCCCTTCTCATAGAGAAAGAGTTAGGAGAGAGGAGGGGCAACTGGGTAACATCCCTTCAAGAGTACGACCTTGAATTCAAGCCAGCCTCTATAGTCAAAGGTCAAGGGTTATGCAAATTGGTGACTAAAAGTGGGAACAATGAAGAACAAGCCTAGGAAGATGATGCCGAATTACATGTAATGGATGTATGCCCTTTGTTTACAGCTCCCGAGTCTTGGTATAGAGACCTTGTACATTACTTACAGTCAGGGCTGCTTCCAGAACATTGGAATTCCAAGCAAAGAAGAGTGATACGTCTTAAATCAGCCTTCTATCAACTTGTTGAAGGAATATTATTCAGGGAAAACTACGATGGAGTCCTTCTGAGATGCTTAGAGAAAGAAGATGCCAAGAAAGTAATGTCTGAATTGCATGATGGTCCGGCTGGGGGACATTATTAAGGGGACACTACATCCCACAAGGTCCTCAAATCTGGTTATTACTGGCCTACACTCTTCAAGGATGCATGCGCACACGTCAGAAAGTGTGATATTTTCCAAAGGTGTGGTGGAAGACAGCCTAAAGCAGCAGCACCCCTAAAGCCTGTGATGATCACGGAACCATTTGAGCAATGGGGGCTGGACATTATCAGAGAAATAAATCCAAATTCATCCCTACAGCACAAGTACATTCTTACTGCGACTGATTATTTCACTCGCTGGGTCGAAGCTATCCCACTGCGCAAGATAAATGAAGACGAAGTCATCAGCTTCCTACAAGATCATATCATGACCAGGTTTGGAGTTCCAGTTTTGTTAGTCTTTGATAATGCTTAATACTTTTCATCGAGATCAAATTAACTGCATTTGCTCATGATAAAGGAATAAAATTGCATTATTCTGCTAACTATTATCCACAAGGAAATGGCCTGGTCGAATCCTCTAATAAAAACCTGATTATAATTCTGAAGAAGACTGTAATAGAAAACCAGAGGAGTTGGCACTCAGCCTTACCCAACACCTTGTGGGCTGACAGAGTCACCCCCAAGTCTGCTATAGGAGTGTCACCCTATACCCTTGTCTACGGTAAAGAAGCCATCCTCCCTCCCAACATCATGCTACCATCTTCCATACTAGCTCAAGAGTCTAGGGGATCAGATGATGAAGTTTTACAAATAAGAATATATAATCTCCTGAAAGCAAAGGAGGCTATATCTAAAGCCAAAGAACGCTTTAAGATACAACAAGAGTCAGTTAAGAAATGGTTTGACAAGCATAAAGCTAGGACAAAAGGCTTTGAAGTAGGAGACTTAGTCCTCAAATGGGATCATGACCATGATGAGAAAGGAAAACATACTAAGTTCCAGCAGTTGTGGATAGGCCCTTTCCAGATTTCAGCGAAGATTGGTCCTTCTACGTATAAACTGCAAAATCTGCAGGGGTGGTAAGAGAATTTACCAGTGAATGGTTTGGTTCTCAAGCCTTATTTTTCTTGATTTTCGGTGAGTTTTCTGCCTTGTATATAAATAAGCCATTTAGCTGTCTTTGAGTCATGTTTTTCAGTTTGCTTTATTTTGAGTTTCTTGTTTTCAATAAAAGGGACGAACACGTGGTTGCATGGGGAACATCCGAAATTTTTGGGTTTGATAAACGTTTTGGTGTCAGACTAGATGTTGCTAAGTTATATGAAAGAATTTCTTCCAGTATAGCAGTTTTCTCGAAGAACTCTGTGTGCATTGAAGTCCTGGTTAACCCCGGTGAAATAAACCAGATTCGAGGAGTCTGGGGTACTATGTCGAGGATCCATTCATGTCACATTTAGAATGTCCTAAGGAGCAACAGCAAAGGACCCATGGAAAGGAGCAAGGCGAACAGTGTATTAAATATAAATGATCCCACGCCAAGAAATGAATGCCAAAAGGAAAATAAAGAGTCAAAAACTCCTATGAAAGCATCATAAATCAAAGCAGGAGCTGAATTACAAATACTTAATTGCCGAAAGATCCTCTCCATCCGTGGGTTTGAACTTGAAGTACACCACTCACACAAAAGGACACTATGGGATAGAGGATCCTGAATCAAGATTCAGTAAGAAAGGCATGTAAGCAAACTCATATGAAATAGGACAAAAGTCCGAAAGCACCAGAAGAGTGTGAAAATGGCATGGGAATGAGGAACAAACAAATATTTCTATTTACCATATGCTCCAATCCTGTGGTGTCCAAAGCTTTTAGCAACCTGAAGACAAGGGTAATAATGAAATTCATCCTCCGTCCTCAGCATAGTTATTTGGACTTGACGATTTTGGTTTCCACTCTCCCTAATTGGACTGTCATCAATGATTAAGGGTACACACTGCTGTCATTTAAGAAATCCATATTGCTGGAAGAATTCAATATGATGCTTTTTGTTGTTAAACAGTCTGTCACTCAAAGGTTGATCGCCCAGAGATCTAGGTTCACCAAGAAATCGCCAGTTGTTGCAGCCGCAACTTTTCTTCCCCTAATTTCTTAAATTTTGGGGCCCCTCCTTATCACTTAGAGTTGTTTGATTTCGTGTGATCCATGAAGGTCTCATCTAGCCATAGCTTTGGTCGATTCTAATGATTCATTCGCATCCTGTCTCTCTAGAGCATGTTTGTGTTAAGATTTTATTGTAGATCGCTGAGTTGAATGTGGTTTTGATAGCCAGAGTTTAGTCATATCAGTTGCCTTTTAAGTAAACCGTTGTCTCTGAGATATTTTAGTCTGGTCGCTGCCGTGTTGAGCTCTTAAACACTTAGTTTTTCTGTGATCAGGCGTAAATTTTATGTTAGATCGGAAGCTGTGAAGTTTCAGCCCCTCCGCCGTTGCGGCCCCGAAATCGTTTATTCGTCCGATGTCAAAGCCGTCTGTTTTCCGATTGACTTTTCTTGCCTTTTCGTCGCGTGCCTGAAGTCTCTACCTTTCCTCCGTTGCGGCGGGAAAAGTGTTCTCACCCCCGAAATGGAAAACCGTCCGAATTCTGATTTAAAGCCCCTCTTGCCCGCGTTTCACTTATCCACAACTTATGCCTCTCTCGACGTGGTGGCTGGGAAAATCTTGTGGCCTCCGATCTTATTTCCTTCCGATTGCTGACTTTAAGCTTTCCCGCCAGTGAGTTTCCTGTTGACCATCGTAGGCTAAGTTTGTCAAACCCGCAGGTGGTGCGCCTGCCATTTCCTTGTGGAATAGTCATTTTTAATTGTTAATATTGGCTGTTTTGAATGATGCTTGTCGATTGATGGCAGGCGGTTTTGAAGAAAGTGGTCAATCTATTGAGGTGTAGAGAAAGACAGACCCGTTTGGCGGAAGTGTGACTAAAACCAGGGGAGTGGAGGATGAAATCCGGAGCCGTAAAGGCGTGAACCCAAAACTGATCAGTTACCAAGTGGCTCATGATTGCATACAGACAAGATATGGGAATGTGAAGCGTTTGAGAAACTGAAAGACCTTGCGTCTGGGGGAAAACAAAATGCTCTGTAATTGTAGTTTAAATATAGGAAAGTGGAACTAAGAAAGGGCTTTTGCCCTGGAAAAGATTGGTAAACCATTTCTTTGTAAGAGGAACTATTTCGTTTTACAATGAGGAACTGGAACTTTTGCCTGTTGGAGAAAGCGAAATGTGGAATGTATCAATGCGACTAAATGAATATGTTGAAGAGGAACTACTTCATTTTCAGCTGTGTTTCATTTGCTGTGAGAGTGTTTGACTTCCTAAACCTATGTTCTCGTTGAATGTCCTTCAGTATATTTTATGATGTTTTCCACTGTGAGTAATAAGTGCTGTTCATAAAACAATTAGCTATCTGGTTGTTTAAATATCTGTAATTGTTCATGTGTCTTGAATGAAGTATCAGCTATCTGTAATTCTTCATTATGCACGTACGAAATGTATTACTCACCAATAAATGCTAATTCTGCTCCCTAGGGATAGTTTAGATAAGTAGTTTATTTTCTTGTCGTATGTGATTTGAATGTTTGTGAGCCTTAAGACGAGAGTTAAGAACCTGTGCATCACATTGTGACTGCTCCCTACATTTTATCACCCTGCATTGTTAGTTAGGCACCTGCATTTCATAATTTAAGTCAAAATGAAAAAAAATCGGTGGACCGGGCCGCAACCGGTAAACCCTTTGTTTGTTGCTTGACCTACGGTATCCGGACCGCAAACCGAATGGATTCCCTATACCAAACGATCAACGGGCTAGTTGGGAACGTTGATTGGGGATAATCCCTTACTATTGTCGCCTGCGAATTTCCAAGCCCCAAAAGAATAGTTTGGGGCTTAAGGATATCCTACAAGTCTCCCAAGAGACAACACTAGTGGATTTACAACATCTGTAACTAAGACTATAACCACAAAAATTTGAAATGGACTCGGATAACACAACTATTCCACATGGATACTTTTACAAAAATAAATGAACTCTGTTCCCAGATTGCTTTAGACAGAAATATTTCTCGAATATCATATTAGAATTTGATTATAAGAGCTTTTGAAACTTACAAGTAGAAGTAGATGATACAAAATGTCATACTGGCTCTGATACCAAAGAGATGGAAAAGATCAAACGCGAAGGAAATGGTGAGAGAGAAAGACTTCCGAAAATGCAGCTTCGTAATACAAACTCAAAAACTTGTTCGTCTTCGGAGGGCGAAGATCATCACAAGCGCAAACTTACACTAACCAGAGTTTCTAATCCCAGTTTATCACACTAAGTGTAGAGGGAGAGCATACGCTACTGGTTTTACAGACTCATTACAAGTGAGATCACTGCTTTTGATCCCAGCTGATTGCTCGAGGTGCAGAGGGAGAGCATACATAGTGCCCGACACACAAAGAAAATGCAGAAAGCTTACTAGACTCAAAAACACTCGGTGCCCAAATGAGGGGAGGAGCACCTTATTTATACATATTTAGCCGGTAAACCGGTGACCCGAAACTTACACCTATCGGTAAAAATACTTTATTCGGATCTCATGGTAGTGGATCAAATAGCACCTTTTGTTGGGTAAGTCACCCAAGCCATGTCAAAGAATCTACGGACTGACAACTAGACAGGACTTTTTATAAAGTGGAGCTACTATTAGCGGCCCACGATGCTTTCCATTATTCATTGTCATGATTACAAATACATGGGTTTTCCCCACATGTACAACTAACGAATCTATCAGAATCAGAGTCATTATCTAAACCAAATTCGGTATCGGGAAATAAGCAATTTGAGAAACACTGTTCCACATCAAATCCGATCATGACTTCATTAGGAATCCAACAGAATTCTCCTTAAAAATTGGATTCAACTTTAAGGTTTAAAGGAATTCTTCTTGTATGAATTTTATGATCTAAGAGGTGGCCATTTTTGTCCATTCTTTTGAATTTCTGCTAAGTGAAAATAGGGGTTCAAAAGGAGAGTAAGCTCCTCCAAGATGTCACGGTTTAAATTTAAACCACATATGATTGTGGTGTGCTATGATCATGTCTGCTTGAAGGTATAGGATAAAATTTGCACGTCGTTGAACCCAATATTTTCTTGGACAGAATTTACCAAGGAAAACTTTTGTCCATCCGGACCATTGTTGTTGCACCAATGTAGAAGGATCTCCACAAATTATTATTTCTCCCTATTCTCTGCAGAACTACAATATGAGGTTATAACTATTCCATGTTAAAAATCCTGGACCGATATCCACATAATACAACTCTCATCCATCTGTATAAGTTGTATCAACCAAAACGTGATTAAGCTGCTGAAGTTGGTGCATGGCATTTTCTAAGCCTTTAAAGGCTTGTTTTTCCCATCTCTCCAATATTTGTATTTTCACAGGAGAGGCATTTAATTATTGGATCAAGGAGAGGGAAATATACTTATCTGCTTCCTTTTTGTTGGCGCAATTCAAAAAATATTGTCTTTCTTCCTCTGACAAGTGATCATTGAAGATTCAAAGCTTAGATTTTTTGTTTGACGAGCTGGATGCTCCATAGCCAAACATGTTGAGGCTAGTTTTCTCCTGTAATTATTCTCTGGTTAGCATATCAACAACACAATTCAAATATCCTGGTTTATATACAATTTCAAAATCAAAGTTTTGCAACCAAAGAAACCATTTTAGAATCCTAGAACTATTTTTTGCCATAAAATTTTCATTCTTGAATATACCAGGCATTATTTTCAGATATATTCTAATAATGAACTTGACAGGTTTTAGATAAAGCTTGAAATGGTTTACAGTCTTTTTGACTACGAGGATTTCCTTGTGACTTGACGGATAATTGATTTTTGCATTTTTGAATGCTCCTGAAGCATAGCCGCAGATTTCTTCTTGATCACCATGTTTTTCTATGAGAATACCTCCCCAAGCTTTATTGGAGGCATCTGTTTCGATCACCATTTGACCCGAGCCTCGTGGTAGTGAGAGTGGAGGAATCTGTTTTACTTTTTCTTTGATTTGCTTTACTGCATCCGTCATATCTTTATTCCGTCTTGGGGGATTTTTCTTCAGTCGTTGCTCCAACAAATGAATGTCATCTGCCTATCCTTTGTAGAATGGCCTAATATAATTTAGGCTTCCCAAGAATCTCTGCAATTGAATCTTTTCTAAGATCTGATCAGGAAAGTTATCAAAAACCTTCAGGACATGTTCTTGAAGGATCACCTGTCCTTTACTTATTTTATATCCTAAAAATTCAATGTCCTTTTTGCCAATTTCCATTTTGGATTTTGACAAAACCAATCCATGTTTGAAAACCAAAGAATAAAATTCTTGAAGATGTTTCAAATGTTCCTGCAAATTGTTGGAACAAATAAGAATATCATCTATGTACACTAATTCCCATTTCTTTTCTCTGAATATATCTTCCATTCTTTTCTGGATTTCTGATGGTGCATTATTAATGCCAAATGGAAGAACCTTCCACTGATGCTTCCCATGAGGAACAACAAAGGAAGTTTTGTACCTGTGTTTTGCTTCAATTCCAATCTGGTAAAAACCAGACTTTAGGTCAAACTTGCTAAAAATGGTGCATCCTGCTATTCTTTCAACAAACTAGATTTATTAGGGAGAGGGTAATGGACTGGTTCAAGGATCTTGTTCAAGGGTTTAAAATTCACAACCAGTCTAGGTTTTCCTCTTTTTATCTCAGAGTGTTTATTGACAACAAATGCTCGACATGCCCAAGGGATATTAGAAGGTTATATAAGGCCTTTTTCCAAGAGTTCTTTGATTTCATTTGCACAGAATTCTCTTTCTAAGGGGGACATAAGGGCAGCAGAGGCTTTTTGAGCTTTTGTTTTTTCGAGGGGTTTGAAAGGTAAGGAAACAAAGTATTTTTCCTTCGTCCAAAATGCATTAGGTGACTCTGAGGTGCAATCCTTCTCTAGTTTAGAGGAAATTTCGGAGAGGACAGATTCTTTGTGCATTTCTGCATAGGTGATGCATCTTTCCATTTTGAACAGTTCTGTAAGACTAAGAGTAGGGTTGGATTGGGAAACAAGATTCTTACATTTGTAAGAAGCAGAATAGTATAGAGGGGTGGAAACTCTTCTGCCATTTATTGTACAAGAAAAAATCATATTGGGCTCATCAACTGTAATGGGGCTGACTTTATGCAAGAAGGGTGATCCTATGATGCAATCTTGTTTTAGGTCGTCTAGTCTATTAAGATGCAGAACTTCTTTTATTCCATTGATGCTTATTGGAAAATCTAGAGCTCGTCCTTTGAGCTGTACAGGAGATCCTTCAATGGCTACACCATGTTCTTTTGTTTTTTCCCAGTAAAAAGATTGTATAGCATTTCCTTTTGCCAAATTCATTTGGTAACCTGAATCTATCAAACAATCAAGCTCATAAGATTTGAATTCAGATGGACAAAACTTTATTTTAATGAAATATTTAGGACCAATGAATAGTCCTAGAGATCCTAGTGATGGTTCATCATTATTACAGTCTTCTGTTCCTAAATCACTAGTGTGCCGAGAATGTTTTGGACTTTCAGCAACTTTTGGTGACTATAATGCTTCGGCATAGGCTCTGCACATTTCTTCATCAGAGGACTGGTCTATTTCTCTTGTTGTTATTTCAAGCATTCTTTTTAATTCCTCTATTTCTTTTTACAGCTTCTTTAGGGAATACTGCTTATCTTTGATCTGTAGTCTTAGTAGATTTTCTTTATCTTTTCTGAACTTTTGTCTATCCTCATGATGATTAGGATAGCCTTTGTATAAATCAGCAGGCTGGTAGAATGCTGGATTCTTGCTAATTTCTGGAGAGACAGATCTCTCTTTTTCTTCTGAAAATTTTTCTTTTACTTTTCTTCTTGTTAAAAGATTTCTTCTTTCATCTTTCAGATCTTTCATTTTCATATATTGATAGACTGCGGTCTGAGACAATTCTTTGTCAATTTCAGCAATCCTAAATTATGAGGAGACCTTAGGTGGATTGAAAGAGAACATATAAAAACTGAAATCAAGAGGACCGAAGCAACCTCCTAAATCTGCTTCTTCATCAGAATCAGAAGAAGAGGATTCAGATGAGTTTGGAGCAAATTTATCTAAGGCAGGGTCAGAATCAAAGAAATATCCTTCTTCTGGTAAGAAGACAATTTCACCTTCAGGGTAGTCTTCTGCTGCACACCAAGCTAGATCCCACCAGGCTGGATCCAGGTCTTCTGAAAACATGGAAGCAAGTCTAGGATTTTTATTTTTATTTGGGCATTTGTTAGCCTAGTGACCCTTTTTACCGGAGATGAAATTTTTTTCTTTATCTGCAGATTCAGATCTTTTCTTAAAGTAGGCTTTCTTTTGAAATCTTTTTCCCTTTTAATGCTTATAGCCTTTGTCTAGATGAAATCTAGGTGCACTAGTATATTTGGGTTGTTGTTTCTTCTTATAACTACATGATTCACACTTGAAGTGTCCTCGGTTGTGGGCGCCACACCCCCAATCTGGCATTTTTGGAAAAATATTTACAAAAACCCGGGGAAAACATTGAAGAGTGTCGCTTGAAATATTTAGCCACTCTTTTCTCCAGACAATGTTCTTGCCAAGTTTCCATGATGAATCCATGCAATTGGGCAAGGGAAAGACTTGACAGAGGGATGTTTTTATCTTTAAGGTGTTGTCCAACAGCATCAGGAACATGGCGAGGAAAGCTTCTCAAGTAATGTTTTAGATATGCAGGCTTATCAGCATTTCCAGAAGAAATCAACAATTTTTGCATATAGCAAAAATATTCTTCACTCTTATTTAGGTCACAGATTCTGGCTGACATAAATAAAGATGCAAGATGTTCATAATCTTCATTTTCATCGAGACCATATAATTCTTTACCAAGGGCAGTAAGAATTTGTTGGTTCGCATCTTCTGCATTCAACATTTCTTCTATGGATTCTTGGGGAATCCAGTGCCACCATTTTGAGGCTAGCCCTGAAAATCCGGCAACCAGCTGGAGTGCTAGTTGTTGGCCAGTTATTGTATTGTCCTGTGTTATTTTGTACAAGACCCAATTTGATATAATTTGGATGCAAGATCTAATTTGGGCGTAGGATTGACATTGTATGTTCAACACGGGTTGATTATGCATTTTGGAGATTAAATTATTCATCCCATTTATCCCGAAATGAAGTGAACGAGGTACTGACGAAGGAGAAGTGTCAGGAAGATCTGACATTTTAGTATCAAGAGGAGGGGGAGGACCTGTTATATGAGGATTAGTATGAATTTATTCATATGGATTTGAGGATCTAATATTTTCTCTTTTTTGGATTCTGAATGCTAATAAATATTTATCTGGGAGGGCATTTGGCATTTGTTTGAACTAGGAGACCATATTTCTTAACTCATGAAGCTCTTCTATTTCTTGACCAAAAAGGAATTATGGTCTTTGGTCATCTTCTTGGATACTCATCATTTCAAAAGAGTATCTTCTTTCATGTTTGACTTTATGGCCTTTAGTTGCAAGCTCTAATGCAGTTTGGCTTACAGGGCTCTTTTTACTATTTACGTTTTGTGTTTTGGCCATCATTTTTCCTAGGACATCTAGCCTTTTTTCTAATTTTTCGCTTACTAAGATAATAATAGCTTTTACTTCTTCTTGTCATGCAAGCAAGTGATCAATTTTAGCTTCGAGCAAGGAAATATGCTATTTTTCTGTCGAAGCCTTTTGTCTAAGAATTAAAATATCAGAGGCTATGTCATCGATGTTTTGGCTAGTCAGTTGTTGTTGATAGTTGCTGTAATTAAGCAAATTTATTTCATCAGAGACACTCTCATGTGGATTTGATGATCTATGTGGCATGAAATCTCTTTTAGAAAGACCATCATGAGCAAATTGTCGAAATGGAGTATCAGGAAGATTTCTTCCTAGATGGAATGAGGTTTCACCCTGTGGGTTTGTGGAGGTAAAACTAGGGCTACTTCTAGGGAGAGACATCATGTACAAGCTTACTCCTTTGTTTCTGATATTTAGTCTCTCAAATGCTTTTCTGCAGGCAGGGTAGTCTGCATGCTATCCTTTGTGCTCATTGTTATGAACACCTGAAAAGGAAAGGCGGGAAGAAGAACAGGGTTCAAACAAGGCTGATTTTTCAGAAGTATTATTCACAGAGGAAGATCTTAAAAGAGGTGGAGCAAATTGGGGGGAAGGAAATCCTTCAGGCAATTTAAAAGAGTTTTAAAATCTGTCAAAGACAAGGGGTTTAGGAATAGAGAGTTGTTGGTTTTTAGTTTTTTCAAAGTCTCTCAATTCTCTGTATCTTACCTCCCATTGCTTTGGGTAACTGATGCCAGTCCAGTCAAATGTGATATGTTCTTTTTCTGTCTGAGAATTAAAATATCAGAGGCTATGTCATCGATGTTTTGGCCAGTCAGTTGTTGTAATTAAGTAAAGTTATTTCATCAGAGACACTTTCGTGTGGATTTGATGATCTATGTGGAATGAACTCTCTTTTAGAAAGACCATCATGAGAAAAATGTCGAAATGGAGTATCAGGAAGATTTCTTCCTGGATGGAATGAGGTTTCACCCTGTGGGTTTGTGGAGGTAAAACGAGGGCTACTTCTAGGGAGATACATCATGTACAAGCTTACTCCTTCGTTTCTGATTTTTAGTCTCTCAAGTGCTTTTCTGCAGGCAGGGAAGTCTGCATGCTATCCTTTATGCATGAGGGAAACAACACAAAAATATCTTTTAATGAAAGTGGGTAAAATGGCCCCTTATGGGAATCCATAATGGATCATGATATACGGGAACATTCACATCTACAAACATATCTTTTCTTCTTTCTCAAGGAGTAAACACAACATACTATACAAACATTATTTATTTTTCTTACTTAAAAATAAAATTCGTCTAAAAACTGTAGAGGTACTCTTAAACGCCAAATTCAAACTCTTCTACTAAAGAGAACATACGTATCTGGTTCTTTGGTTACAACCGTAATTTATATGTCTCAAGTTTTCTCTTACACATAAATTGATAATCAACAATATAATCTTCATAAGAATATCTATGCACTATGCATTTAACAATATTCTAAGGTCCTTTTTTATAATGCTTAACCAAATTTATCTTTATAGGAATCATGTTTATACTAAAAAACCAAAAATGGTACTTATCTCGTGTTAGATGACCAACTGGTCACTCTATTTTGAGCATAATCTTCGTCCATCCATAGGTTTCTCGAAGGAACTTTGCACCCGTCATTTACTTCCTATCACACAAAAGCTACAAGGCTAGTTTGCCTTCGTCATTGCATCTCCTACTAAATGAATTTCAAAATTTATCGTGCATTCATCATGAGAAGGAGAAAGACATATATAAAATAAATAATTATTTTATTTCTTACTTTATTTAATCTACATTCTAATGGTCACATTAGGGAGTTCTACATAGATTAGTTTTATACTCACAGTTCATCCTTTAGAATACAAACGACTCATAGTACGAGAGGGAAGTCTTCCTCAATATTTACCTTATTGCTTTATGTTATCTGTAACCACCCGATCATTATTTTATCCAACTTGTACCTTCTTATTTGTGTTCCGCCCATAAAGGCTCAAGTGTTGCAACTTGAGCTCTGATACCATTTGTAACATAACCGAAATTTCTCAATGTAAAATATGAGAAAATGGGGGTAAATTTTGCTTTTACTATAACCAACAAGTCAACCATGTTAGTCTCTTGAGAGTGTGAAATCACATAATTGTTAATTACTTACCTATAAATCAAGATAATGAAATCAAAATGTTAAGAAAAAAGGTTTTAAATGAATTAACTATCCAAATGGTTCTCCTCCATGACATATATACCTTTAATTGTATGCTTACGAGTATTGTACCAGTAAAGATAATGTATCATAAGCATTTGATGTGCATTATCCATACATCAAATACCATCATGAAAAATGAGTATATGCAAACATAAAAACATAGAACAAAAAGAGAGACATCATATACGTGGTTCACCCCATCCATGAGGCTACGTCCACCAAATCTTGTTTATACTATTTTATCAAAAGAAGATTTACAATTTCGTGGCACGTCCACTGCCAATCTCTTCCACCGGGAATACTCGCCATTTACAACTTTCCTTCCTTGTAAGGTTTTCCTTCTGGTATATTATTAATATACAAAACTATTCAAATGCATGGATAAACTTAAATCGATGCTGGTATATTCTCAATATACATACAATTTTCAAGGGAATGGATAATTGTAATCCAATGCTGGTATATACATATATATTAATATACACAAAAACTGTTCGAGAGCATGGATATTCTTGAATCAATGTTGGTACAATTGCAAGATACAACATATATTCACACTAGCATAGTGATATACCTTTATTACTTATAATCATTTTCATTACAAGATATATCCATACTAACATAATGATATATTTTTACATCTTTATCTAGTTCATTATTAAGGACACATATATATATATATCCTCGATATATATAATGGAACATACATGAACAAAAGTGCAAATATAATTATAATATAAAATATATCTTGGTTATATCTCTGAGAATTCATATCTCAACAAGAATATATAGGGATCATACCTTGAACTTGCAGTATATGGATTACAGAAATCTAATATATATATATATATATATATATATATATATATATATATATA
>LPNX011044366.1:82295-199194 GCA_001517045.1 Pseudotsuga menziesii | reverse complement strand
ATCTATTCGCCAACCTTCCAACCCATCTATTCCCCAACACCCCCCTCCACTCTATCACTCCCCAACCAATCCAACTACCTCTAAAAAATTTTTGTTTGGAAAAAATACAAACATCCTCTTACTGCTTCGACAAGCAGATGGATTTCATGAATCTTGCTTCTTTCCTCCTCTTTTGGCTCCAGGAGGCAACCTTCCAGTATCCACTTTGTTGCACACTCCATCAACCACATGTGCAATTATTCTCATGTTTTCCCCATAATAGGGATCTATGAATAACTTCTGTATTTCCAGAGTACAGAAATCTCGAAAATATAAGACCTCCCTTATCTCTTCTTTCAAGACACAATATTCCATGAAATACTGGGAAGATTCCTTAGAGTTCTTCCCATTGAACACTTGACCACCGACACTAGTATATTCCAGCAAAATGGATTCATCATAATATGGAGGAAAGAAATCATAAACATCATCCCTACATAATATATATGAGGTATTGCATGTGGTCTCTTCATAATATTCTTCTTCATACTGCTCAATGTCTTCTTCAATAATTGGTAGCAACCTCATAACTGCAACTGGATTTAGTGATTTGCAAAATTTTATTCACTAACTTCCATAGGGGTGGAGGAAAGTGCTATGATACCAATATAATGATTCAAGGTCTGATATTCATATCATATCACTAACTACTGCTACATATTAAATAAAAATTCTGATATGACACTTGCGAACACTCAGTAAATTTCTCACTAGGGAGATGAAGGTGTTTTGCAGAGAAATTTGTATGTATGGGAGTAGGTAGGGGAAAACAACAAAATTTAAGTTTTATAATAGTGAATTAATTTCCCCTAACACATTTATATCGGGGACCATTCAGGTTTCAGAGTTCGCTATGCAGAAACTTAATCCCCTACTTATGGGTCACCCAACCGTGAAACTACTGAAATTTATTTAGTCCCTTCAACCAGGGGATTGGGGAAAGGAAAATATATTTTGTATGACATTTGTTTATCATAAAATAAGGTTCATAATAGTTTGGGACAGTTCTGGAGAATTTTGAAGAGTTTAGGAGTGAATTGGGTTTTTAGGCAATTTTGGTCTAGGAAAGGCCTGCGCAATGGAGGCTCCCAAAACAATGTATGAAACCAATGAACGAAATCAATGAATTTATGATATGAAAGTATGTATGGGTAGGTGGGTCTTTCATTGACACAAAAAAACTTACAGAATAGAAAATTATTGAATATAACTCTCTGAATTGAAAGAACAACTAGACTAGTCAAATTTAACTAGTAATCTAGCTAGGGTGTGTAAGTAAGCTTGGAATTCATAACAGAACTGTATTAGACCTGATAAATGAATTTGAAAGAACATAATACATATTATTAAAGAATATTAAACCATACAAACTCATTCCCATGAACAAGGCTCAATTATTACTGCACTAGAATGCTCAAATCCTTCATTTTGATGACTAGTTAAGCTTACACATGGAAAACTTAGTATGAAAACTTAATGAAAAGGATTATTGCAACATGGAAAAGATAAATAAAATTATTTATCATCTGATACACATCATAAATAAATATATTTACTGACATTACATCAGAGGACTCAAAATGATGGGCAGGAGGCCCAAAATTAGACATGAGAGAGACTGAGAGCGTAGGTGAAGCTTAGGCTTCACTGGAGCTCGAATTGAATTATATGGAGACTGAAAAATATGAATAATAAGACTTCACTGGCTGAACACTATACATTCCACACCTGCAAAGAGAAGGGAATGGGAATGAAGGAGTGGGGAAAGGAAGGTTTGGGGGCCATCTCCCAAATCTCTGAGGTGCATCACTCAGAAAACTATGCTCACATAACATCAATTAATTAATTCATCAACCAAACTGTGTGAATGAGCTCTAATTGTTCTTTCATATATCTTTGGGTGACCTGTTCAGCAAGTAGAGGCAATATGTGACCTGTGATAGAAAGTTAACACCTAACTCCCTAACTCTAGCCAAGTCATGGGCCCTCCTTGAGCAAATTGGAATGTAGGGGTCATGTGGAGATGTTTTCCTATCCAATTCATCCATTTGTCTTAGAAATTGTGCCTTCCTTAGTCAAAGAGTTTCTGCTTTTATCCCTGACATCTTTATGCTTTTCCCTACTTTTGAGACTGAGTCTCCAAAAGGAAACTACTCCCTCCTTTTCCAAAACTTTCCTTCTTTTGTTCTGACAGCTTTTCTGAGTCTCCAAAAAGAAACTGTGCCCTTCTTTTCCAAAATTTTTGTTCTTTTGTTATGACAGCTTTTGTCATATATTTTGGGAGCTGTCCCCTTTCTCTCTAACTGCTTTGTCATAGAGTTTCCACTTTCTTAATATCCTCCCTTGGCAAGTTGTCTTGCAAATTGTGTATGACATGGAAAGATCAGTTCCACATGTTATTTGCAGAATAATTAATTTATAATAATAAAAATTAAACTAAGTATAAGCCTCATAAATAATATTTGGACAAAATTCCCTAGGTGAGGTAATTAATGCATATTTGACCCCCCCAAGGTGTTGGGCATGGCCAACACTTTTATGTCCACAAATATGGGGACATGACACCCTACCAATGTGCATTGGTTGGATTGATGACTGTTTCGCCGGACTTTCTCTGTGATTTTGGTAGCCTTAGTATCTTGTCTTCTAGGATCTTACACGGGTGGTAATGGAAGGATATTTCCACTACTACCGGGGTATACTTGGAAGGTAACCTCGGTTGACAATTTGGGAGAGTGGTTGGGTGATTCTAATGCTTGCACCCAGAGAACTCTTCACGAGATTCCAAGTAACTGCTCTCCATCCTTCACTGGTTAGTTATAGGTCCTCATCATGCCAAACTTTCCTTTGGAAGGCATCTTTGTTTTCCTGGCTTGATACTTAGGTCTTTTTTTCTAGTGGTGTTTTCTTTGTACTATTGGTTTCCTATTGATCTCAGACTTTGTCTGCTTCTTTAAAACTATGGATAACACCCCTGTGAACACCAACCAATATATCCCCATAATGGTAACACAATGTACTATTCCTCTCATAGGGAATGTTGGTGTTCCTTTGATAGCCACCTTGAATCTACCTGGATTCAACCTAGGGCTACATGTGTGGTTGTTGTCCATGCCAACTGTCATGAATTCCCCTGATGCTTCTAAACTAAGATCCTTATATCAAAGGCATCAAAACATTGCTTCCCCTTCACCTGTAGATGCCTCTCCTACTCCTTCTACCTTATGCAGTGAAAGTACTGATACCAGTAACCTACAGTGTAAAAGGAGTAAAAGAAGGAAGAATAGGAAGAACACTTGAACGAAAGGGGGAACTCGTTCAACCTCTACAGGTCAAGTTGAATCTCACCACCCAGCCTCTAATGGTCATGCTGGGGACACCTATCCAAAATTTGTAGGTCATGTTGGATCTAATCACTCAACCTCTGCACTTAAAGTTGATCTTCATCATCCAACCTCTGCTGAACATGTTGGTGGAACCTTTCCAACCTCTCCAGGTCATGTTGGATCCAGTCACTCAGCCTCTGCAGTTCATGCTGAGGGCACCCATTCAACCTTCGTAGGTCAAGTTAAACCTCCCCATACAACCTTTGTAGGTCATGTTGGATCCAGTTACCCAGTCTCTCCAGGTCATGCTGGGAAACCTTCTCCAACCTCTGCAGGTCATGCTGGATCCATCCACCCAGCCTATGTAGTTCATGCTCGGGGCACACACTCAACCTCCACAAAGCATGTTGATCCTACTTGTCCAACCTCTAGAGGTCATGTTGGAACCAGTCTTTCAGCCTCTCCAGGTCATGCTGGGGGAAAAATCTCAACATCTATAGGTCATGCTGAGGGAAATCAGTCAGCCACTGTGAGTCATGTTGAAACTGTTGAAAATACTAACCATTCGAAACACAAGCCCAAGTTTCCTTGTAATATTTGTGAGGGATACCACCTTACTTATCAATTCCCTTCCATCACAGAGTTACGAAGAGTTTGGTTCCATGGTCATCTTGTTTTTGAACATGTTGAAGTTTTTCAACAAGCAACCTCTCTTAGTCAGGTTGGATCCAGTCACCCATCCTCTGATGGTCATGTTGGGGATAAATAGTCACCCACTGCTAGTCATGTTGAAACTGTTGAGAAAACTGATCATTCCAAAGGAAAAATTAACTTCCCTTGTAAGCTATGTGAGGGAGATCATCTTACTCACCAGTGCCCTACTATTGTAGAGGTGTGAAGAGTGTGGTCCGAGACTCAAGAATATCCTGTTCCTAAACAACCTAAAGTTTCTCAACAACCTACTCAACCTTTGGTTGATCAAGTGCTCGAACCAATATCATCTTTGGTTGATCCCACTCTCCCTTTAGAGAGTGACCTTTACCATGTGATTGAACCAATGTCATATTTGGTCAATCCCACTCTCCCTTCGGAGAGTGACTTTCACGAAGTGGTTGAATTGATTCCATTGTCAATCAATCCAACTCTTCTTTCAGAGAGTGAAGTGTCTGCTAGTCACATTTTCTTCACCACTAGTGTTAACCCAAAAAATACCTCACTCAGCTCTACATAGCATACACCACCCAAGGACACCCACACACAACCCTCATTTGACCCCCACACCCTCAAAAAGGCTTGAAAATATGAAAAAGGGCTTAAAAACCCCTAAAAAGAGCCAAAATAGCTCTCATAGGGGCTAAAGCCTCCAAAAATGGGCTAAAACCCCTAAAAGGAGCTTAAAAACCCCAAAATAGTTAAATATCGAGCGAAAGGGGCTAAAAGCCCAAAAAGGGGCTAAAGCCCCAACCAGGGTCTTAAAGCCCTAAAAATCTTATAAATAGAGGGGTGGGGGTCACTCTCAAGACATTGCTTCTTTCCTTATTGTTATGTTTCCCGAGTGAGTGCCTTGAGACCATTTTACTCTCAATCCATTCACCCTCCCTCTCATCCATCCTTCCATTCAGCCATAGCTCCCCATTCCTAAGAGAGGTGCTCACCCAAGCTAGGGCATGGTGGCCCATTTCAACAAGAAGGTATAATTTATGTTTTATGTTGTTTATGTTATTGTTTTCTAATAGTATTTGGTTGCAAATATATTGTTTACCATGTTCTTGTAGGTTTCCCTTGTTTACTTGCAGGTCTTTTGGTCTCTTAACAGTTGTATGTAGGGCCTTGGTGTTTAAACCCTAACCTTGTGTGCAGAGGGGCTTTTCATTTCTGTTACATTTAGTTTTCTTTCTGTTCTACTATTCTCATAGGAACCCTACCCTTCTTTCCTATAGACGAAAGGTAGTTGTTCATGCTATGTGGCAAGGGAGAAATCCCTACTACAGATCTGGTGACCATACCAGGTCGATCCCACAAGATCCCTTGGTTTTATTTTTGCATTTTATTTTCATTTGCCCTAGTTTAAATTTCTATCAAATATAGCATAGATCTCTGTTTTTCTACATTTTTAGTTACTGCCGAGCCTCCTCAAGGCCAATGCAAGCCCATTTGGCCACAGTACAGGTTACTGTAGGCCAGATCTAGCTCAAGATCATTTTTTTTACCTTTCAGAGCAGGTCACTCTTATCGGGCTGAAAGGTGCGACCAGGTCGCTCATTCAGGCCCAACAGGTGTGACTAGGTTGCTCATTTTGCCCCGAAAGGTGTGACCTCTCCCAGAAGCCAGCTCACTTATGTCTACAGTTTCTGAGCGACCCCGTCACCCATTTTGGGGAAAATTTGGTGACCCCCTCACCACATTTGCCTTGAAAAGAGCGATCTATCTCTTAGATTCTGATTTTTAAAAATTAAGGACTGTCAGTGCGGTTCAGCTGCCTTTGTCCATCAAATCTGTTTCTATTTCTTTTCAGTATTTGTTCATTTTATTATAGCATGTGTAAATCAATGGTAAATGAAATGGTTAATGTATTAATGAATCTGATCAAAGCTTGATTAAAAAATTACTTTAATTAAAATCAACATCTTTCCTAGCCCTTCCTCCTCTACCCAGTCATCACCCTTCGGGGTATTCTGGGATAAGACGAAGGGTGAATCTTGTATAGTAATAGGCACTTCACTTGACATTTTTTGAAACCACTAAAAATGGGTGACTTGGAAGGTAGAGGGGTTAGTAGGCCAAGGGGGCCTCATGGTGCTCAGCGTCCTCCTTGTTGACCGACCTTGCATCTGGAGGGTGACCTGTGGATCTACGGATGGGATTAGTCCCATGGTGTTGAGATCCCAACACCCTTTCCTGGTTGAAGAGAAATATAGGTGTAAGGCAGTCACCTAGTCAAGATATCATAGTTCAGATTCACAAATGGTACATGTTTAAATTTCTGATTATCATTTACTACTTTCATTAACACTATTCTGAACTCTATGGAATATTAATAAACCATTTAAGCTGCCACTAAGTATAACAAAAAGACAAAATACACACACACAAACCATACCATATAAACCAACCAAACTTAGTTCATGACGCTGAGTGAGCCATTAAAATTTATAATTTACACTAAGTCAAACATCTGCAGTCTTTGAGGACATAAGTCCATGACTTCCTTAACCATGGGAAGTACTTGGGATCAGCCCATAAACTCATTGTGAAGAGTACCACGAGAAGCCCAAAGTAGTTGGCCGCTGAGAAGAATTACCAAGTAAAACGGGCAACGATCCCCACCGATTGACTAGCACTCCCGTGAGGAAAAATCCAAGCACTATATTTTGGAAGTCTTGGTGGCCTCCCATGCCAACCAAACTTCCCTCGGACATTCCCAAGTTTGAAGGGAAGGCAGGGGAGTGCCCTCAAAACCACATCATGATGTTTCACCTATGGTGCTCATCAAATATCACTATAGATGATTCAATCAGGATCACACTGTTCCAACGCACCCTCGGAGGTGCTGCAACCAAGTGGTACATCAAGCTACCACAAGCCAAGTACCTAGATTTCAACTCCTTGGCTTTCATGTTCCTGCAATATTTCTAACTCCCAATTAGATATGACAAAGGGATGGAGATCTTGTTATCTTTCCTCCAGAATGCTGCGACCCATATAACCGACCACATCCATGAGTGGCGGCGATGTCGTAGTTTGTGCAAGATCCAACTTAATGACAGGATCTTCTTGTATTGGTTCCTAAAAACCTTGCTACCACCTATAGCAAAGGATGTCGCATCCGAATGTCCCCAATCCGAAGAGGAGTCCATCTTGAAAGCCCAGCAGTTTGATCTGATCTATGCATAGTTTGGATACCTTTACACTGTAATTCTAGACGCTCCCCATGTGGGCATCTCCTACTGGGATGCACAGGGGGCATCCCATGCCGCAGAGGGAATCATAGGTTCTATCTCCCACCAACCACAACACCGTCCGACACCACCTGCAATACCACCACAACCAAGCAACACCCCTAGTGTTGCCTACCAAAAACAAACTTCAGATTATGCAAGAATGATGTCCTAGTCCGGAGCCACAACTTCTTATGCACAACTTGTGCCACCGCAGCAGTCCCAGGCATTAGCTTGGACAACACAACAATATGCGGGACAAATGACCACATTTGTGGCACCAGCACCAACGGTACAAGCTGTTCAAGCCCCCACCCCTGCTCCACCTGCTCCATTGGGACAAGTGTTTGCACAGCAAAACCGTCCCAACCAGCCAGCCCCCAATAACCAACAAGGGAAAGCTAGGAATAACCGACCCCGGAACTAAGGAAACAATCAACCACAAGGAGGCAGTCAACAACCAAATCCTCCCAACAATGCCGTGGTGAACTGGCCAGCCCAAAATCCTCAACGACCAAATGCACCAAGATGCAATGCTCTGTTGCATACAAACCAACCGTGCACACTATGCGAGGTCTACGGGCACTACACATATGAGTGTCCCTTCATGGGTCACGCTAAGCAGGCCATTAGGAACGAGGTTTAACATGCCACCAATACAACAGACCAATCCCATCCCAACCCAGCACCACCAGGACCTCCTCCTATGGTGTTCCAAAACCCATTACCAGTCCAAGGACTGGTGGCAAATGCACCTCCTCCCCAACCCAATCCCAATTCCTCGGGCGCACCTCCGACGATAGAAACAAGTGTTCACCACCTGCTAGCTATGATAACTGAAGAGGTCAATTTACAGACTAGATGAAACCAATACAGAACCAACACCAAACCTGCTGACACATCAACGACATCTACATCCAAAAAAATCAATGCACCTCTTCAGTTACCCCCTTTTCCTCCGTGTCCCCCCATATGATGGGTTGCAAACAATGCCATGGCTAGAGCTGCTGTCAGCTACAACATCGTGGATGATTTGGCCCAAACACCTACTGCCATGTCTGCTCTTGGGGTACTCAAAAATTTCCCAATGCAGGGAAAAGCCTTACTAGCTACCCTAGGTGTTGTAGATCCCTATGACTCCAAGTTGATCACATTTGACATGGAAAATGGGGAACCATGGCTACCATCAACCATTTCCTTCCAAATCCCGGTGTTTATCCGGAATTTGGTCGTGCACCAGTGCATAGTGGATGAGGGGGAATCCACATGCGTTATGTCTACCCTAGTCTGGCAGAAGCTTGGATCCCCATTTCTGTAACTATCCTCTACAACTCTGCGGGCTTATGATGGCCATCCCACTAAATCCCAAGGAATCCTCCCCCATGTCCCCATCACATTAGATGGGAAAACAGTACTGATTGACATAGAGGTTGCTAATGCTCAATTGGACTATAAACTTCTCCTTAGAAGAAGTTATATGTACGCCATGAGAGCCGTAGCATCAATTGTTTTCCATCTTATGATGTTCCCCCATGAAGGGAAAATTGTGACAGTTGACCAACTGACTTATGATGATCCACAAGGGCTAACAGCACTTGCCAACATTATCCCTATGATCAACACCATTCATCCGCAAGGGCTGACCACACTTGCCAATATTATCCCTGCGGTCAACACCATGTTTGACAACATACCAGCCTCCGCATTGTTGAATGTGGGACTTGGGTTATTTTTCGATACCACCATGATGGCTTCTTTCCTCTTAGTGTCACCACCATCGACACCAAATGAGACTGCAGATTTGTGCATGCTCTCATCTAGCATCGCTGCACCCAAACAACAACCACAACCGCAGCCCCAATCACAACCATAACACCATCAGTAGACACAGCATCATGAGCAGCCACAACATTATGCGCAACCACCACCACAACCTCATCCCCACATGCAACCATCAGGGAGTTATCTGGGATCCTCCCCAGTCCACACAATTCCCTTCCTCTTTCCCCCGCCTGGTGTCATGAGCAAGCCAGTAATGGCTACCTTAAACTTACCCAATTTTACATTGGGAATTCCCGTGTGGTACCTGGATCTACCAGCTCAAATCTCATAACCCCCATATAACCCATTGCGATCGAATCTCATCCTCCACCTGGCCTGCAGAAACCAACCACCACACCTGCACTAGCACTGCCCCACCCAAAAAGGGTCAGGGGAAAAAACGTGAAAGCTACCGCTGAACCTTGACAAATCCCTCCTTGCGCTGTCTACGAAGAACAGGGCCATCCAACTCAAAACTACCCTGAGATTCCCATAATCCATGCACATTTGGATGCCATGGATACAACAAAAAACCTCCCTATGGTTGAACTCCCAAGCGGTCCAATAGTGAGAAACAAGTCATTGAGAACAAACCATGCTTACACCCTCTGTGGTTTGTATGGACAATATTCTCACCACTGCCAAGACTTGTCTAAGTTTCGAATGGCTCTAGCCAACCTTCGACAACATTCCCTTGAATCTGAGATCACTCTGATCGAAGAAGTTCACCCCCCACCTCCTTCTTCAGACACCATGTCCATATACATGATGTCCACTTCTTTAGACCCTCTTGTCTCCACCACCACCAACGGTCCATCCGACCTGTCTCTTTTGTTGTTTTCGTAACCATAGCTCCATCCGCAGCTGCAACCTCAGTTACTAGGGAAACAGTGGCGTTCATTCTTGATCAACATGATCCTTTTCCTTTTTCTTTTCCTTTTCCTACCATCCGGGATCGTGAGTAAGTTTGTCTAGGAAACCCGCAATCTATAGGATTTCATACTAGGAGATCCTGTGTGGTACCTTGAACCACCTACCCTACCTCTAAGGCCCCAGGATGTGTTGACTCATGTCCATCCAATTGAGATGATGTTGCACCTACCTCTGGGTCCAGCAAAGACTCCTTCTGTCTCCAGGTCTTCCCCTCTTCCTCCAATAGAGACTGGGGGCAAGGCCACAAAAACCACAACCAATACCATTTACATGATCAATAGAACTAGTTTCCCTTTCATCTTGTAGGCCGTGGAAGATCCACCTGATCTATCCCAACACCACTTAAGCGATAACAGAGAGATATGTAAGACCACCTCCAGTTTTACCCTATTCCCTTTAAACCATAGTGTGGAATTGGTTCTTACCATAAAAGAACAGATTCCATCACCTCGCCTTGCCAATGACCTTCATCTCAGTAAGGGGGCATACCTCTTCGTTGACTCAGATGGCTGACTCTTGAAGAAGCTGCACAACAGACTCCACCTCAAGAGAGTCTATGCCTGATATAACCACTATGAGTCCCTTATAGCGTAGTTTTTTCCTTTTTTTGTTTTGCAACATTTTTACCACAAGTCATAGCCCCCCTCCAGTAACAGTTCTATGCATAAGGATATCCCACTAGAGGGTATGGTACCACATCTTCACATGCACACAGTATGTCACATGCATGAACTAGATACCACTATGTTAGCATACCATCAGGTCCCTAGACTTGTCCTAGAGGTCCAATCAATTTGCATACCACCATGAGAATTACACATTGTATGTTGAGCTAGCTCCATACCCATATGCCCCCATTTGGTTTAGTTTTCCCCTATGCATCACAAAACTAGGGGAAGCACCTTTAGTTGCTAAATCAGAGTCACTCGGAGTCTGTTCGAGACACCTTTCACACCTCTAGGCTCAAATTTTCGTCTTCTATCTTCTAATGAGACCATCGTATCATGTTTAATAACTAATTTTTAGGACCACTTCCCAGAAGTTACCTCGGTTTAAGAGCCACATCATGGTGATACAAGTGCCTTTAGACTTGTACTTGCATCACACTTGCCTACCGCCACTCATGCGGGTTTTCGGGCTACTGCCCATAAGGCACATCATTTTGATTTTTAGCATATAGCTGTCTGATCCATCCATCGAACCTTATGTGGATCTTCGAACCATCGTCCAGAGGATGGATCATTTCCTTTGCATGCATTTGGCATATAACTGCCTCTGGACTTACACTCACATCACATGTAGTCAAGTCCACCCATCACAACTCACGCATGACTCTCCTGACCTCTGTCCGAGATCCACCTCGGTTTGCATGCCTTTGCCGCACCAACTCGCGTGCCTCTACCGCACCGACTCGCTTTCTTCTACCGCACCGATTCACGTGCCTCTTCCGCGATCTATCCCATGCATGTATTGGTATGTTTAAGAGCCTCCTGCTCCATCCATACTAGATGGACGACCTTTGGACCACTGTCCACTATCTCGACATAAGGGCACCACCTGTGCCACCGCGATTGGTTGACCAGACTAGAGTTTATTTTAAGCTCTTTTTGGACTCCTAAAAGAATGAAAAGATGGCCGAGTGCAACTGCTTCCTTTCCCGCTCGTTAAAGTATAGGAAAGGGCATCTACATTGATTCGTTTATCTCCTTTTGCGGACTATGTAGACCATCAAATGAAAAGGACTAGCTTGGCACATTCAAGCCAAGACCATTCCCCTCTGCATACTTATATGCTTTATCAGGAAGAGGGGCCGAACTTTACAAAAAAACTCACCATGGGTTGTCGTTAAGCTCTTTTCTAGCCTTCTTTGCAAAAAAAGATTGCCGAGCAAACTTGGTTTCGTTCATGCTTGTAAAAGTATCTAAATGACTGTCCATTCAGTATAGGTTTAACCTTTTCCGTCTTGATTGGACTACCAACAGTAAAGAAGTCTCCCATCCCCTAAAGGATGGGTGAGCTCTCCTATGTACACTTTTAACCTTTTTCGGGCATAAGAGACTATCAATGAAAAAGAGCCCCCATTGGAGTCTTCTTCGTGCTTTCAGACTCTCTAAAATTGAAAGCACCATCGAGCATTTACTTTCTCGGGCTTGCCAAAAATCCATGAGATCATACCACAACGATTTCTCTAGACACCACCCCACATATAACAGTTTGGCAGCATTCCCACTTTGGGTTGCCTTTATTTAGACTACTCTGCAATATGTCTTCCTTGGATCCCATCAATACCAAAAGTAGCTACCTCCCCCAAGTATTTCCCATCTGCAGTGACATTCCCGGTATTACAGCTATGATCCCATTCCCATGAGTCAGTTTCATTTGCTGCCTGGTCCGCCCTGCTATCATACTCTGAACAAAGGAAGTTTGAGTCTACCACACTCCCTCTGCCCTTGTTCGACTCCTCCCCCCCATTCAGTGGGTCAGTCCTCATATTGTCTCACATATTTCGGTTATCTCCCTCATACTTCTAGTCAAGGAAACATAATTGCCTTGACTAGGGGCAGGTCTCCCTCTGTCGACGACAACACACATATTCCAGAGGATAGACCCAGAGGTCCCTATATCTTGGTTTCATTAACCTCATTGATGAGTTCCTTGGACCACTTGAGAGGAGTCCTTAATGCCTCTCGCGATGGTTGTTTCTCACGTGCTCAACTCCAACTACATCATCGCACCGTTGAGATTCGTACAGGGTATTGGTCCGTGCAGTATTTGGTCAAAGACCCTAGATGTCACCTGACTCTAGCACATTGATGAGTCTATTTGAGGGACCTAAACAGGTTTATGTCCCTTATGATTTTTGGGTTGCGTTGGAGATAGTGTTCAGAAGCCCCAACAGTGCTTCTATATAAATTTATGATTGATGCAGCATAGTTGTACCACAGAGATTCTGACTCTCCATCAGTGAGTCCATACATCTATGTACTATTCCAGATCCAGCAGACCATCAGTCATGAAGATATAGCATTCCATGAGAATGTCATGGGTCCAATGTAGCAGTTCTTCAGATCAGTATTGTATTCAGCCTCTCATTGAGGAAACCACTATGTATCATCAGTTGTACATGATCGACTCATGTATTATAGAGCATAGATCACATTATTCTTTTGACATTGTTATGAGCATGGGGATGCTTGCCTCGTCCATATACATGTCACACATTAGTTGTATCTCACCCATTGATGGGAACCCTATTAATACAAAAACCAAAAGCCACCATGCCCCAGCCTAGGAAGCACCACCTCTCCCTAGAAAATCCTACGATGTCTGTCGGCCATACGATGAGCTCTTGCCCTCACACATTAGGGAGCAATCTGTTAACCCAAAAAATCCCTCACTCAGCTCTACATGGCGTACACCATCCAAGGACACCCACACACGACCCTGATTTGACCCCATTTGACCCCCACACCCTCAAAAAGGCTTGAAAATATGAAAAGGGCTTAAAAACCCCTAAAAAGAGCCAAAATAGCTCTCATAGGGGCTAAAGCCTCCAAAAATGGGCTAAAACCCCTAAAAGGAGTTTAAAACCCCCAAAATAGCTAAAGATTGAGTGAAAGGGGCTAAAATCCCAAAAAAGGGGCTAAAGCCCCAACTAGGGGCTTAAAGCCCTAGAAATCTTATAAATAGAGGGGTGGGGGTCACTCTCAAGACATTCTTTCTTTCCATATTGTTATAATTCTTGAGTGAGTGCCTTGAGACTATTTTCCTCTCAATCCATTCACCCTCCCTCTCATCCATCCTTCCATTGAGCCATAGCTCCTCATTCCTAAGAGAGGTGCTCCCCCAAGCTAGGGCATGGTCGCCCATTTCAACAAGAAGGTATAATTTATGTTTTATGTTGTTTATCTTATTGTTTTCTAATAGTATTTGGTTGCAGATATATTGTTTAACATGTTCTTGCAGGTTTCCCTTGTTTACTTGCAGGTCTTTTGGTCTCTTAATAGTTGTATGCAGGGCCTTGGAGTTTAAACCCTAACCTTGTGTGTAGAGGGGTTTTTCATTTTTGTTTCATTTTGTTTTCTTTCTGTTATGCTATTCTCATAGGAACCCTACCCTTTCATCCTATAGACGAAAGGTAGCTGTTCCTGCTCTGTAGAAAGGGAGAAATCCCTACTACAGCCAGTTCAAAACTTATTGAACAAGGGGGAACTGAACTTTCTTCTCAAATTGCTTCCTTTGATTGGGATAACTTAGTTGAGCTGTGCCTTCCTTCTATTGCACCTTTCTAGATAAAGGTCAAAGTTGGACCTTACACGATTGCTTGTTGTATTGTTGATGAAGAAGCCTTAGTATCTTTTCTGCTCGTTCTTGGCAAGGCACGGGATTTCCCAGCCTTGTGTCGACTGGTAGTCAGATATTGGATTGTGATAGAATAACTAGTACATATTTGGGAATTCTTGCTCAAACACCTGTTACTTTGGGTGGGAAAACTGTATTAGTTGATTTCATGGTGATAGAATACCCCTTGGAATTCAATATGCTCCTCGGGGGTGATTATGTTTATGCCATGTAGGATGTGGTGTCAACATTCTTTCATTTAGTGTACTTTAATCATGGCGAATAAATTGTCACTATTGATCAGTTGGATTTTCTTGATCCCTCTCCTGACCCAACTATAGACTAGATCTCTCCTTTATTGATTTCCAGTGTTGCGATAGACACTACCCTGCCACGGGTGAGCTATGTGGCCTCATATCCCTCGTGTTCAATTTCTACTAAGGAGAAGCCTATGTGTTCATGTTTACCTTCTTGAGACCCGGTACCAACAATTGACTAGGTGATCCATCCTATACATATTGTGGAGCCTACTCTCCACTCTGTTGATCCAACTAAAAGTTTAGACATGTGTCCTATATGGGATGGTTTCCTTCCATCTGATGAAGTCTTTGATACAGTCTGACCTTCTTTTGGATGTCGGTTCAGTTGTGACTAAGTCTAACCTTGATTTTCTTAGTAAGCCTGATATTCCCATGGATCGATCTTCTTATGTTGGTCTTGTTGAGGCTTTGGACTCTCCCTTTGAGCAGCAAGTTAGTGATCCTGATGAGTTTGATTTTTCTTATAAATTTCTCAACTCCTGTGATACTGAGTTTGTTCTTATAGAGTCTATCTCCACTGTTGATTTTTTATTTCCTTTTGAGTTTGATCTTACTGATTATAAAACCTCAATCCTTGGAACTATAGAATATTATTCGGTCGATTCTACCTTGAATTTCCCTTTTGTAGAATATAACAAAGTTTCATGTGTTTCTGCCAAAGTGAGCTACATCAGGTCTTTTATTTTGAATATGATCTTGGTGTTGTTGTTTCTTGGAGACAATATTTTTAGTTCGATTCACCACTTTTTACTGGCCTCACCTTGTTGTTCAAGTCGTAACTGCATTATCCTGTACCCTGCTCGCGCTTATGAGCCTGATGCAAGCTTCCACGCTTTTAACTTATTATATAAGTCCTCATCTCTTCTCTCATCATCACTCAACTTTGTATCATCTTTCATTTGAAACTTGACACCTTTTTCCTTGAGCAGACATTCCCCGAGTGTCTTTATCTTGCTCATGTTCCTTGCATTACGCGTAGGTTCGTTCCTTATGCTTGGAACTAGTTTCTCCTGCCTCTTACACTCATCTCCTCGCATTTAGAGAATTCTTTATTCTCTCTTTCGAGCTCGTTAAAAACAGTAAGGAGGTCACGAGTTGAATTTTCTAGAATCATTAAAACTTTAGTAGAAAGATATGGAGTTATCTTTAATCCATGATCTGAATCCTTAAAATTGAATATATTGTCGAGTAAACTTGTTTGTTCAGAATTGTTAAGGTAAATTGAATGATAATGTACATTGGTGGTAGGTTATCTCTTTCTCCAACCATGTAGATTATTTAGGAGAAAGGAACACTCTCTTTTCTATGAAATTGAGAAGAGTATCTTTAGGCATAGGTTTATCTCTTTTCCAGACCCGAAGGACTAAAATTACGGAAAAGGAACCCCCGGTATGAGCTTAGTTTTCTCTTTTCCGTGCTCTAGACCCAAACATGAAAATGATTTCGATTGTACTTTATGTCTTTTTCATGCTCACTAAACACTAGAACAAAGAATCGAGTTTACTGTTGTCTGTACCATTCTTGTAAATAAATGGAACTTTCAGAGTGATCTTTCTTTCCTTCACACTTGTTAAAACTAGAGTATTCTGCTTGCTTATGAAGGAGTGTCATCCTGGTGATAGTTTAAGCCTTTTTTGGACCTTGCTGACTAACTACAAAAAAAGGAATACCTTAGTTCAGTTGAGCTAAGAGAGTTCTCCTTTGGATTGTTTAATAATTTTTCAGACTTAAGAGACTAAATTTATGAAAAAATCACCCCCCTAGAGTCTTCTTTGGAGTTTTTAGACTCTCAAAACTATGAAAACAATGTCGAGCATCTACTAATTCAGGCTCGTAAAATCCACGAGTCAGTGATTTATCAAGAATTCTTTTGTTTATTCTTCGAGCTTGTGAAAAATGAAGGTCTCGAGTTTGCTTTCTTGGACTCGTTAAATCTTTACAACAAAGAGGGAAGGGAATTTATTTCACATGTTTTTTACATCATGGCAACAAGTCTTGTCTCCTTTAACAAAACAACAGTTTTGAGTCTATCAACAGTTGGGTATCATTTTTTTACCTTATCTTGATTCAGAGTTTCCACTCCTCTAGTTGGTTTCTTTTCTAGTTATATGGGGAATCTGTCAATCTATCCTACATTGCAGAGTTGCATCGTTAGTCTCCTTGTGTCAAAATATTCCTGTCACTTTTTGTGTCATGCTAAATATTCAAGGATAAACCTTTTCCGGCCATTCTGCAGTTTCTTTGACCTTTTGTGTCGGCCTTTCCCTGGTATCATTTCATTACATTAAGTCTTCGACATTTATTGCTCCAAAATTTTGTTCCAGTTTCATATCCAATCAGTCTTTGACTTACCTCGTGATGGATGATGAAGGATGCCTTAATGCCTTCCTTCCAATGGATCTCTTCCTATCAGCGTCAACACCTATTTATATGTGAATGAGATTTATAGTTTACGACAGTACCTTGGGGATTGCAGTCATCGGTGGCAATTTCCCTCTCTTTTTGGTAGTGAGAATACCTTAATGTCTCCTACTCGATGGATTCTTCAGGTGTTCGACTTCAGGACATTGTATTCAAACTTGTTAGAATGGACTAGATACCTTGGCGACCATTTTCATTAATGGCGGTTTTCCTCACGTTTGTTAAAGGTCCTCATCAATGGCTGGTAATCAAACGGGGTCCTCCATGTTCAACTTCAGTGATTTATTCGCATGGTTAGGATTCATACCTTTTGGGTGGTTTGGATCGTAGACCTTGGTCTGACAGTAGCATTGTCATATTTTGCTATTTCTTGTGTTGCTCAAGACCTTGTCACACTTCATATGACATTTGCTGAGACATAGATCCACCTTGTATTATTGTGGTTATGATCAATTATTGAGCATGGATCCACCTTGTCCAATTTTGGCCATGACTCCTTTATATTTTATACGACGAATTTTTGCATATTGTGCAACCATGATAGTTACATCAATTATACACATGTTGGATCTACCTGTATATTTATGGTGATGATTTTTATATGGAACTGTATGTTCCAGAGATCAGTTTTGTCTAACATTTATCTCTCTTTCAGGTACCTCTTTTTGAGCCTTTCGATCTTGGATTCTCTGCTCTCTCCATACTCAATTGTTTCCTTTTATAATGTATTTCATTTATCATCTTCCCCTCTAACCTAATACATTAGGGGGAATTTGTTATAGCCCAAAATGACACTATCTTCCCATGATTTCATCGCATGTTGACACTTCAGAAAAGTCACTAAAAATCAATGAAAAAACACCTAACTTGGAGGAGCCATATCCAGATTTCTGTAATTCTGTTTGATATCTTCTCTACATGGTTGGAAAGGTATTCAAGTCAGAAAAACTTTTTAGAAGACTCCAAAGTCTGAAAATTCCCAATAATACCATAAAAAATGGGCATATTTTACCTTTTTATGACTTTGCCTACATAGTACCCATGAGTTTCACCTCTATACTCGCGACTTTCCCTTCATGCTACCCGTGGTTACCTCGAATTACTATTGTATTCGTTAATTTTATGCAAGTGAACTTGCAAATCACTTTGTATTCATGACTCTTTTTAATGTAGCTCGTGATTATCACTTTGCATTCATGACTGTTGTCACTGTAACCCACGAATATGTCCTGTACGTGTCCAAAACTGAATATTTCTTGAATTTTGGGAAGTTTGGGTGGTTATGCAATTGAATCATTTAGTTGTAACTACTTTGTATTCGACCCTAACTCTTTATAAATGTATAAATAGAGGGAGAGAGGTCCATGAGAGGGGACTTGAACTTTTGCATTGTTATGCTAGAGGAATTGGGATTCTCATCCCCCCCACCTTTTACCTAGAAGCTATCTCCTTGTGTTGCAGATATTAGAGGCTCAGTTCCTTGGAGAAGAGAAGCAATAAAACCAGATCAAGGTTTAATGATGTCTTGACTTGGAGAAGGTATCATTGTACTTCTTCCATGTTTAATAAAGATGTGATGTCCTTCTTCTTCCCAGATCAATGTCTAATGTATGTTATACTTCTGTTTATGATAATATGTTTATTTTATCATATTAAGTTTTTATATTTCTTTTATTATCATTGCTTTACATTTATTCATATTGGTTTGAGGAAGGTATAATTCATTTTGCAGGTCTCTTGGAACAAGAGGATCAAGAAGAGGATTGAAGGGATGCTTGGATCAACCTTCATTTGGCTAAGGAATGAACCATTCTAATATTTGAATCTTGCTTATATATACTTGAATAACTATATGCATCTCTCTTTCAACCCCAGTATGTTTATAGCCTCTTAAACCCTAGCCATAGGAACACTTTCCTCTACAACACTAGGGAAATTTCAAGGGTTAGTTTATCTGGTTATAGAGTTGTTACAGAGCTATTACAGGGTTGTTTTTATAGCTATTTTGGGGATGATATTCTTCTTTAAATCTCTTATCCTATTTTAAAGGTATGCAAAATATTCCTTTAGCCCTCTTTTGTTCTAAATTTGTCTATAAAATTGCTATTATTTTTTCATAAATTGAAGTAATCTAGACCCAAGACTCTAGTTATCAGTAAATTAAAATTAGTAATTACATGACTACTATTCTTATGTTTGTACTTTAGACTATAGAGCCTAGTTACATGTATCGACGATATATTTCCAATAGCATGATTTATCGCAATACCAAATCGTCGACGATATATCGGAACCAAAAAGTCATGATATTTATGATATTTTAATGTGTCTCAATACATTTAATATAGCATGACATTTTTCAGTATATAGTGCGAGTAGATGGAATATATCGACCCGTGGAGAAAAACACAACAAATTTTGATATTAAAGCCATGGATTCAATGTTTTTAGGTTCATTTGGCATTGTTAAGGAAGGGTACAATGTAAAGTAATCTGTAGTGTTTTGTATCCAAGTGGTTTGATTGTACTATTTATTGTTATTCTTTTCACCAGTGTGTTGCAAAATTTTCCAAATTTATATGTTTTGAGAAAAGGGACTGGTAATTACAACTAAATAGATGTAAAATATAGAGTGCATTAGACTGACCAATTATACTCCACTCTTATAATAAATTCATGTGAACCAAACATAACATTGTGAAAAATTAACATACCTGGAAAGATCTACAGATATGATTGATTTATAAAGAAAAATTGATATCATGCTCAGTAGTGGCCACTTCCACAACCATAATACAGGTTCGAGTATCCAGTTCAAAAGTTGGTACAGAAAGGGATCCCTGAATATTATGATCTTGTACATTAGTTAACCTTAAAAACTCACTTGTTCTAGAAATTTGAACATGAGTACTCCCCTCTGGAATTCCTCTCAGAAAAAACGCTACTAGGAAGACCTATAAAAGCTCACAGCGACTCTTATGTGGAAAAAACATATAGATGTAAAATATTAATAAGTAATATGCATGCCACTCTTCAAATTCTTAATCTAATGATGATTTCCACTAAAAGACTAGAATACAGTATTATATGAACATGCACACAACTCAAACTAGAAAATTATTTCCTAACTAAATAACTTACACAACAATTAACTTATTTCCAACATTTCTATATTCTTAGCAAGCAATTATTTCCAACATTGGATATAAAGAAAGTATGACTTGGAAATCAAAATTGTGTACCTTTCTTATGTAGGTTGGTCCAAAATTTTAGTAACCCTTCAAATTTAGATTCCAAACCTTCAACTCATTCACTTGAATACTTTCAAAATAAAAACAATACCTTCCTCAAAATCTTATGGATACAGTAAAATAACTATGAATTGAGACAATGATATAAGCATGTATTTAACCATACATTTTGTTAAGTTTTTAATGGTTATATCATATCTTCTAACATTTAGCATCTTAACAACATAACCATAATCAAAAGGATCACTGAAAGATAGTCAAGCACAACCACACAAAAGAACACAAATATTTATCTTGGGAAACCCTCATGGGGAAGAAAAAGCATCAAAAATTCCTCTGTATAATTTGTATCAAAAGTACAAGACAAGACCCCAGACAGGTGTGCCTCCTTCCAACAGATATCTCTCTCTCTCTCTCCTATGCGCTATACACAAGTGAGTGTGTGTTCAAATGAGGAACAAATATACTCTATTTATACTCTTTTTGTCACTTGCCTTTTAACATAACAAGTCAGCTCCACTTAAAAAACTGGGACGACTTCACTTAGGAGTAATCAATATAATATTATATTATATTCATTAGGGTACTATTGAACCAACTTACAATGGAGGTTTTACCTCATGACTCTATGATGACCAATTACAATAGTAACACCCCGACGGAGGAATAATAACATCTCCCTTGTGTTACATCAGCAAAATACATTTAGAATATCCTTTGAAGTTACGATATTCAACACTCCCCCTTAACGAGAAGGTTATTATACTGAAAACATCGTCATAGAAAATAGGAGTAATGAGAGAGAGTATCTGTAACGTCATCAAGGTGATACATCTATAAGTCATAGGAAGTTTTCACAATCATCAGTAACTGGAATAGTTACTCTTCAACGTCTTTAGTACTGGAACACCATATTCTACATCACCGAGTCTTTATCTTCTACAACACATGATCACTTGATCCTTTTGCAGCAACGCTTCGACATTTCAAAACTTCGTAGCAACACTTCTATCTTCTGATCCTTTTCAATAGTACTTCGATCTTTTGATCCTTTGCAACAACACTTTGATATTTGGATCCTTTTCAACAACAATTCGATCTTCTTGATCCTTTGCAGCAACACTTTGATATTCTTGATCCTTTGCAACAACAGTTTGATCCTTTTGATCCTTTGTAGCAACACTTCAATCCTTTCGATCCTTTCCAGCAGCACCTTGATCCTTTCAATCCTTTGGAGAAACACTTCAATCCTTTCGATCCTTTACATCAACACTTCTATCTTCTCGATCCTTTGCAACAACACTTTGATCCTTTCAATCCTTTACAACAACAATTCAATATTATTTATCATTTGCAGTAACACTTTGATCCTTATTGATCCTTTGCAGCCACACTTCAATCTGCTTAATCCTTTTTCACCGTACTTTGATCTACTTGATCCTTTTTCTGCCACGCTACCTGAAATACACATGATCTCTTTGTGGGACGATCAATCACTATCACTTTAGGACATAAGTACAAGGATGATGCAATCCTCCATCAACCTAGTCCATGATATCAACCAGCTGAATCATCTACAACTAAATGTAGATATCGAGTGCTCCTAGATGCAAGCCCTATATTCCATGAGGACTCATCGTAGACCATCCATACCACTAAGGTTAGGACCACTCCTAAGTGAGTGTTATACTATGGTATCTACACTCACATGTAGGAATACTCTTCCATGCAAGAGTATTGTCTGCATAGTAGGTCTCATCCGCATACAAAATGTCGTCCCTCATCGTATAACATCCTTACCAGTAGGTTAGGACCACTCCAAAGTGAGTGTTATACTACAACGTCCGTGAGAATTGATCATAGAGAATCCATACCCGTAAGGTTAGGACCACTCCTAAGAGAGTGTTATTCTATGGCATATACATATGAATGTAGGCATACTCTTCATACAAGAGTATTGCCTATAGGGCAGATCTCAACTGCATACCAATGCTAGCCCTGTCATCCGTGAGGACTCATCGTAGAGAATCCATACCATGAAGGTTAGGACCACTCCTGAGCGAGTGTTATTCTACGATATCCACAACTGAATGTGGGTACTCCCCATGTGAGTGTAACGTCTACAGAGCAGATCTAAACCGCATGTAAATTTCGTCCCTATCGTTTGTGAGGACTCATCATAGAGCATCCTTACCACTGAGTTTAGGACCACTCCTGAGCAAGTTTTATTCTATGGTATCCAAAAATGAATGTGGCTACTCTCCATGTGAGAGTAACATCTGCAGGCCATCCTTATCTAGTAAGGACCACTCTCATGAATAGAGTGTTATACCCGCCATCCTCAAGAGAGGATACTATTGTACACAAGTGAATGTCGGATCTTGTCAGTATATTCAGGCGCACTTGGCCTCTTTCATGCTGGAGCATCACTGTCATCCCATCATCGATGTTAGTCTCATCATTAATCCCCCTTTCATTGGAGGATCCATATTATCGACCTGTAGGGCCATCCTTATCTAGTAAGGACCACTCTCATGAACAAAGTGTTATACCCTCCATCCTCAAGAGAGGATACTATAGTACAAAATTGAATGTCGTACCTTATCAGTATATTTAGGTGCACTTGGCCTCTTTCATGCTGGAGCATCATTGTCATCCCATCATCGATGCTAGTCTCATCATTACTCCCCCTTTCATGGGAGGATCCATATTATCAACCTGCTCCCCCTTTGTTCAAGGAGGGTTCATGTCTTCAACCTGTTCCTCCTTTCTTAGGAGATTCCACATCTCTGACTTGTTCCTCCTTTCCAAAGAAGGTCCATATCTTCGACTTGTTCTTCCTTTCCGAAGAGAGTTTGTATCTTCAACCTATTTCTCCTTTCCAAGAAGGGTCCATATCTTTGACCTATTTCTCCTTTTCGAGAAGGGTCCATATATTTGACCTATTTCTCCTTTTTTAGAAGGGTCCATATCTTCATCATTTCTTCTTACGAGGAAATATTTATATCATCATCATTGTTCCTCGTTACGAGGAAAGTATTTTCAAACTACACCAAGCTTATCACAAAATCTTGTTCAACATATTAGCAACTTTCTCATCGGTACTCACATATTGGAGTTTTATATCTCCTTTAAGTACCATATCCCACATGATTCTTTGTCATCTTTATGCAACTATGGTTGTCACAAAGAATCACTGTGGTATCCAAATACATGTCAAATAGTCTTGACATCATTTTTTTTGAATCCATATCGCTTCACATATTGGAGTTTTATATCTCCTTTAAGTATACTCACATATTGGAGTTTTATATCTCCTTTAAGTACCATATCCCACATGATTCTTTGTCATCTTTATTCAACTATGGTTGTCACAAAGAATCACTGTGGTATCCAAATACATGTCAAATAGTCTTGACATCATTTTTTTTGAATCCATATCGCTTCACAACTAGAAGAACAAGCTGCTATGTACTCTGCTTCAGCTATGCTGAGAGAAACACTGGACTATTTCTTACTAAACTATGAGATCATGGTGGATCCCATACAATATCATCCGCTTGAGGTGCTCTTCCTATCTGTGGCACTTCCTTCCCAATCTGAATTCGTATATCCATATAACTTGTAGTCATGATCTCTACCATAGTAAAGTCCCAAGTCTACTGTACCTTTTAGGTACCTCATCACATGCTTTGCAACTATCAAGTGAGCCCGTCTAGGTTTAGCTAGATACTGACTTAAGTTATTCACCACAAAGCATATATCTAGCCTTGTATTTGTTAGATATATCAATGGCCCAATAATATGTCTATATTGAGTCACATTCCACTAACTCTGATGTCTCATCAGACAATAGCTTCAGGTTGGTGTCCATGTATTTACAATCCAACATATAAAATATTCTTAAGATTTCCACAACATACTTTCCCTGGTTTAGAAATATTCCTTCTGGGCTCTGCCACACTTCCACACTGAGGAAATAATGCATCAATCCAAGATCTTTCATCTTGAATTCTTCAGCTATCTTCTTCTTTCTTTATGTGACCTGTTTCTCATTTCCTATCAGAAATAGATCATCCACATACAACAATAGTATGATAGGTTCATCATCCATAACCTTGAGGTAAAGGTTAGGATCAACATTACTTTTGGTGAAGCCCAAGCTTTCCAAGAAGCTATCTATTATTCCATACCAGGCTCTATGAGCTTGCTTCAGTCCATATATAGACTTCTTCAACTTGGATACATAAGTCACTCTATCTTTGACTTCAAATCCTTGTGGTTTTTTGATGTAAACCTCTTCCTCAATCATACCATTAAGGAAGGTTGTATTTACATCCATCTGGTGTAGATCCAACTTCATCATGGAAGAAAGTTCCATGATGGTTTTGATAGAAGTGTACCTTGCTACTGAAGCAAATGTCTCTTCATAATAAATTCCCTCTCTCTGAGAGAATCCTCTATCCACAAATCTTTCCTTACTTCCATCATAAGCATATTTTATCTTGCAAATCCACTTGGAAGATACCACACTCTTGCTTTCTGGTTTGAGTACTATATCCCAAACATGACTGGTATTCTCGAATCATTGCTTCTACCATGAGTTCATCCTATCAGGTCATCGAAATGTCCTAGTATTTCTCATTCAACCTGAAATATTGGAACACACTTTACTCTTGTTAAAGCCTTAGTCCATAAGGAATCTGTCCATCCTGTTGTACCATGTCGAACTCAGAGATCTTCTGCAGTCACACCACATGAGGCAAAGAATCATCCTCCCTCTGCATTATGTACTGGAGTGATAGGTATCATCCTCTACTACTTATCTTCTATGTATCCATCTCAGGTTACTAGATACCAAGATCCCTTCATCTTGAACTTTGTCGAAAAGTTCATCTTGCACCCATCTATGAGTTTGTTATCTTCTATAGGTTTCCATATTCAACCCTGTATAAAATGTTAATATATTCATCACTCTAGGTGATCTTCAAGCTCCTTATGTAACTATATGTGCTTATCTATGGGTTCCTTCTGAGCTCGTACAAAGCCTATTCTGCACAGGTGGTTCTTTACTCGATATATACTTCTACTTCACTGGAGAAGTGTGTTTGGTCAATAGATTATGTTATGCCATAGTCCATTCTTTCTGAAACAAACCAAGAACCTTGATTTGTATACTTTTTCTTGTATATCCATATGGAAGACACAACGGACTTCCGTTCAGGTCTTGAAACCATATCCTATACATCATTCCCCATGATCAACTGTTACTCTTTGATCATAGCTTCTTCCATAGCTGGAAGGGTATGCATCAATGATGTCACTCAACTGTGCCACATAACTAGAGTGTATCTGAGGCCTCTTAATTTAGTTTGGAAGTCTTGCCATACTTTTCTTCATTTTTAATTATCTCTCATTCCCAAGATGGTATTCATCTCTCGAGGTGGGTCTACTGCTCTATTCTTCTGAAGCTCTTTCTTCTATCACGGTGTCTCTGACCCTAGGAGCTTCAAGTTCTTCTTCATGTATTTTTATTGGAGTGAATATTGAATTTTCATCACTTGTTCTTCAGAACAACTCTCATCCTCCTCTTCTTGTAGGAAGTTAAACATGACCTTTCCTACAAGTCAAATGCACCAGTTGCATGGTTAGAAACATTTCATAGGACATATGGATAATGACAAATTCTTATGCATCATGCAACTATTTTAGCCAATACAACATTCATCCATATCTCATGCAAACTTTCCAGATTCCTTCCATATCTACCATAACACCATTGAGATTGTGCACTAATCCAGTATGTCAGCAAAGAGGTTTCATTCTAGATAATTAGCAATGGAGTGTTGTATAACACCTTGGGATACTTACCCATAACATGCATATTAGTAGTATCCTGTCATTAATGCAAACATTATATCATGCATAATACACATCATATACCAGAAAGAAAATTCAAATTCTTATCTTTGTTTGTTCAGTATATTCTTTCTTGTGCTTTGTCTTCATCTCCTGGATCTACAAGTTCTTCTTTAACCAATGAGATTGCTTCAATCTTATGCTTGCTTGAAATATTTTCTGGAATGCTTCTTATGGTGGACCTAGGGTTTGATAGAGAAAACCTAAATTTTAAAATTAGGTATATTTTAGATCTGATTGGATAGAAATATGCACCTCCTCAATGAGACCTGTGCAGCATACTCATTTTCCCAAAACTGTGATTAGAACTGCAAAATATATGATGCCCTAGTTTTCTTTAATTTCTTATGCAAAATTGCGTGATATTGATTCTATTGTATCTCTAAAATTACTACTCCTCAGTGTCTAAAACTTCACAATGAGGTATCCTCGTCTTTATTAATTCCATTCCCAAGGGTTAGAGAAGAATTGGTTTCACCAATCGGGACTTATGCAAATTTTCCGAATATGACTTATTTCAGTACTGTTCATCATAGCGAACTCATACAGACTACCACGTGTCAATTTTTCACCTTCAAGGTCTGAAATGTTTACCATAGAAACTATAGTCTGTGCCCTATCTGGAACATCCTGTGAAATTTCATTTGTACCTTCATATCCCGAGATATAGCCATTCTCCCTAGGTCCCTTTTTAAGGTGGAATCCTGGGAGAGGCTGGAACCCTAAGTTGGAGGAATCATATCTCCTATATTATAGCGAATATGAGGCTGAAACATTTACAAAGGGTACATAAGGATTTCATCTTAGACATGTAAACATTTCAGCTCTCGAGAATTCTCCAATCTCGATATATAGCGAATGTACCAACATGACTAGTTTTAGTCTTCTAGGGTTTTCAAGATTGAAACCATAATCTTCAATAGTTGTAGTTGTCGCTGTGTTTCAGCTGCACAAAGACTTATTTCAGGGTATCTCTGATACCATGTTAAGTTTTTAATGGTTATATTAGATATTATAACATTTAGCATCATAACAACATAACCATAAGCAAAATGATCACTTAAATATAGATAAGCACAACCACACAAAAGAACACAAATGTTTATCCTGAGAAACCCTCATGGGGAAGAAAACCCAACAACAATTATTCTGTATAATATGTATCAAAAGTACAAGACAAGACCCTAGACAGGTGCGCCTCCTTCCAACAGATATATATCTCTCTCTCGTATGCGCTATACACAAGTGAGTTTGTGTTCAAATGAGGAACACATCTACTCTATTTATACTCTTTTTGTCACTTGACTTTTAAACTAACAAGTCAGCCCCACTTAACTGATTGGGTTGACATCAATTAGGAATACTCAATACAATATTATATTATATTTATTAGGGTACCATTTACCCGACTTACAATGGAGGATTTACCTCTTGACTCTATGATGACCAATTACAATAGTAAAACCTCGACGAAGGAATAATAACATCTCCCTTGGGTTACATCATTAAAATACATTTAGAATATTCCTTGAAGTTACAATATTCAACACATTCCACATATAAATTTGACGTGTTTACTTTTCAAAGAATGTTTCAGAATTGCATATCTAATATCATGCACGGACAATTTTCTTAACAACAGTTAAAGGTGCAAATGATGGAAAAATAATCGTAGTAAAACTCATATTCAAAGCAACAATACGAGAGTAAAAAATATTATGTTTCTAACATGTTTGGAAATAAAAACGAAATATGAAAAGATGCAAATTTGCAGCTATAAATAAAAATATTTTAAAGAAGCTACAATTTAAAGTATGTCATGATAATGCATCATTGAGGCCTGTAAATACGCATATGTTGCTGATACTTATAATTTCTTTGTAAAACTTCCCTTGATTTGTGGAGCTTGACAATGTCTACTTTTTCTTTACCTTTCAAAACATCTTTCAACATACTACAAATATTTTCCTGTTGGAATAATTTCATTTTAGGACCCCTCAAATAAAGATTTGCTTGTTTATGAAAATAACAAAATGAAGCTAAAAAAATACAGTCTCAGTAGTCTGTCTCAATGAAGAAAAACAACATTAATAATGAACATTTTTAATTTAATAATGTAAATTACAATAATATTCAAGTAAAATAATGGGTAATAAGAGTTCACTTGAGGAAACATGGAGAACACCAAAACAAAGTATCTAAGACCATCGATCACATCAAAACACCATTTTTTCTTCTGAAATATCAAAATGTCTCCCAAGGATGTCTGTAACAAGTTCCAAGGGATGAGTGAAATAGCAATAGTAAAATTTCAACACTACAATTATATACACCATAAGAAATTTTATAAGTCATGGAATACATGCTATGACAATAATGCTTCAAAGAAATCACTTTGGGAAATGGATAATTCCTTACCATTCATTGAGCTCCTCTCTATTTTGAGGATAATTTAATATTATCTACTGAATAGGGCCAACCAAATGAAGGTGAAATCTCTTATGGCCCCTTCCCCCCTCACATCACTACCAATTCCCCATACCCAATGCATGTACTTGAAAAAACAATTAGTGCAAGTTCATGCAGAAATCATCATAAACAAATATTTACCATTCATTCAATAAAAAATAACATTCATTACACCATCCATTCATTCAGTCAAGACATTCATTCAATAAAATATGACATTTATTAAACCATTCATTCATTCAGTGAACACATTCAATCAATAAAATCTAACATTCATTAAACCATTCATTCATTCAATAGCAAAAAAAACCATGCACCACATTATATTATAAAAATAATTACACAATATTTCTTCAGTAACTTCTTTCTAATTTTTCTTCTCTTTACAAAATCAACAAGAAGCGCATTTTCTGGAATTTGTTGTTTGGTTCCTGGTGCTTCATCAACTTATTGGTGACGTCTGCCTAGTAGACTGCTCGTCACATGGATTTTGTGGCAAGGGGTTCAGATTTGCTGCAATAATATGAAAATGTTGCATTAATTTATTTTGTTATTATAGTTACAAGACTTTCATTTTAAAAAAAATTACAAAGGTTTTTTTTTACCTATTGTGGCCACATCATGTTCTTCATTTTCTTGTCCAGTCTCAACCTGTATAGTGTGACCCTCTACATGCTCTGCAATTGAAATATGGAGAAGTACAATTAATGTTCACCATCTGCAATGCTACATATAAAATTATAGCGTATGAATAAATTCATTACCAGGAATCAAAGCATTATCTTCGATTGGTTGTTGTCCATCATTGACATTAAGGGGATCATTGCTTTCCTGCTTAAAGAAGAATAAAATTTTTATGTCAATTATTTATAATGAATAGATTGCATAAGTAATAGATATTCATTAAGCTATATATATTTATATACCTGTGCACCAGATGGATCACCAGAATACTGTGTTTTCCCAGAAAAGCTTTTTGGTGTTCAACAACAACTTCAAAGCCGTGCTGAAAGGCAAGGTTGAAGTCTTCCTCAGTGGGCACTTCTTTGAATCAGCTGGCCTGCATATTTGCATAACATCATTAATCTTACATTTTTTGGAGCATTAAAATAAAAATAATTTTCAATTTATTATTTGAATGCATTATCGGGTTTTCGATATTTACAATTCGTGCCACCCAATTCGAATAACCACCAGACCCAAGCTTGTGCTGACCAATTTTTTCTAGTCTTTTCTTTGTGGCCTTTGATGTGTCTAACAACCTAAGAAACTGTTGAAATATGTTAGATGTTCCAAATTTGATGTAAAAATTAATAATAATAAGGGTTAGCATTACATTATGGAAAGTATTGCATACCTCCCTGTTCCTGATGGTAGATTTCCTGCTTTTCTCAAAGCTCTCTCCTTTCCATATTCCACTAGGGATTTCCACTCCCTTGCTAGAATCATTAGAGGGCACTCATACCTAGGTTTCCTTTCTAGGTGAACCCTATATTGGTATCAAACAATCTTCATATGTTTTCCAACCTTCTTTAAGACCTTTGTTGTATTGAAGGTCTCGTTGCCGAACATGACAACCAACCAATTAGTCAACTCATCCTTTAAATTTTTCTTTTGTATATTCCACCTTGTGTGGATGGTGGGATGGAATATATCCAAGGTCAAATCATTTATATGTTTATAAAAAACATCATTTCCTGCAAAACAATCATGCCATCATTAGTTGAAAAAAAGTTTTATTAGTATATTACAATCAAATTATAAACACTAACTTGAACAATGTATAATTACCTGGTATCTTCTCTATATTTATTGGAACAAGTTCTTTGTTCATCAAAAATGTTGTCTCTATTGTACCCGTGCTAGTGACATGGGAAGATCCAGGAAATGCTGCTTCAACATCATCAATACTAGTAGGCTCTACATCCACCTCTTCTTCTGCACGATCTAGTGTGCGTCAGTCACTAGCGGGTGCACTCTCTACTGGCGTCGACAATAATGGTGCATGAATCAATGTATGTGGATTTGTTTTCTCATGTGAGGACTATCTCCACAAGAATCACTGGGCCCAACACTGCCTTGACCACTATTTTGTGGTCACATAAAATCCTGTAAATACAAACCATATTTTATAAGTTCGCTATGATCATATAAAAGTAAAAATTATAAATTTCTAAATGAATTTATATTATGATTCAAGGTTTTGCAACTTACTTGCAAGGCATGAGATATCTTTAACAACAATTCAACATTGGCTTTAATCTCGTTAGTCTGCGGAAAAATGAATAGAAGAAGAAGGATATATGCATTAATTTTTTTCAAGGTCTTCTCTATCACCTAAACCAAGTCTAGAGAAGAACCAATGTCAACATCGTTCAACAACTCATGCACATCAAAATCTATCGATTGATGTGATGTTGTTTCATACATTGAATCATTGGTCTTCAAAAAAAATATATAAAACATTACGGACGTGTTAAAGCAATAGACTAAGGAAAAAATTATATTAACAGAACATATCTATCATGATAGATTCCTAAAATTACAACTAGGTTTACTTAATGTCTGGATGATGGTGTCGTTTGATCCATAGCTAGGGACTTTCCCCAATCATCCACCTGCAAAAAAGTCGACAACATTGTCATAATGAAGCCAACATACACACGAAAAATACATAACAAAAAAAATTATGCTACATTTTATATTGGTACAATTTTGACGTATTTAAATTGTAGAATTACAATTAGGTTTACCTGTTTCCCTGAGGCTATCCTTGTTTGATAAAAAACCGAGGGCTTCCCCGATCAACACTCTGCATAAAATATAGATAAGATTATATAAACATAGTCTTGAAAACACACAACAAGATAACTTTTTGTACATATTAAATTTGTACAATGGCATTGATGTATACCTACCACCTCGAGGCAAGTCTTGTAACATATACTACGAGGGAGGTTCCCCTCATAGAACCCTGCATAAAAAACATAGAAAAAATTACATAACGAAACCAAAATACTCACTGAAATAATATAATAACAAAATATTGACGTATTTAAATTGTACAATTACAATCATGTTTACATGTTTCCCCGAGGCTGTTGTCGTCTGATCAACAGCCGGGGTGGTTTTCCTGATCAATACTCTGCAACAAATATAGATAACATTATATAAACCAGATGAATATACTCATGAAAAAACACAAAAAAAATATTTTTTCAAATTTTACTTGTACTATTACAAATATGTATACCTGCTTCCTCGAGGAAGGTGTATTCCTTTGACTAGGTGTTGGGGAGATTCCCTGATCACTACCCTACAAAGTAAATATAGAAAATTTAAACAAAATTATAACAATATACTAACAAAAAATACTTAAGATGTTAAAATAATTAATAAAAGGTTGGTCAAATTTTTGGATGTACCACATCCATAGTAACCGTGTTTGTATCTACTCGATTCAAATTTTAATTTATAAGCAGCTCTTCCCCTGCAACTATTGATTTAATGGCACATACAAATACAAGGTTTTCTTCACACCCTCAATATGCAGTTGGGTTTCTTAAGTGTAGACCCTAGTTCTGTACTGTTTATAAACCCCACGATATTCCCAGTTGCCTTTGTCCTTTCGTCAATGTACAACGTTGCTCCTTTATTTTGATCTTTGTCTTTTATTGTTAAATAATTTGCCGACAACCCATATCTATGCATACATAGTGTATATTGGAACAAGTGCATCCAATATTTGTAGTTGTAACAGGGTCCAACATAATCCATCAATTTTTTACATCTGCCGTAACCGACCTTTTTTCCATCCATGCAAAACAACCTCGATCAATGTAATGATGACGGTGCAATTTGATATATCCTCTCATTCACACACAAATCTATGTTCAGTTGAGGAAGATCTTGAGGTACCCATTGTTTCACTAGATTTTTGTACTTTAAGGGCACCTCGATGTCTCCTATTGTCTCATAATCATAGGAACATGACCCCCCTTCAGCGAGAAAAAATTGCATGCATTTATTCAATTTTCTTCTGATCTTCTGGCATCTAGTTGATCTAGCCCTTGTATACCTACTGGATGTCTCACTTTCCTCTTGCCTTCCTAAACTCCCCTTGCTCGAGGAAGACAGGTTTGACAAATACCTGTTTGGTTCTACCTGCACCATGGAAAAAAAATTCAAATAGGACCTTGCTGGGTATGCATAGTTATTGATTCCAATGTACAAAACATAAACAGTGAAAAAATTATAATGAAGCTTAACTAATGTATAGTAATTAAAGAACAATAATAATTCTAGATAGATATGGTTTGGATCTTCCTTATACTCAAACATGATTTTGAGCCAGCTGTTATCATTGTAAGGACAACTAGTTAGAAGACATACCTTCAGAGAGAGAGAGATAGTTAGAGCGTTGATGGTTTAAGTTCACATTTCATGGTTGAAGCTCACGGGTTAGAGATCACGGTTCACAATTCACAACACAATTCTATAAGGCCTAGAAGAGGTACCACGTGACCTTTGTTACCCTAATTTAATTGTACTCAACTTCATGCGTCCAACAAATATCAGATATATACTTATTTCATGCCAAGATACTCCAAGAGCGAAGTTATGAACATAATATATAAACTTGGAATGTATTCTAGGATGGTCACTTAGGAAACCTTAGGTTTTAGGGTGGTTACCATAATTTAAAAAATAAAATAAAGTTGAGTACACTTAGATTAGGGTACCAAAGTTCATGTGGATCCTCTTCTAGGGCTTCTAGAATGGTCACTTTCATGTAGGAAAGGGCCAGATGGAGGCATGGGTACAAGTTTACAGCTATGGTAGTGTTAATTATATATGTAAAAGTTGAAGAGGGACCACCCAACACAATCCTATCTAGGCATGGCTTGGTGGGCCACACTACCCTCAAATTCTTTAGCGTTGATCCTATTAGTCCTAAAAATGTCATACTAAATTTATTCCTATCCATTTTCTTTTGAGTCTAGGTCATCCATATTGAGTCTATCTTGATAGCTAAATTGTTTATCCTTATTTCCATAGGGCAGTTGATATTGCCAAAATTATTGATGATTCTATGAAGGTACAAATCTAGGGAACAATAAAGCAAGGTATGTCTAAAAACAATGATGTTGATATTGAAACGATTAAAAATATTGTCACACCTAAAATTGGTGGAAGAAGGCCCAAGACACAAGCCACTAATAAATTAAGATTTAATATGAAAGATGCCATGATTCCTAGGTTTAAGGAAAATGTTGTAGTTAGTGTGGAGGATTCTTATGATGAAGAAGATAGTGAATCCATAAGGGAATAACAATAGAAGTGGAAACAATAGGACAATAGGAGTGGAAACTTTGCATAATTATAGGACCCTAATGAGGTTGTTGTTAAAAATTATTATCCTCTACCCAAAAATGGTTGACATTCTTAATTAATTTGAAGGGGGGGACTTTGCTAAGAATGACCTTCCTTTAGGATATCACCAAGTTCATATGGAACCTACAAATGTATGGAAAATACATTTAAAGACTAATTTTGGTACCTATTAGTGGCTGGTAATGCCCTTTCATGGAATTACCGATTTCCCTAGTACCTTCATCTAGACCATGAATGGAATCTTCTTCCTACATCTCGATCAATTTGTCATTTTTTATATAGATAACCTCCTAGAATCCCTATAAGGGGTGCCACATGACCTTAGGTACCCTACTTTAAGTATACTCAACTTCATGCGCCCAACAAATATCAGATCTATACTTCTTTCATGCCAATATACTCCAAGAGTGAAGTTATGAACATAATATATAAACTTGGCATGTATTATAGGGTGGTCACTTAGGAAACCTTAGGTTTTAGGGTGGTGACCATAATAAAACATAAAATAAAGTTGAGTACACTTAGAGTAGGGTACCAAAGCTCATGTGGATCGTCTTCTAGGCCTTCTAGAATGGTCACTTTCATGTAGGAAAGGGTCAGATGGAGGTGTGGGTACAAGTTTGCAGCTATGGTAGTGTTAATTATATTTGTAAAAGTTGAAGAGGGACCACCCAACACAATCCTATCTGGGTGTGGCTTAGTGGGCCACACTACCCTCAACTTTTTAAGCATTGGGAAGATGGTTTTCTTTCAGTAACTTCACATTCTTTCTCTGTTCCAAAGAATACTTATTGTTTTCTTTGAATCTTTTGGCTATTGAAGTGCAATAATGAGGGAAGCTCCTAGGTTATTTTGGAAGATCTAACCTTAGAGTGGAGTAGTTCATACAATTCGGTCCAACTTGTTTGGGTCTTCCATCTCATCCCATTTTGATGCATATTCCAAATCTCTCAATTCATTTTCAAATGACAAAGTACAATCAAATAGGAAATGACTTGGTTCACAAATTTATTCTGTAAATATGGAATTTAGCTATGGCAACATGAATCAAAATATGCATAGTCATGGATCTCAAAAAGGGCTTGCCAGAGAAAATCCCTCTGAAACAAGATGGTCCATAATGAATTCCTTTGGGACTTTTGGATTATCCCATTTTGATGCATCTTTTGTATATGTCAATTCATTTTTAGAATGACAAAATATTAGCAAATTATGAACTCAAAGCACATGCTTATTTTTTTTATAAATCTATTTGGCTATAGAAACATGAGATTGAATATGCATAGACCTAAATATTAGAAATAAATTGCAAGTTTCCATATACAATCCATCTACAAGAGGATGGTTCGATATGATTATTAAACCAAGCAATTCATTCCTACATATTAAAGGGAGCACTTGTGTTTAGGCACTTTCGATAATGGAAAAAATTCAACACATTTTAGTCAATGATACCTATAAAACTTGCTACATAAAAATAGTATAATAACAAAAAAGTATGAGAAACAAAACAAACAAGCACAAAAAGAGGACTCAGAGGGAAAAACTCCCAATACATGCCTGAGAAATAGAGAGCCAAATATTGCAAGGATCTATGACATTGGCATAGGGAAAACCAACAACGATCAATCCCAAAGCACATAATATCTAATGAGAACATGACAATGGTGGTGTGGATATAATGAAAAAATATTATATTTTCCACTAGTGATGTTTACCCTTATATGTAGAAGGCATGGAACCATCAAACATGTTTGTGGGTTATATGATTTTGTTCAATCAAACTTGGACTAGGTGTATAGAATATGTAATCAATTCCTCCCCTACCATATTTCCTTAAAGTCCCCCTTGTTGGGTGGAAAAACTTCCTTGGTCCATTGATTTTTATTAGCTTGGAAATTTATTAGAAAAGAAATCTTATGTTTGTTTAGAAAATAATCAAGTGTTCATTAAAAAATGCTAATATTGCAAAAGATTCACCTGGTTTAAAGGATCACTAACTTGATCTAATTCACAAGTTATCCAACAAAGAAAAATTGAAATGGAAAGGAAAACTTGCACAAGACTGACTACTGTCGTAGGGAACCATGCATAATTAGCAGAGGAACCCCCTATAGATACCCCTGCTTAATCTGCCTAGTCCCACATACGTGATTTCCCATGGAATCATGCTGTTAGAGTTGTCTAAGAGTGATAAAATTATGAAGGTTACTTTCTTAGTTATGATTACACGGGACAAATGAGTTGGCTTATGAAGATGTTTAAAATTTGATCTCCAAGTTCATGTCGTCTTATGTTATGAGACCAACAACACTCAAAAAGTACAATAAAGGTCTACTCGACCTTGTTATTCTTAGTCCCCAAACTCTTAAAACCTAAATAACACAATTTAAATCTTTTACTCTCTAATAAGACATTTCTATGAAGGATATTGGTGCATTCTAAAACATGCTCAATGAAATTCTAATTCAAAAATATATGCAGGTTCCATACATATAACAACAATTGATAATTTTCCCTAATCCTCAATGCAATCTTTTAAACTCAAACGATTTATGGGAAATTTAATCCTTGGAATTCTTAATTTTAGTCTTTAATTTATGGTCCAAATATGTAATTTATACAATCCATTTAATGATATTAAAACGAAAAAATATATATCTTGCAGATATTTGACAGTGGGTTTATTGTTGGTTTGAATTGTTAGATGTTTAGTTCAACTTGAGAGTTTAATTGTGCAAGTTGTTAATTATTGTTGCCAACAGAGTTTTCTCCAGCAATTAAAACCAAAACAACTCATTAAAATGGAAAACACATACATACATTCCTCTGCATGTATTCATGTGGAACAATTATCAATTTTTATTTTTCCTTTGTATTAGCAATCATAATAAATTGTTGGAGTTAAAGAGAAATTTGGAATTCAGAGAATTGATGTACAACATGACAGGTACATTGGGTGGTGATATGTGTGAAATATGTTTATAATTGTTGTTTCCAACAGTGTTTTCTCCAGCAAATAAAACTGGAAAATCTCGTTAACATCACAAACAAATACACACATCCTTCTGTATGGATTCAGGTGGAACAATTCTCAAAATTTATTTTTCTTTAGTATTAGTGATCGTTATAAATTGTTGGAGTTAAAGATAAATTTGGAATTTGAAGAATTGATATATAGCATGATGGGTATGGATGGCGATATGACATAATTTACTAACCAACTCGACACTAAAATATGGATTTTCCACTTGATGTAGATTCGGGGGGTGGAGGTGTAAATAGAATATTTATTCAAGGTGGCTTGACTGCTTCCTTTCCAAATGAAATATAGGAAAATGGAATTCTTTACTGTTTCATTTCCTGTAGAATACTAGACTTATTTAATGAGTTGTGAATAGAGGTAGAAGATGACTACATTGGTCACTTAGATGGCTGAGTTATGTAGTGCAAAACCCATTCTTGGTCCATGTGGGCAAGATCTCTCTTCAATGCACAATCTCAATACCTATCATTCACACCCATTGATGAAAAATACTTCACCACAATACAATAACCAATATGACAATAAAGTCACTAATAGGATAGTACCCATGACTTCCAGAAGTGATGGTGGCAGAATATCTCCTTGGGAAACCACAACTTAGTTCATAAAAATAATGTAGCAGCTTGTATGCAAGGAGTGTAAGAACTATTAAGAATGGTTCCCTTTCCTCCAAAAAATAGAAGAAACAAAATGATAGGAAATGCTTCCCTGTAAAACCTTTGTGACGATGTTCTTTTGTTTGGAATGGCACCTACAGAGACGCATTGATATATAAAGAAATTTTGGATTTGTACATGCATGCAATTGGAATGGAAGTAAATACCCTGAAATATCCCATCTCTTTCAATGGTATACTAAGGCATAAAAAAAAATTATAAAGTGGATTATTCCTTTCTCAGAAGTAGATTCCAAACTAGGAATCAAGTACATGAGCTTCTCCTTGAATCCAAATGGTTATGATGTCCATAATTGGTTTTGGTTGTACACAAAGATAGAGAACATGCTTGTTGTGTGAACTCATGGAGTAATAGGTGGTTATCCCTACATGGTAGAGTTACTTTAGTAAAATATGTTTCAGAGGCTACACCATTTTTTTGGCACTGATTTCTTACCTATATTTCCATTGGAATTCAAAAGAATATTTGAAAACTTTGTTTTAAATTCCTCTGGAGCGGCCTTCACACTCCCACATTCAATTCACATTGGATGTATATTTTAGTAATATTGACCTACCTTTGTGGTCCTTCGCTAGACATTAATAAAATTATCATATCTTATGTATCTTATTTGGAATGGAAAGAAGGAAAATGATGCCCCCCATTGGTAAATAGGAATCACATTTCAAAATACAAATCTTTTGGGCGTTGCGGGACCAAAAATATCAAAATATTTCAACAAGCACTTGTAGCAAAAAAAACTATGGAGAACATGTACTGGAAATGGAATTTGGAATAGAGTGATGAGAAATAAATATATCGAGCCATTGTCAGTGGAGGATTGGATAAGAAGTCAACATAAAACTGGAAAAAAATCGTCAAATTCTTGGAAGAAACTAGTTCTTTCTTTCCATTTCATTAGGTCTTGGTTGGCATGGCACGTGGTAGATGGATCCTATTAGACTTGGGTTTGAACCTTGTATATGTTTCATAGGGAATTTCAATTTTTCAGAGGCCCTAAAGGATCATTTGAGTGACCCAAACCTATGTTTTCTAAATGAATTTGCAACTACTATTCAGAGATCTGTATGCAAGGAAGATTTGAGGATTCCTGAAGAACTTGGTTTTCAAGAATATTTGACAGAATAATGGAAGGCATGTACCAAGGAATTGGCACTAAGAACTATCAAACTAAGGAAAGGTAAGGACAAGCTAGTCTGGTCTAAAAACCCTTTGTATGGAACCTACTCTGTAAAACAGGTTTACGCTTCTTTGTTTTCTCAAGACATGCAATTCAATCTATATTTAAGACTGGTGATGGGAAAACAATGTGGATTATTAAGGATCCTTTTATCATCCAACCCTACACTCAAATATATTCAAATCCTTGAACAAAGTGAAACCCTATGGGCACTTAAGAGGGTTGTATATTGTCACTGCAACTCTTCCTCTCACTTTAGGCTGACTCTCATCTAGCACAAGAGGAGAACCCCTAAAAAAGGATGTTTATGATTTTCCTAAATTTAGGGATGGTGTATTTTCCAAACTTGTGCCTACCCAATGGTTGTATGAGTGGAGATAAACAATCCAGGAGGTTTAAACTTGTATGAAAGAAGGCATACCTAGACTGTTGTAAACATGATCTAACAACCATGTGGATATAACTCAATAAGCCAAAAATTTTAGGAGGGCTCTTCGAAAGATGCTCATCACAAGACTCACAACAAGTACAAAATAACCCAAGAATTATATGCAACCATGAATGATTAAAGAATATTCAAATATGAAACCATTAATGAAATCATCCTTCAAGCATGACTTCACCCAAATATCAATAGGGCCTTAAAAGTTCCATACTTAACCTTCAAAACCTATATAGGGTAGCCCTCCAAATAGAGTAAATGGCCCTACCTAAGTCATTACATCAACAAATATCCTATAGGAAAAAGGAGGGTTTCGCCTCAACCCTAATTCATTCAACTAATAACTCCATAGCCCTAGGATTAGGCACGGTTCTCATCACTTTCACTTCTGGTTGTTGTATGATATTTTAGCTTAGCATATTTGTTTTACACTCGCTGTTATGTGCATTCAGATCTCTGTTATACAAAATCAGCTAATCATTTAGTGTTAAGTATGCTTATAACCTCAAACTAGCAAGTATACCCAAACACATAACTTCACATTTGGGCTTATTTAAGAATTAAACACTAAATTTATTCATTTAAGAGTTGGCATCTTTCCATAAACACTTAAAATATGAGGCACCATATTCCTTAAGCCCTTAGACTTTACTCTATTATGAACTTGGACTTGTTGATGCTTGGAAAATCCCAGGTACCGACAGTAGGGATTCTCCCTAATAATCATTCCCAATTAGATCGTTTATCGTTTGGAATGGGGAATCCGTTCGGTTAGCGACCCACTTACCGTAGAATTAAAGAAAGTTTTAAATCTATTTTACTGGTTGTGGCCCACTCCACCATTTATATGATTTTATATTTAGGGATGAAATGCAAATGCCTAGACTAAATGCAAGTGACTGATGAGTAATAGCCTCACTAGAGATGCACAGTTTCTAACCTCCCATCTTACCACTCTTGCCTCACAATCACTCTACAAAAGAAAAGAAACAACTAACCTATTCTAATATATTCTATCTAACCTATCCCTAGGGAGCAAAGTTTATATTAGAATGAGTAATATACTGTACTATTTTCATGTAGAATCCTACAGGTAGATGTTAAACTCTTCATACATAAACACAGCGAAAAGATAACACAAAGATAACTTTGTTAAGTTAAAACATCCATTACTCATTTATTTGCACAAGATTTGTAATAGAAAATAAAATCATTCATAAACTGCAGAAATAATTCAACAAGTTGGAACGATCTCACAATTATGCAGCAAGCTAACACATAAATAGTTCACATTCAACAATCCACATAATCCATCTTGAAACTTGTACAGTCCTTCCTCCAACAAAATTTGGTTCTCTTTATTTATAAAAGAAGTAGTTCTAATACAAATAGCTTCAACATGTACCAGCTAGAAAAATTCCCCTTCTAATCTCTATTCTACCCCTATTTATACAAAATACATATGATTTTTCAACTACCCTAGCCTCTTAGGATTCCTTAACTCTTGGATTACAAAATTTTGTCTTCTAGTGCACCCATTAGGAAACTTGGAATAAATATAAAGTATTACATAAAGTTTCCACATGGAGATGAAACAAATTCTTATGTGGGCCCCACTGGATTCTTAATAAAAACACTCCATGCATGAGCCTCTTCTCTGATGACTCAATAGTCCGTTGGCTCCAACAAACGTGCATTCAATTCATGTTTAACCAGCTGGGATTCTATCTCCTTTACCCTTGGTAAAGTCTGCCTCAACAACTATTCAAATAGATGTTTATGGACCGAAGCTTGCACAACCCAGATTTTGATTACTTCTTCACCAATGTTTTCAATATTCTGAATGATTTGTTTGTCTGTATGTAATTTGTCTTGTAGATTTTTCACATGTTAATATTTATCTGGAAAATCCTAAACCTCGGTTGCTTCTGAATTATTTACGCTTTTCCACAATCGTTTCAACTGCTGTGTTCAATATTTCTGCTACTCTACTACTGAAATTCAAGAGTGCCATCTCCATATTTAATTCTCCTGTAGTATTTTGCAGCATGTTGTTAGAAAAAGCTACGTTGGCTCCAATCCAAGTTAACTGACTTTGCATAAGTTCTGTAATTCCTGTTAATCTTTTCTGGAACTTTGATGATTCATTTTCTATCTCCTTTAGTCTGGCCTCCATCTACTTAATCTTATATATTTCTCTTGCCAATTTCAACTGAACTTGGTTTATTTTTCTTTGCAATAAATAGTCTTGACTACAGAATGGAGTTAAATCGAGTTATTTTTCATTTTCCACCTTGAGCTGCTTCTCTAGCAGGCTATTCTGAGTCTCTAGTTCTTCTACTCTCTTGTCGACTGTGGCTTTTTGCTCTTCCAACTCTGAAACCTTGCTTTTAAGATCTCTCTTTTATCCTTCAGTGGTTGCAACTAATAGTGTTAGTGCATATTTTTCCAGTTCCAACATCTGATATGCTTCCTTTAGTTTCTCAAACTCTGAGAGAAAATCATCATGTTTCCTTTTTAAATGTTGTCCCTCTCCTCGTTCTTTTCTCAGAGTTTCCTTCATTCGGGACATCTTCTCTTTATACTGCTCAGTATTCTCGACCAAGTTACTGACATTAACTACGTTGACTTGGGATGCTACTACGCCTGCCATTATGAGAATTCAAGGATATTCATCATTCCTATGCATAAATATCTTTTCAGTCACCATGAATGCCACAGGTCGATCATCCATTTTCATCCCCTTTTTTGTTCTCCTCACAATTATTTTCTTTTCAAAGTAAAAAAATATTGTGTCGAGGTTTGCTACATATTGTTCATGGGATGGAATAAAATGTATCAATCCAATATCTACTGAGGGAACTAGGTTTCCTGTCATTGTGCTACTTGACGGGATGAAAGAATCCATTGGATTATCAGGGGCCTAGTCCTGCTCCAAATATTCTTGGTCTCGGTCTTTTGGCTCTTTCTTTTTAAGCTCTTCCACTACCTTTTCTATGTGGAAATTGAACCCAAGAGATAGAACAATTATACTCACAAAATTGCTAATCAAACATGCAAAATTAACATCAAAGGAGACTGAAATTGGAGCATAACACTAATTTGTATTGAATAAGTGTACAATATCCAAACTTGTGAAGTAATAGGCTGCTGCAATATATAACTACATGAGAGATTTGAATGCATAAGGATGCCATTCAAAAAGGTCAAAAAGTAGGCTTACTAAATCTAGTCAAATCCCCCATAGGTGCATAAAGCAGTTTCCAAATCCATCAAGATGCTCATGAGTTGGCTAAGTCAAGAAGGAAAGCTAACGAGGGATGGAAAGAAAAATAATACATGCTTTTATTAGGATAAAAGGAGGGAGGATGATGTGGGAAAAAAACAAGTCAACTACACCTAGTCTAGCTTTTCCTTTAGCCTTAATTCTCAATAAAACATGCAACTTTTCAGAAAAAGTAGATATGCATTTTAGAGGATCTAGAATAAAGAAGACATGATAAATATGGTTTCCAAGAGGTTTCCCAAGTGCTCCATGACTCAATTTTAACAAGTGTTTACTTCTAAGACATGTAGAAGGCAACTAGCATAGAGTGGAATCTAGGAGACTAGGTAATAAGACAAAAATGATTTAATTAATGTCTAAGGTAGGTAACTATGGGTTGATTATTCTAAAAACCCCCCTTAAGCTTGAATTTATGAGTAAATATCAGAAAAATATAGGGCCTAGCAACAAGTCTTAGTCACCCTTTATATACTGCTTGTCCATACAACCAAGGAAAGAGGAAAAAACCCAGTGGGAAAATCCTCCATTAAACATGGACAGAAAAAATGAAATTTGGAAATCTTGTCATCAATCATGCTTCACAGCATGATTAGAAATCCCCAACAGTGATTTGAGACTACTGAATGTCTTCTCACAAAAAACTTTGGTGAAGATGTCTGCTACTTGTTTTGAGGATGCACAGAAGAGTAGATGAATGGTACCATCATGCACAAGCTGTCTGATGTAGTGCATGTGGATCTCAATGTGTTTGGTTTGCTGTCTCTAAACTAGATCATTGCAGATTCAAATATTTCTTTGATTATCACAATAGGTAATAGTTGAAAACTCTGATTCGAAGCCACATTCTCCAAGTACTCCTTGCAACAACAAACATTGAGTTACTGCATTTACAACCCCTCTATACTATGCTTCTGTAGATGAGAGTGCTATGGCACTCTGCTTCTTGCTTGACCAGTTGATTGGTCCTTTTGCAAACATGAACACATATCTTGATGTTGAATTTCAATCTTTGTTGTCACCTGCCCAATAACTGTCAGTAAACCCAATCAAATCAAGATCAGATTTTGCTTTGTAGAAGATCCCATGAGTTCTTGTTCCTTGAACAAAGTTTAGGATCCTTTTGGCTGCCCTCCAGTGGATCTCATGAGGTTGATCCATGTATATTGAATCCACACTAACTTCATAAGATATATCGGGTCGAGTGTGTGTAAGATAAAGCAAACACCCAATCAACTACCTATACAGTGTATTATTTACCATAGGAGAAGAACCTGCTTCTTCAAGCTTAACTCCTGAAAGGAAGGGAGTCTTTCTTGGCTTGCAATATTTCATGTTGAACTTGTTCATAAAATATAAGGCATACTTAGACTGATGTACTTTGATTCCATGTTGGGATTGAGCAATTTCCAGACCCAAAAATTGGCTCAACAATCCCAAATCTGTCATAGAAAATGCATGGTTCATTGCATCCTTCAAGGAGGCAATTTCTTTCTTTGAACTTCCTGTAATCAGAAGGTCATCCACATACAAGACAATAATCATCAAAGAACCATGAATCAGCTTCAAATAAACATTAGGATCATACTTGCATCGAGCAAAACTCAATGACAATAGAAAGCCATCAATATTGGCATACCAAGCCCTGGGGGCTTGCTTGAGCCCATACAATGATTTCTTTAACCTGCACACTAAATATGGATTAGAAACAAACCCTTCAGGTTGCTGCATGTAAATATATTTAGTGAGATCTCCATTTAGGAAAGCACACTTCACATCCATGTGATGTACCTCCCACTGCTTCGAAGCTGCAATGGCTAAAGCTAGCCTTATGGAGTCCATCTTTGCCACTGGTGCAAAGGTTTCATTGTATTCAATACCATGTACTTGTGAGTATCCCTTGGATACCAATATTGGCTTATATTTCAAATATGAACCATCAGCAGAAAACTTAGTCTTGAAAACCCACTTACATTGAACTAGCTTCCTCCATGGGGGAAGATTAACTAGTTCCCAAGTGTTGTTCTTCTGGAGCAAGCTGAATTCTTATTTCATGGATGTTTTCCATATTGGATCATGTGATGCATCTTCATATGTATGTGGATCTGATTCAACCATCAGATAGCACTTCTCAGCAAATAAAGGATCTTTCATACAAAGGGCACTCTCAAACTGAGATCTAGTCCTCCTAGTGTCACTAGGATTTCCAGCTAGTTCCCCAGTTGCATGAATGGTATTTGCTTCCCATTTTGGTCTTGTAGGACTGTCAGTATCTGTAATCAAATAATAATTATTAGACATATCAGAATCAGAAAACTCATTAGTCTCTCCACTTACAATCAATGGATCTGGTGGTGAAGAAGACTCTCCAACTTCAACTGCTACTAAAGGCTCTTCTTGGAACTGAACACTTCTTTCAATGAAATATTTGTTAGTGCTCAAGTTGATCAGATTGTACCCTTTAGAATATTCAGAATACCCAACAAATAGGCACTCTTGGCTTTGGGGCTGCAAAGCCTTTCTCTTTTCAGTTGGAATTTTAGCCCAAGACTTTGAGCCAAAAATCCTGAAATGGGTCACATCTGGCTTGTGCCCACTCCAAGATTCAAAAGGAGTCATACCATCAAGATGCTTATGAAGCACCCTATTCTGGATGTATTATTCATAGTTTATAGCCTCGGCCCAAAACTTTGGTGGCACAGTCTTAGCCTCCATCATGCAGGTTGCCATCTCCTTCAATGACCCGTTCTTTCTCTCAGCAACACCATTTTGCTGTGGTGTGTAGGGGATCGAATGCTGCATCTGAATACCTACATCTTTATAATACTAAATGAAATTAGACTTGACATACTCACCACCATTTTCATATCTGAGGATCTTGAGTTTCCTCCCATACTGGTTTTCAACCAAGGCTTTAAAGACTTTGAAGAGGTCAAAAACTTCAGACTTATGCTTTAGGAAGTAAACCCAACAATACCTGGAAAAGTCATCTATGGAGGTCAGTGCATATTTGGCTTGACTCATGGAAATATGAGGAAATGGACCAACAATGTCAATGTGGATCAACTCAAGAGGTGCCGAGGTTCTCTCATGACTATCTCTCTCAAATTTGTGCTCTGGGTGTTTTCCTAGGATACAACCTTGACAGAATCCCTTGTAAAACTTGATCTTTGGTAACCCTATGAACATATCTTTCTCACTCAAATTAGAAAGATACTTGTAGTTAAGATGGCCAAATATTTCATTCCAAATCTTGCTTGCTTCATTAGCATGAATCAAAAGAGCAGAGGGGTTTGAGTAGGGTAGAAAATGAGAAAACATGTATGCCTTTGAAGTGTGATCAACAATAGCTTTTGCTATGACTTTACCATTTGAAATCTCAAATATTTCAACATCATCAAGGGAAAAGATGACCTTCTTTGGAGACCCAGTGTGATTCATCTGATACAATAACAAGATATTAGAGGCAAGAACTGGAACATACAACACATTATTGAACTTACCATGGTCAAGATCAATCCTTCCTTTCCCCAAACTGTTAGTGAAAGAGTCATCTCCCAAAACTATTGGTGGACCTTTCAACACGTCAAGAGAGGAGAATGCCTATTTTGTAAAAACCATATGTCTAGAAGCTCCAGAGTCTATGATGAAGCTAGGTGAGCTTGACGTGCTAGAAACCAAGGCATGTACTCTCTTTCTGTCCTCTGAATTCGATCCTCCTTCCATCTTTTTTGAGCAATTAGGAAGGGAGATGTTATTCTTCTCCAGGAGTTGGTTCAACATGTAAATTTGCTTCTTCATACAAGAGCTCTTAGGATGATATCCCTTACATGCACACTTGCTCATTTCTCCTTTGTTCTTCTTCTTCTGGAAGTTCTTCTTGGAACCTTGGGGCTCCTCTTGAGACTTGTTCTTGCCTCTCTTTTGCTCAGGTGGATTTTTAGATTTTTTCTTGCTATTTGAATCCACCCTTGAATCTTTAGCAACCAAAGCTTGGTCTTTGGAAGGTTTGATGGTGCCCATCATGTCACATGCCCCAATTTTGTAAAATAATGTTATTTATTTTGAATTGATGCCTAAGACATTATGTTAAATTTAATGCTAAGTTGGAACTGATGACTCAGCAGAGTCAAAAGATGTGGAATGTAATTCTGAATATTTTATTTTTAAATAAATAAAAGTGGAGACAACAGCTTGGGAGAGCTGTTAATAAGAGTGTTACTGGTCAAATTGGTGGAAGGAACTAGGTGGAGAGCAAGAGACAAGTGGCAGCATCCTCAAACACTTCCTATATTGCAGGTGGTGAATTCCCTACATTTGGGGTCATGATCCCCCAAGAAAGTGGGATCAGAGCAGGTGGCTCAATTAATGACAGCTAACCAAAAAAGACCTGGGCAATCTTATAAAAATGCCCAATGTAGAGAGCTGAGGCTGCTCATATATTTTCCAGGAGAAGAATCATTCAGGGCGAATGCACTTCAAGGAATTCATTGGGAAAAGGGAAACTGTAAGGAAGGTGTTTTGAGGGATAGACTGCAGGAACTTGATCTAATATAGCTTTTTAGTTGAGAGATCTGACTGATGGGTTCAGGATTGGTATTGAGTCTCAGGATTAGTACTTGGTTATTTGCTTCACCTAGTTCCAGCCAGGGAGACTAGAGCAGGCTCGGGGGTCCTGAGGAGTCGATGTTTGAGCACTCTCCAGGAGTTGGTAGGGAGGAACGGCCTCCCATTGCTGTTGTCGACCACCTTTAAGAATAGGTTCTGCTATCTACTAATTTCTGTGTTAATATCTGTGTGTGAGTGAATGATGCATTTTCAGGTTATGATGTAAACTTAGAAGATAGAATATCTTAGCTTGTTTAGTAATGAATTTATTCTTGATGAAAAATAAATCCTACCTATGTTTTTCCCCATCTGGAGTAATCCAGATCGTACTCTAGCACACGTGGTGTATTTAAATGAATGAAGTATGATGTAAATTGAAAATAAGATGTTAGCTTGAATAGTAGAATGTTTTTTTTATTTAGATATTCGTTATCAGAAGAATTATTAATTTGTACATAGAATAGTGTTAGATTTAGTCTGTGAATGTCAGAATATTAGAAAAGGAAAGGAAGTTATATCATTATACTAACAGTAGTATGTTTTGGTAGATGAAACAACCTTCTTTACAACATTCACTTCTGTAATCCTTATATCTATTTTGAAACAAAAGGAAAAGAAGATAATAGTTTAAAGGTGTAGTATTGGATTAAATAAAATGCCTTTTCAACTCTGTAGTTTATTTCTTTTCCTATTTAGGATAAATAAGTACTGTAATTATAGCAACCAAACTGTGAGTTAGGATAGAAAAATATTGATTTAATTCTAAAGATAAAACTAGTTGGTTTAAGATTGTTAGCTAGGTGATTTCATTTATGACTGATAATGTAAATAATTCATTCATCTTATCTAGCTGAACTTATGCAAGTTCTATAGCTACTAACCTGTCTCTTAAAGAATTTAAACAAACACTACTATTTATTTAGAGAAAGGAACACAGTTAATTTGTTATTTCCCTTATTTTTATAAATTCTAATGTTATAATTTAAATAGGGTAATATAGATACAGAAGGAATTTTTATAAATTATTTAGCATAGAAAACATAAGAGTATAGCAATAAAATACTTTCTCATCTATATACTTTATTAATAGACTAAGTATAAGGATAATGTATATAATTATAGGAACAATATTTAATTATAAGTAAAATAACATTCTTATAACATTATAATAAATTTCAAGTAAATATAAACTTTGTACTTTAAATATGTAACTATACAGTTACATAAGTACAACTCTAAGAACATTAAATTACTTATTTTTCCGAAAGTTAACCAATATAAAACAATATTTAAAACCTCATTAGAATAGAGGAAAATAAGGTAAAATAACCTAAAAATAACGTACAGTTATCTTAGACAGATAATATTTAAAATAATTTACAGAGTAAATTCAAATGTAATAACTTGCAGGAAAAGAAGTTAACAGAACATAAACATGCTCGATTTATCGAGTTTAATAACCCATTATACAATATAAGAAATAACAGAATAAATTATAGTATTATATTGTAAATAAAAGATAATTTAAAATAGTAAATACATCTTCACATCGCTGAGTTAGGGTAAAACCCTATTGTATCAAAATTTACAACAGAAGTATTTAACAAGCAAGTCTAAGCTCCTTTCTGATGCCTCTCTGCTTCTAAGAGTTAACAGAGTATGGCTTAACCGGCATTCCATCAATTATACATTTTATACACAAAAACTAGAAGCAAAATCAAAATTTACAGGTCACGGCCTAAGCCGAAAGCCTCACATAAAGCAAGGGTTTGTCATCAACAAAAACAACGAACCAAGTGAACCCAGATAAACCAAGACCACAAGGGTCTTTACAGGCCACGATGACCAACCATCAAATGTCCCATGAGGAACTGAATAAGGATGAACTGCCATGGGATATACAAGGCTTACTCGTGAGCAAGTGGTTGTCCCAGCTTTGCACCAACTGCACAGAAGGATGAGGCCGTCACCTGTGTAAAAATAACCACGATATCGTTAAGATTTTATACTTACATTAATAGAGATGTGGATATTAGTTCTTACTTAAGCTTCAAGGTAACGTAACCACCCGCAAACAGAAGTGCTGCCACCAACGCAAGGAGAAACAAACCCTTCATCTGATACAAGAAAGAGGGAGGTTACCAACGTAGTAACAACCAGTGATAGCCAAGAGTTGGAGCAACAAGCCAAGGAAGTATAAACGCTTGGGCTGCCACTACTTTCCAACCAAAAGTCCACTCTGTTGTAAAACCCTAAGACCAAACAAATCCTAAGATGCAAAACCACGACTCTCACTACTGGGTCAAGAAAGAGACCTTTACAGTCTCTCAACCCTTAAATGAGTAAGCCGCGAAGGTGAAACCCCAGAGGAAAACAACCAACCCAGTCCAAGTAGCAAAGGTTTCTTGTTACAAATCTTCTCTATCAGTGTTCAGGGCAAGCTCACAAGGTACGAGAGGCAAGAAACAAATTGGGAGACTGTCATTCAAACCAGTTACAAAATCAGCATGGAGGTCGAAACACAGTAGCAGAGAGGCTGGATGCCGAAAAAAATAGAGGGAATAACAAGTCTAGGGTTCGCAATCACCTTTTAACTTCACAATGCTTGGCCATAATGAGTCCACGTACACAATCAAATTATTTGCATGCAGTGGGTAATCTATATAGTTCCGGTGTACAATCAACGAAATGATTTTTTTTTATTCCAATCATATGGTGGTTTGAAGGTTCTACAAGGTTCGATACTCCCGAAGTCAACCAAGCTTGCACGCTGTAATGTTGAACAAAAAGAACTTTAGTATAAAGGTTAGGTCATAAACTTATCAAGGGCATGGTCAATTCTACGACCCATCACTTATGCAAGCAAAGTATTCGTTCAACAAACGATTATAACTTTAGTAAGGGTTATGCCACTTTAATATTTTATAAAAGAAATTCATAAAATTTGTTTATGATAAGATACCCTTCTTGCTAGCTTGATTCTCGTTATGCCTTTGAGTATTTATTTATAAACTATTAGGTTTGCAAATGAGAATGTTAAGCCTTATAGTATTTATTGGGCTTGTCAGTAGGTAAACTATGATGATCTTAATAACAATAACTGGATAATATCTTTCCAGGTAAGTTAGGTGTAAAAGAACTTAGTTCATCAACACTAACTTAATCCATTTGATAGCAGTATGTAATGATGATATAATTACTTTTAAGCCTCAAAGATTTAGAAGATAGAATAATAGTATAAAAGCTCATTAACTATTGTGCATTACTTTCTTATCACAAGAATTAACTAAAATTTGTCGTGACGTAAATTGTTTATGCTCACAGTTTAGATGGACCCTTAAACATAAAACCCCGCCATCTTTAACCTATGTGTAAGGAATATTAAAGGTGTTTACACATGATGACTTGGGTAAACATTGATAAACATCGAAGAGGTTAGTTCGCAATAAAAATTATAAATTACAAACTAGAGAGAGAAAGCAACTGTCACCAATACTGTTAGGACAAAATCTCTTTTCTATGGTGTCTCTAAAAAAAGAATAACAATCTAATTGTTTTACCTCATAAAAGCATTTGAAATTGAAACAGCATATATATTCTTTTACTGAGCTATTATTTTGAAATGAACATATATCTGCATGCTTTATGATTATTAACAAGCAGCACCGGATCTTTCTTACCTGTAAATCTCTAAGATCAAGTAAACCTTCTGCGTTAGCTCAAAAGCTAAGTAAGCCCCAGAATACTAAGATAGTTCCACCTTGTTGTCGCAAAGGAAAATAAACCATTAAACTGAAAAATAATTATTCTATAAGATAAACATAATCGAGTAGATAATTCAGATTATGAAATCAATAACATATAACTAATTAAAATAGTTAGCTGACTGCATTATTGGATATTATCTGTATTTTCAAAATTTTAAATTTTTTGGTAAATTTGGGGTTTTGACATGTGGTATCAGAGCACAAGGTTCAAACGCTAGGCCTTGATGCAGCCCAACTAGATTTCATAGAACAGTAAATTAAAATAATATGCTAAAATATATATATATATATATATATTTTATGTTAAGAACAAAGAATTGCCTTTTTCTGAAGTTTAACAGGCAGGTATGGAAAAGTTGGGGGAGTATGCACAGGAGGAGTCTCCAGATATAGAAACAAGAAATTTGCCCAGAGAACCCGTATTAGAAGATGTGACTGCCAACTCCTCAGAGCTGTTACAGACTGTAAAAGATTTAAAAATTGAAATGGAGTCTGTAAAGAGGGAGAATGAAAGGATTCTGAAGGTTCAAGAAGAATTGAACCAAATTTAAATAGAAAAATTTCAAACTGAAGGAAGGAGTAGAAGGTCAGAATTTGAAGATGTCAGTCATCAAAGAAAATCCAAAAAGATGAAGCTTGCAAAAACTAAAACTAGTTCGTCATCTAAAGGGTTTGGTGAATGACAAAGTTACCATACTATTAGTGACAGTAGTGAAGATGATTTGTATGACAAGAAAAAGAAATACAAACCATATGAGGAAATTTCAGGGGAATTCAAAAAGATAAAGCCACCAAATTTTAATGGAGAGACTGAGAAGGGGGAGGAAGCAGAGTCCTGGTTGTCCGGGATGAAGAAGTACTTCCAAATATATAATTACTCTAATGAGTTAAAAGCAAGGATGGCTATATATAACCTCTCAGGAAAATCTGACATATGGTGGCAAGACTTGAAGAGATTCAAGGGTATAAGAGAGAAAGAAGTTAATTGGAGTACCTTTAAAAGGTATTTCAAAAAGAAATTTATGTCTGAGCAGTATTATGAGGAGAGAGCTAAATTTTTTTATGAATTGAAGTTAGGTTCAATGACAATGAAGGATCTAAACAACAAAATCTTAAGTTTACTTAGGCATGTACCCTACCTAGTAGATGAGAAACCAAAAGTAAAGTGATTTCTTAGCTGTCTACCGTATCATATTAAAGATAGAATTGAATATGATAACTCGAAGACTCTGGAAGAAGCTATGAGGAAGGCTAACTTTTGTTTTGAGCAAAATCGGAAGAAAGAAGGCTTGGCCAATTGGAAGGCTAAGAAAAATAACAATTAGCCTGAATTTAAGAAGAATGAATTTGTACCTCACAGAAATTTCAAGACTAATAAGACCAAAAATTGTTCTAACAACAAGAATTTCCAGGGAAATAGGAATAGTACTTCCAACAATTCGAATAATTTTAAGGGCAAGGAAACTGCAAATAATCATGGAAATTTTACCAAGAGTTTTGAACGTAAAGAGCCTGTCAAGTGCTGGGAATGTAATGGCCCACACTATGCCTCAGTCTGTCCAAATCGGAAGAACATTGTTAGCAATATTCATACTGTACAGGAGGAGATGACCGTTGGGGAACTAGCAAGGAGCATGCCCAGAATTAATGTGGCTTTGGAGAACCGCCAAGCTGAATATCAAACTTCCATGGTGGAAGTAGAAGGTATGATTAATCAGACCCCTGTAACCATTTTAATTGATCCAGGAGCTAGTCTCAGTTATATTGCACCTTAGATAGTGGAAAAATGCAAGTTGTCTGTCGATAAGTTTGAGAATTCATGGTTGGTTCAACTAGCCACTGGGGCTAAAAGAAAAATAACTTGTTTTGTGAAAGAATGTGCTTTAATTATGGATGAATTTGAAACTGTAGTTAAACTTAATATTTTTCCACTTGGCTCATATGATTTGCTGATTGGTATGGACTGGTTAGAACAACATAAAGTAATTTTAAACTGTTACTAGAAAACTTTTACGTGCTTAAATAGTGATGAACAACCAGTAAATGTTAAGGGTATTCCTAGAAAAACTATGGTAAGGCAGATTTCTGCTTTACAAATTAAAATAGCTGTTAGAAAAGGATGTAAAGCTTATGCAGTGACCATTATAGATGAGGAAGGTAAAACTAAAACAGATAAGTTAAAAATAGAAAATATCCTTGTTTTAAAAGAATATATTGATGCATTCCCAGAAGAAATTCCAGGATTACCTCCGAAAAGGGAATTGGATTTCACCATTGAACTGGTACCGGGTACGGTACCTAGCTCCAAGGCTCCTTATCGAATGAACATATTGGAACTTAATGAGTTAAAATCACAATTAAAAGAGTTAATTGATAAAAAGTACATTTGACCTAGTGTGTCTCCTTGAGGGGCACCGGTCATCTTTGTTAAAAAGAAAGACGGAACTATGTGATTATGCATAGACTACCGTCAGCTAAACAAGATGACTATCAAAAATAGATATCTGTTTCCCCGCATAGATGATTTGTTTGATCAACTACATGGAGCCACGGTGTTTTCGAAGATATATTTGAGGTCAGGATATCATCAAGTAAGGATTAAAGATGAAGATATCTTCAAGACAGCCTTTAGAACAAGATATGGACACTACGAATTTGTCGTAATGCCATTCGGACTTACTAATGCCCCAACTGTCTTTATGTGTTTAATGAATAATATAATGCATAAGTATTTAGATAAGTTTGTGGTCGTGTTTATCGACGACATCCTAATCTATTCAAAAATAGAAGAAGAACATAAAGAACACCTAAAAATTATTTTGCAAGAGTTGCGAGAACATCAACTCTTCGCAAAGTTTAGTAAGTGTGACTTCTTTAAGGATAAAATTCAGTATTTAGGTCACGTAGTGACCAAGGAAGGAATTTCTGTAGATCCTGAAAAGATACGGGCAATCGAAGATTGGCCGATTCCTAAAGATGTGACAGATGTTAGGTCATTTATGGGAATTACTGGTTATTACCGGAGGTTCATTGAAGGCTTTTCAAGGATAGCAAATCCGATAACATGCTTGCAAAAGAAAGGAAAGAAATTTGAATGGAACCCAAAATGTGAAGAAAGCTTTAAGAAGTTAAAAACTCTATTGACTAGTGCACCTATTCTAAGAATAGCAGATCCTAATAAAGAATTCGTAGTGTGTACTGATGCCTGTAATGACGGCTTAGGCGGTGTTCTAACTCAAGAAGGGCATGTTATTGCCTATGAGTCTAGAAATTTAAAAATTCACGAAAAGAATTATGCAACATATGATCTGGAACTAGCAGCTGTAATACACGCCTTAAAAATGTGGCAACATCACCTAATTGGCAGAAAATTTATTTTAATGACTGATAATAAAGGATTGAAATATCTTGTAGATCAGCCTAATTTAAATGCTAGACAAGCTAAGTGGTTATCTTTCTTAAGCGAGAATGATTTTGAAATCCAACATATAAAGGGTAAGGAAAATAAGGTGGCTGATGCACTAAGTAGAAATGCAAAGCTGAACTTTACAACAGCAATCAGCACTTACGTTTCAGATTTAAATGAACAGCTTAAAGAAGGGGTAAAACAAGATGAAATTTATCAGAAATTGCAAATTACAGCTAAGGAAGAACCTAAAGAAAGCTTAATACAAGGTTATAGTTTAAATGAAAATGAATTATTACTATATAAAGAAAAACTATATGTACCTAATGTACCTAAGGTTAAGCTGTTAATTCTGGATGAAATCCATAAAACACCATATTCAGGTCACCCAAGTTATCAAAAGACTATAACCATGCTAAGAAAAGAGTATTTTTGGCCAAATATGAAAATTGAAGTAGCTGAATATATTGCAAGGTGTTTAGAATGTCAACAGGTAAAAATCGAACACCAACAACCAGCTGGTTTGCTACAACCTTTACCTATTCCTAGCTAGAAATGGGAAGTGATTAGTCTAGATTTTATTACTGGACTGCCTAGAAATCAAAATCAGAATGACTCTATTATGGTGGTGGTTGATAAGTTAAGCAAGGCAGCTCATTTTATACCTGTTAAAACTACTTATAAGGCTGCCAATATAGCTGATATTTTTCTAAAGCATATTTTTCGATTACATGGAGTACCAAAAGTTATAATCTCAGACAAAGATCCTAAGTTTACGGGAAACTTTTGGAAGTCCTTATTTAAAGGATTAAATACAACATTGAATTTCAGTACTTCCTTCCATCCTCAAACAGATGGACAAACTGAAAGAGTAAACCATGTACTGAAATATTTATTGAGAATGTATGTGAAAGATTAGCCAGGTAAGTGGGAGGACTATTTACATCTAGTAGAGTTTGTATATAATAATAATTATTAGACATCAGCTAGATTTAGTCCATTTGAAATTTTATATGGATGAAAATGTAACACTCCTATCTCTTGGAATAATCCAGTAGATAGATTGGTGTTAGGTCCAGAATTGTTGAAAGAAATGGAGGAAATTGTGAAGCAAGTGCAGGGAAATTTGAAGGTGGCATAGGATCGATAGAAAAGTCAAGCAGACTTGAAAAGAACTCCAAAGGAGTTTTAGGTAGGTGAACATGTGTTCATCAAGGTAAGGCCCAAGAAGAGCTCTTTAAGACTGGGGAGTTGTGCAAAGTTGGCACCACGTTACTGTTGGGCTATAGGGCAGACCCGGGCTTTATACCATTAACTTCGCACCAACAAAAGACCCACAGTGTTGGCCCTTTCGGCAACAATCTGCAAGCAGATTGTAGTCTCACCCGAAACAGCTATGGGATGCCGCAGAATCAGATTTCTGCAAGCAGAAGAGGGATATTACTGTACCTTAGCCTTTAACAACTTATATTCATATACACAGAGATTCAACATTCACATATGTAACTTCGCAGCTAAATAAACAGACAATGACTTGCATAACCCTTTACTGGGAATTCACAGCGAAGTTATTTAGTTAGCAGTGATCTTATTTATCAGATATATATTTATTAATGCATGAAAGAACATAACAGAAACAACACAAAGAACCACAACACCAGATATAACGTGGTTCACCCCCAGTGTAGGGGTTACGTCCATTGAACTGTGTTTTATTCAACTCTTTACTAAAATCATAGTTCTGATCTGCGCACTTAGCTGCAGATCCTTTCAAGTCCTCAAAAGCTATGCACACAGCTGCAGGCCTCTGCGCACATAGCTGCAGATTTCCTTAATCACCCAAAAACCATCTGCTCACACAGCTGCAGAGGTTGTCCATGCACACAGCTGGGACTTAACCTTCTCTTACAAAAATAGCCTTAGCTTCACATCAATTCATCTTACATAAAAAAGCCTAACCTAATTTCGTTACAAGAGTGCTTATTTATAGTGCACTTATTACAAAACCATGGACTTAAACCATGGGCACCCCGAACCCTAAACCTTGGATTTAAACCATGGGTTTATTACAAAAAGAAGACTTGGACTCAACCTTGACACCCCTAAGACTATTTTGAGTCGTAACTCCACTTTTAACTTCCACAAAAACCGTGGAGTTACCAAAATTAGGGACCGTTAAGGTGCGTGCCCCAATAGGCCGCGCGCCCCAATAGGCCCCTAAGACTCACCAGTGGCCCGTCCCGGGACACCTTGCTGCTCTTCTGGTAGGCGAACTTTATCAGTGAAAATAGCGAACTGCTTGTTGAGGCCACGCATGATATTATCGGCGGCTTGCTCATTTTCGACCAATTCCTGTAATACTGCGGCTGATGCTTCACTGGCCTTTGTCTGTGCAAATGCAGCATATTCCTTTAGGACTTTGAGTTGGGTGTCCACAGGAGTACTCAACTCGAAAGATTCGCTGATAAGTGGCTGCATAGAACTTTCCACTTCTGTTGTTTTTGTTCTGCACAATTCAATTTCTTGCTGGAGTTCATTGCTTCGCTTTACCTTAAGCATTTTCTCCATAGGTGGCAGAGTCTTAATTTCTGCTTTTACTGTATCCAACTCTATCTATCGCTGCCTGATGATTTCTTGCAGCTGTCCAATTTCTGGATGTTCCTGCAGGGTGGTCCAGGCCTCAACACTGTCTTCTAACAGCTTTGCTGCGCTCCTCGCAGTATCTGAGATTTTTGCTGCGGAGGCCTGAATGTCTTCTCGGTGTTTCTCTCTGAGCTCCGATGGGCTCTCCGGGGTGATGCAGAGTTGGAGCTCCGCAATATGGGCCTCATGTTCTGTTTTGAGCTTCTCAATTTTGCTACGCGACTGCTGTGCGTAGTCTTTCATCCTGACTAATATTTGTTTTGGTTCTTCTACCAGCTGTACATCGAAGTCAGGAAGACTTCGACATGCCTCATCCAAGACTCGTACTAGGGTAATGCGCTTACATTCTCCATCCCTCTTTCTCTGCTCCACTGCCTCCAGCTGCGCTGCGAAGCCCTACTGCTTACTTATGGCATTTTCTAACTGTTTTTGTGAATATTGGTCTCATGCCTGAATTTATTTCAAAATTGCTGACTGACAGAGATGTAGCTCCGTCATGGATAGCTTAGTGTAATGTATGCCAACCTTCATACTCATCTCCGAACGAGAGGCTGCATTTGTTAATATGAGAGCTGCACGCGACACTTTCCCTTTGTTATCTCTGGCCGGCCATTGCCTTAGGTTTGGCTGTACGCTTACTGAGGCACTGCTTACTGAGGCGCCAGTCAGTGATTTTTCTGCTAATTCCTTCAACTCCGAAATGTGTTTTGCTACCTCGGTGATGGCATGCAGATGTAGATTGACAAATTCTGACCATTTCTTGGTGAGAACTTTTGTGGACTTCGATAGACCCTGAGAAAACTACTCACTTGTCAGGCTGGGCTCCTCGTCGATATTCTTGTTCTTCAATGCCTTCATTTTCTTTCAGGACTGGGGTTTGTTTACTTCTTCTGGTTCTGGTTTCTTGCGCTTATCCTGCTGATTAGGGTCTGAAGCAGTTTGAACCAATTCTTCTTCTTCTTCTTCATTGCCATCATCTCCACCCTGGTCGCTTTCACTCTGCTACGACTCAGTTTGTTCTTCACTGTCTTTAGGGGGGTCTTGCTGCTGTGTATTACTAGGGCCTACACCCAGATTTGTATTTGGGGGAACTGGAATAGTGGGTTTTTTCCCTACGTCCTTCAACCATTCCGCCGGCCACTGTTGAACGACCCCGAGGATGTCTTCTTTGGTCACGACATATGGTAACTTAAACCATTGATGCTTTGGATCCGCTGTCGTATTGAGAGAATAACTCATTAGTGAGCTGAGGGGTTTTCGTGATCTCATACGAGATACTCATCATATAAAAGGAAAATACACAGTTTGTCATCTGCTGTAGGGTTTTATCCTGGGAAACCCACAGAGAGGCGTACCGCACTGCGCCAGGTAAGTCCGGAGGTATAGCAGCAAACTGCGCCTCGGTAGGTTCTTTCCATCCTACCAGGGCGATGAGGACTATCAACCAGGAATAGTGAAAGGGCCTACCTTTCTCCTGTGCGTCGCAGACGTCTTCAAGGAATTCCTTCTCGATATATGCTGCCCAGTTGTAACTGTAGCCTTCGGCACAGTTCACGGTAATTCTGATAACCGGGGTAGGCACTTCATATGGTCTGCACTTTTGCATGAGCTTGCATGCAAGAAGCTCAACTGTGAAGCGAATATTGTGTTGTTGAATGGTGGAAGTGTGATACCCTCATTTTCCCTTTGTCAGGCCGAAGTGTTCCTTCATGCTTTGTGTGAGCTTCGTATCCTCATGCTTTGAAGGAAATTCGGTCCTTGGATCAGGTCTTGCTATTGGTAAGGTTGTGATCCTGTGAATGAGCTCTCCATTAATAGGAATTTTCTTATCTCCTATCCATAGGTGGCGGTCATGTATTAATGCCAACAACTGCTTGACCACTATGGTCACCTGTGTGCTATGACCAAAATGGGGAACATCGAGCATCTTCAGCAGACCTGCTTGATCCAAGCTAGCAGCCCATTGTTTTACTTCCATCAATGTCACGTTAGTCTCTGGATATTTGACAAAATGCAAGTATTGGGCTCTGGTGAACTGTGGAAACTTTCCACGATCATTTGTGTCATGGTCGGCATACTTAAGCCGGTCTATTTTCCCTGTCATGGTCCCGACCAACTGCACACCCGGGGGCAAGGAAGGGGTGCGTAATGTGAACTTGTTTAGTCGTTGAGGTGGCTGGATTCCCGGTCGAACTGGTGGAAGATACGGTGGATGATTTGGTGCAATATTCTCATCTTTTGCAGGTGGGGCCTCTGCTGAACCAGACGGCTGCATCTCGGGGTCTTCTGGTGTTTTCCCTGATTGCTTGTGTCAGTCTTCGTTGCGTTTAAAACATACTTCAGGTTTAAAATTCTTCCGGGCAGAGCGTGTCTGCATTGGCTGAGTCGGCGCTGGGGGAGTTTCTTCACGGGGAAAAGATGCAGGTGGTTGGTTGAAAAGGTTCAGCAAACCCGTCTGCTCAAACTCTCTCAATAGTTCCTGGAACTCACGATCAGCGAACATGGATGCAATTGTAAAACTCAAGAAACTGAAAAATGTGAACCTTGTGGGTGTGGGTGTCTTCTTATAGAATCTATCCCCAAAATATGTCATAACTGTGCATTGATGGTGCCAATTCTGATAGAGATCTTGTCCAGACGGCGGTAGATTTCCTAAGATCGCATTAATACAAGCAGTTAATACAGAGAATGTACCGACGCCGCCATATTTGACTTCTTCTAACGGTCGTTTTTGTTTTAGTTCCCACAGACCTTTCCTTCTTCGGCACAAGCAGTAGCTGTGGCTGCGCTCGAATGAGGGAATTCGACACCTCTAGATACCATCTATGGCATGGAGTTGAGCTTTGACCCTTGACAAAATGTTATCCACAGCTGCACTGATTCCTCTTATTTCCAGGAACTTCATCAGACATAAGTCCCGACACTCATGGAGAAGTTGGGTTGCTTTGCTTACCATGTCTTCATCCCAATAATCTCCATTGGTAGCATACTTAGGCTGGCATTCTGGTCCAATGTTGACTATCCGCGTCTTCAGGGGCTGAGTCACTTCAGGGGCTTCGATTGCTGATCTGTGTACGTCGCAATGTCCTTCTGACTCAGGAATACCAGTATTGCGCAAAGCATTATCCTCGTCAATTGCGAGGTTATAATGAGTTTCTTGGGCTTTCCCATCAGGCCGGTATTTTACTACTTCTTGATCCTTAAATACCTTAGTATGGACCAACCTGATAGCTACAGTAGTGCAGGATAGGGGTTGCTGTCATCAATTATTTTAATTACCTCAAAGTATGCTAAGGTACTGACTCCATCAATATCTACTGGTACACTAGGGAGTCTTCCTAGAGGCACAATCTTCTGCTGATTGGCTAATCTCAACTGTATAGGGGACCAATCAAGGGTAGGTTTTCCTATTTGTTCCCATGTTTGCTTAGTTAAGACATTGACCTCTAATCCTAGGTCTAAAATGACAGCAGTCATATCATACTCTCCTATCTGAGCATTCAATCTCATTTCCCTGCCAATTCTCCTGACTCTATTAACAGCTTTTTCCTGACCAGAACTTTGCTGAGGTTCGCAGGAAGCAATAAATTTCTGCAACTCACTTAAAGCATTCTGATTTCGGAGGAGCTTCAGACAACTCTGTAAAAAGGAGGATAGTGTGCTTACTTTGTCTGTCGAAGCTTCATGTGTCTGCGGCTGTTGCTGATGTTGTTGCGCAGGTGCTACTGATGTGCTAGGAACAACAAAACCTCTCTTGGCTTCCATGAATGTCTCTTTTTCTCTTTCGACATCAGATGCTGGGACTTTCATGGGGCCCTTATGAACCCAAGCCTCGTCAGGCTGTTTCTCCTTATTCTGTGCTTCCGTTGTAGCTCCACTCCGGGTAACAACATTAATAGCTGGGGCAGGTCTTTTCTCGATGGAAATCATCTGAATATTCTGAGTAGGGGTACTATTTCTTTCCTGAATCTTAGCTATCAACTATGGGCACTACTCGATCACATGATCTACTGCCCGACAATACCGACATGTCGTAGTTGGGTTCCGACAGTCTCTCGCTAGATGCCCATCCTGGTTACAGTTGTAACACACAACCTGACCTCGACCTCTTTCGGCCATACCACCTCGACCACGACCTCCAAAAGCACCTCTACCTAATGCACCACCACGGTAGCCGTAGCCATCATTGCTCTGTCCCTCATTTTGTACCTGATAAGCGTCATAAGTTCGTTCTCTCATGAGGTTAAAGCTGTGACACTCATCTTCGTTGTGTCCCACAGACTTACAGAATTTACAATAGGGGTTCTTAGGTATTTGCCCATACCTCTCTAGCAGATAGCAGTCTTCAGGTCAATGCTGACCTATTGTTCTGCAAAGCTCACAATATAGGACTTGCGGTTGAAACGGGTTTGGTGCACCAGTATTCAGGTAATTTCTTACCACAGGACACTGTTCCTTGGCATGAACTTCTGTCTGACATTGTGTGCACCAGACCTCTTCGCGACCATTTTTTTCTTTCTTCATATCACGAAGCTCCAAATCCATCGCTGCCAGTTGCGCCTGGATTTGAGCAATACCAGAATTATCTTTGACAGGAGCGGTTTCAATTTTTATCGCAATTTCCAGGGCCTCCTGCTGGTCAGCAACCTTCTGTTGCATGAGTGGAGTTCTGATATGCAGTAACAATGCTGCAATAAACCATTCCTTGTGCTGCGCAGGTCCAATGGTGAAACTGACTTGGTCTAGCAGAACTTTGAATCTTTGATCAAAGTCCCACACTGATTCGTCGCGCCTCTGCTGAATCTCTTTTAACTCAGTGATACACTGCGACTCTGATTTTGGCTTCTTAAATTCCTTTATCATTGCTGCTTTTATATCAGCCAATGCATGGTTCTGAGTGTTGGAAAACTTCATGAACCAAGTCAGAGCACGGTCTCTGAATGAAGTAACCAGCTGCGCTCTTTTTGTATCTTGATCCGTAATGGTCTTAGCAGTCCACACTGCTTCACATAAAAACCAGAACTGTTCTGGATCCTCTGATCTAGTTCCTTTAAAGATAGGTAGCTTAATGTCATCATGCATGTGGGCCATAGTGGATCTAGGGGGGGTTGGAGGGGGACTGGAAGTAGGCGAGGGGGAACTTACTGGGGTAGACTGACCTGCGACAAGAATACTTGGGCTAGGGTGACTCTCAGACTGCGACGGGTTCTCAGGGATAATAGGTCTTCGCTGCGGGGTTACAGGAGGGTTTCCAATAGAAGGGGTTTCTTTGGGTTCCGACTCTGCAGGATTTACAGGGGAATACTCGGTATGCTGACCCTGGGAATAGGATATAAAATATCTCTTGTACCTTTTGCCACTTCGCAGCAAACCGGTTTGCTCGTCGAAGGTATTTTCACTTGCAAACATAGGTTAGTAATACTAAATCTAGCAGTCTGATTGAATTAGAAATATACCTTTTTCAGCTAATAGAATTTTAATTCTCAAACTAAATGAATTCAAAAACTTACCCCTTGTCCCTTTGAAAAACTTCCACTCGGATTCACTAAAGGAAGTACTCGTGTCGATGGCGAACTCCGTCACAAATGCTTCGAGGGTCCGTGTTGTCCAGAAATCAACAGCGCGGGATATCTCATTTTTCACCCTTTTCAGTATATTAATTCTTGTGGGGGTCCAATCAGGAAACTGACATTCTTGGAATTTTTTCCTTCTCTCTGTTAACCTGGATAACCACTGGTGCAACTCTATGTGGATACTACCAAAGAAAATTTCATAAACATCACAAAAAACATACCTTCGTAAAAAGTCATTTGCACTACGACGCAGATCTTTGTTCTCTTGCTTAGCAAATTTCAGATAAGTCTCATCAAGCCAATCACCGATTTCTTTCATAGAGGGTCTCCAGAACATAGCCCTTGAGGTACAACGTAAACCCCTCTTGACCAGATACTAAGTTCAACCGGCAACGGAACCAATTTGTTGGGATATAGGGCAGACCCAGGCTTTATAACATTAACTTCGCACCAACAAAAGACCCACAGTGTTGGCCCTTTCGGCAACAATCTGCGAATAGATTGCAGTCTCACCCGAAAGAGCTATGGGATGTCGCAGAATCAGATTTCTGCAAGTAGAAGAGGGATATTACTATACCTTATCCTTTTAACAACTTATATTCATATACACAGAGATTCAACATTCACATATGTAACTTCGCAGCTAAATAAACAGACAGTGACTTGCATAACCCTTTACTGGGAATTCACAGCGAAGTTATTTAGTTAGCAGTGATCTTATTTATCAAATATATATTTATTAATGCATGAAAGAACATAACAGAAACAACACAAAGAACCACAACACCAGATATAACGTGGTTCACCCCCAGTGTAGGGGTTACGTCCACCGAACTGTGTTTTATTCAACTCTTTACTAAAATAACAGTTCTAATCTGCGCACTCAGCTACAGATCCTTTCAAGTCCTTAAAGCCACGCACACAACTGTAGGCCTCTGCGCACATAGATGCAGATTTCCTTAATCACCCAAAAACCCTCTGCACACACAGCTGCAGAGGTTGTCCACGCACATAGCTGGGACTTAACCTTCTCTTACAAAAATAGCCTTAGCTTCACATCAATTCATCTTACATCAAAAAGCCTAACCTAATTTCGTTACAAGAGTGCTTATTTATAGTGCACTTATTACAAAACCATGGACTTAAACCATGGGCACCCCGAACCCTAAACCCTGGATTTAAACCATGGGTTTATTACAAAAAGAAGACTTGGACTCAACCCCAACACCCCTAAGACTGTTTTGAGTTGTAACTCCACTTACAACTTCCACAAAAACCGTGGAGTTACCAAAATTAGGGACCGTTAAGGTGCGCGCCCCAATAGTTACTGTGGTCCATTTGAAATTTTGTCTAGGATTGGTCAAGTAGCTTATCAACTAGCATTACCACCTAACTTAAGAGTACATAATGTTTTTCACATTTTTGTTTTAAAGAAATATGTTCATGATGCTACTCATGTGGTTAATTGGAATGTTGTACAGGTGGAACCAGAAGGAGAACTTCTGGTGGAACCGGACTATATCCTCGGGAGGAGGGAAATTACACTTCGGAACCACACCATTGGACAGGTGAAGGTGCAATGGAAGCACCTTAGTCCTGAAGAAGCCACCTGGGAACTGGAAAGTAAGATGCGAGAAGCATACCCAAATCTGTTCCAGGAGACTTTAGAGGATGAAGAATAAATAACATCGAGGACGATGTTATATTTTAAGGGGGTGTGTATGTCACATGCCCCAATTTTGTAAAATAATGTTATTTATTTTAAATTGATTCCTAAGACATTATGTTAAATTTAATGCTAAGTTGGAACTGATGACTCAGCAGAGTCAAAATATGTGGAATGTAATTCTAAATATTTTATTTTTAAATAAATAAAAGTGGAGACAACAGCTTGGGAGAGCTGTTAATAAGAGTGTTACTGGTCAAACTGGTGGAAGGAACTAGGTGGAGAGCAAGAGACAAGTGGCAGCATCCTCAAACACTTCCTATGTTGCAGGTGGCAACTTCCCTACATTTGGGGTCATGATCCCCCAAGAAAGTGGGATCAGAGTAGGTGGCTCAATTAATGACAACTAACCCAAAAATACCTAGGCAATCTTATAAAAATGCCCAATGTAGAGAGCTGAGGCTGCTCATATATTTTCCAGGAGAAGAATCATTCAGGGGGAATGCACTTCAAGGAATTCATTGGGAAAAGGGAAACTGTAAGGAAGGTGTTTTGAGGGATAAACTGCAGGAACTTGATCTAATATAGCTTTTTAGATGAGAGATATGAATGACGGGTTCAGGATTGGTATTGAGTCTCAGGACTAGTACTTGGTTATTTGCTTCACCTAGTTCCAGCCAGGGAGACCAGAGCAGGCTCGGGGGTCCTGAGGAGTCGCTGTTTGAGCGCTCTCCAGGAGTTGGTAGGGAGGAACGACCTCCCATTGCTGTTGTCGACCACCTTTAAGAACAGGTTCTACTATCTACTAATTTCTGTGTTAATATCTGTGTGTGAGTGAATGATGCATTTTCAGGTTATGATGTAAACTTAGAATATAGAATATCTTAGTTTGTTTAGTAATGAATTTATTCTTGATGAAAAATAAATCCTACCTTTGTTTTTCCCCATCTAGAGTAATCCAGATCGTACTCTAGCACAGGTGGTGTATTTAAATGAATGAAGTATGATGTAAATTGAAAATAAGATGTTATAGTAGAATGTTTTCTTTATTTAGATATTCATTATCAGAAGAATTATTAATCTGTACATAGAATAGTGTTAGATCTAGTCTGTGAATGTCAAAATATTAGAAAAGGAAAGGAAGTTATATCATTATACTAATAGTAGTATGTTTTGGTAGACGAAACAATCTTCTTTACAGCATTCACTTCTGTAATCCTTATATCTATTTTGAAACAAAAGGAAAAGAAGATAATAGTTTAAAGGTGTAGTATTGGATTAAATAAAATGCCTTTTCAGCTCTATAGTTTATTTCTTTTCCTATTTATCATAAATAACTACTGTAATTATAGCAATCAAACTATGAGTTAGGATAGAAAAACCTTGATTTAATTCTAAAGATAAAACTAGTTGGTTTAAGATTGTTAGCTAGGTGATTTCATTTGTGACTGATAATGTAAATAATTCATTCATCTTATCTAGCTGAACTTACGCAAGTTCTACAGCTACTAACCTATCTCTTAAAGAATTTAAACAAACACTACTATCTATTTAGAGAAAGGAACACAGTTAATTTGTTATTTCCCTTATTTTTATAAATTCTAATGTTATAATTTAAATAGGGTACTAGAGATACAAAAGGAATTTTTATAAATTATTTAGCATAGAAAACACAAGAGTATAACAATAAAATACTTTCTCATCTATATACTTTATTAATAGACTAAGTATAAGGATAATGTATATAATTTTAGGAACAATGTTTACTTATAAGTAAAATAACATTCTTATAACATTATAATAAATTTCAAGTAAATATAAACTTTGTACTTTAAATATGTAACTATACAGTTACATAAGTACAACTCTAAGAACATTAAATTACTTATTTTTCCGAAAGTTAACCAATATAAAACAATATTTAAAACCTCATTAGAACAGAGGAAAATAAGGTAAAATAACCTAAAAATAACGTACAGTTATCTTAGACAGATAATATTTAAAATAATTTACAGAGTAAATTAAAATGTAATAACTTGTAGGAAAAGAAGTTAACAGAACATAAACATGCTCGATTTATCGAGTTTAATAACCCATTATACAATATAAGAAATAACAAAATAAATTATAGTATTATATTGTAAATAAAAGATAATTTAAAACAGTAAATACATCTTCACATCGCTGAGTTAGGGTAAAACCCTATTGTATCAAAATTTACAATAAAAGTATCAAACAAGCGAGTCTAAGCTCCTTTCTGATGCCTCCCTGCTTCTAAGAGTTAACAGAGTATGGCTTAACAAGCCTTCCATCAATTATACATTTTATACACAAAAACTAGAAGCAAAATCAAAATTTACAGGTCACGGCCTAAGCCGAAAGCTCCGCATAAAGGAAGGGTTTGTCGTCAACAAAAAAAACGAACCAAGTTAACCCAGATAAACCAATACCACAAGGGTCTTTACAGGCCACGACGACCAACCATCAAATGTCCCATAAGGAACTGAACAAGGACGAACTTCCATGGGATATCCAAGGCTTACCCGTGAGCAAGTGGTTGTCCCAGCTTTGCACCAATTGCGTAGAAGGACGAGGCCGTCACCTGTGTAAAAATAACCACGATATTGTTAAGATTTTATACTTACATTAACAGAGATGTAAATAAACAGATATGCGTATATTAGTTCTTACCTAAGCTTCAAGGTAACGTAACCACCCGCAAACAGAAGTGCCACCACCAACACAAGGAGAAACAAACACTTCATCTGATACAAGAAAGAGGCATGTTACCAATGTAGTAACAACCAGTGATAGCCAAGAGTTGGAGCAACAAGCCAAGCAAGTATAAATGCTTGGGCCGCCACTACTTCCCAACCAAAAGTCCACTCTGCTGTAAAACCTTAAGACCAAACAAATCCTAAGATGCGAAACCACGGCTCTCACTACTGGGTCAAGAAAGAGACCTTTACAGTCTCTCAACCCTTAAATGAGTAAGTCGTGAAGGTGAAACCCCAGAGGAAAACAACCAACCCAGTCCAAGCAGCGAAGGTTTCTTGTTACAACTCTTCTTTATCAATGTTCAGGGCAAGCTCACGAGGTGCGAGAGGCAAGAAGCAAATTGGGAGACTGTCATTCAAACGAGTTACAAAATCGACATGGAGGCCGAAACACAGTAGTAGAGCGGCTGGATGCCGAAAACGACGGAGGGAATAAAAACTCTAGGGTTCGTAATCGCCTTTTAACTTCACAATGCTTGGCCACAATGAGTCCACGTACACAATCAAATTATTTGCATGCAGTGGGAAATCTATATAGTTCCGGCGTACAATCAACGAAATGATTTTTTTAATTCCAATCATATGGTGGTTTGAAGGTTCTACAAGGTTCGATACTCCCGAAGTCAACCAAGCTTGCACGCTGTAATGTTAAAAAAAAAGAACTTTAGTATAAAGGTTAGGTCATAAACTTATCAAGGGCATGGTCAATTCTACGACCCATCACTTATGCAAGCAAAGTATTCGTTCAACAAACGATTATAACTTTAGTAAGGGTTATGCCACTTTAATATTTTATAAAAGAAATTCATAAAATTTGTTTATGATAAGATACCCTTCTTGCTAGCTTGATTCTCGTTATGCCTTTGAGTATTTATTTATAAACTATTAGGTTTGCAAATGAGAATGTTAATCCTTATAGTATTTATCGGGCTTGTCAGTAGGTAAACTATGATGATATTAATAACAATAACTGGATAATATCTTTCCAAGTAATTTAGGTGTAAAAGAACTTAGTTCATCAACACTAACTTAATCCATTTTATAGCAGTATGTAATGATGATATAATTCCTTTTAAGCCTCAAAGCTTTAGAAGATAGGATAATAGTATAAAAACTCATTAACTATTGTGCATTACTTTCTTATCACAAGAATTAACCAAAATTTGTCGTGACGTAAATTGTTTATGGTCACAGTTTAGATAGACCCTTAAATGTAAAACCCCGCCATCTTTAACCTGTGTGTAAGGAAGATTAAAGGTGTTTACACATGATGACTTGGGTAAACATTGATAAACATCGAAGAGGTTAGTTCGCAATAAAAATTATAAATTACAAACTAGAGAGAGAAAGCAACTGTCACCAATACTGTTAGGACAAAATCTCTTTTCTATGGTGTCTCTTAAAAAAGAATAATAATATAATTGTTTTACCTCATAAAAGCATTTGAAATTGAAACAACATATATATTCTTTTACTGAGCTATTATTTTGCAACGAACATATATCTGCATGCTTTATGATTATTGACAAGTAGCACCTGATCTTTATTATCTGTAAATCTGTAAGATCAGGTAAACCTTCTGCGTTAGCTCAAAAGCTAAGTAAGCCCCAGAATATCAAGAGAGTTCCACCTTGTTGTCGCAAAGAAAAATAAACCATTAAACTAAAAAAGAATTATTCTATAAGATAAACATAATCAAGTAGATAATTCAGATTATGAAATCAATAACATATAACTAATTAAAATAGTTAGCTGACTGCATTATTGGATATTATCTGTATTTTCAAAATTTTAAATTTTTCGATAAATTTGGGGTTTTGACACATCATCACCAACTTATCTTGTTCTTGTGTGAGGGATTCCATGAACTCTGCAAGCCTAGGCATTTTCCAGGCTCGAGCTGTCAACTTGGTGGCATGGAAGGTCGAAACAAACACTGAATAGTTAGGTCCATGATTCAAGAGTGTGGCCAAAACTAGTTTCTTTTCCTTCATTTCGATCCCACACTATTTTAGCTACAAAACAAGGGCTTTAAACTTGGAAAAATAGAGTTGCAAGGATTCAAAGTTACTGGGACTCAAGGAGATCAGCTCATTCTCGATTTGATGTCCTCTCATCTCATCCGTCTTACCAAAAATATCTACAAGCTTCTCCCACACTTCATTAGGTGATTTCAATCCATCAAGATGGAAGAGGAGGTCTCTTGAAATGCTTAGACACAATAGACCATAGGCCTCATCCCTCTTGTTGTGCCATTTGATTTTCTCTGTAGCTACATTGAGCTCTAACTCAGTTGCCATAGTAAACCTGTAGAGACATTTTTGTCTCAACAATATCTCCATCCCATATTTCCACTCAAAGAAATTAAATGGAGTCAAGATGATCTTCTGAGATTGGTCCATAGCTCAGAAACTGTGCCCTTCAGTCAGCAGAATATGCTCCCAGTCAAGATGTCTAACTTGAAATAGCAATATGGAAGGATATAAATTGATCTACAAAGGCTCTGATACCATGTGGAAACTGAACCCAAGAGATGGAACAATTACACTCACAAAATTGCTAATCAAACATGCAAAATTAACATCAAAGGAGACTGAAATTGGAGCATAACACTAATCTGTATTGAATAAGTGTACAATAGCCAAACTTGTGAAGTAATAGGCTGCTACAATATATAATTACATGAGAGATTCAAATGCATAAGGATGCCATTCGCAAAGGTCAAAAAGTAGGCTTACTAAATCTAGTCAAATCCCCCATAGGTGCATAAAGTAGTTTCCAAATCCATCAAGATGCTCATGATTTGGCTAAGTCAAGTAGGAAATATAATGAGGGATCGAAAGACAAATCATGCATGCTTTTATTAGGAGAAAAGGAGGGAGGATGATGTGGGAAAAAAACAAGTCAACTACACCTGGTCTAGCTTTTCCTTTTTCCTTAATTCTCAATAAAACAGGCATCTTTTTAGAAAAAGTAGATATGTGCTTTGGAGGATGTGGAATAAAGTGAACATGCTAAATATGGTTTCCAGGAGGTTTCCCAAGTGCTCCATGACTCAGTTTTAGCAAGTGTTGACTTCTAAGACATGTAGAAGGAAACTAGCATAGAGTGGAATCTAGGAGACTAGGTAATAAGAAAACAATGATTTAATTAATGTATAAGGTAGGTAACTATGGGTTGATTATTCTAAAATTTTGCCTCTTTCCTTGCTTAGCCATCCTCCTTTTGCATTCTTTCATCCTCCTCCCTCCGCTTCTATTCTTCTTCTTCTTTATTCTGCCTTGGTGCTTCTTCATCTTTCTGCCTTTGTGCCTTTTCAACTATCAATTTCTCTATTTCCTCAAATAACCTTCTAGCTTCCTCCTCCTTTTTCTTGGCAGCTTCTTTCTCTTGTTTCTACTATTCAGATGTGCTACTGCTACTCCCTTTTCCCATAGTAGTTGTGATTTTCTTCTTGAACTGCCTATTCAATGCGGTCATGTTACATGCATTCCGATATACCTGCTCATCCTTGTTGAAGTAATTAGAATATTTGAAATGTACTCCCATGGATGCATAGTATTTTGAGACTTTGTCCCAAGCATCATTTCTGTGGAATCTTTTCTCCCCGAAATGAAAACTCTCGAGCTCTCTCACGAAATCAAGAGCACTCTTTACCTTAGAGAAATTATAACTACCAATATAGAATGGTAGTGGAGGATAGATGAATTTCTTACTGTCAAACAAAAAGTTCCCAGACCCATCTATATACAAATTCCTTACTACCTCTTTATGAATAACATAATCTATGGCATACTTTGGTAGCAAGGAAGGAGCTTTGGATCCCCCATACATCCTTAAGTACAACCCTTATTTGGAGAATAAATAATCCCCATACTCACTTACAAACTTCAGTGCTTCTTCGAACATACAGTTGCATTCTTCAAGAAAAATCAACTCATATAATGGTATCATGAAATCTTTGCAGATAGCTTTGTAAAAACTAACATACTTGTGTGCCCATAGGAGTTGGTATGTAGAGTACACAAGAGTCTTGGTTGGATCCCAATCACAATTCAAATTTGGGAATGGATGAGCACACAAGATACATTCAATCAAGAAAGAGCCCATGTAGAACTCAAACTTCCTTTGGGTCAGACCCCCTAAGGCTACAACTATGCAGGATGGCAATATTCGCCACCATGTTTGCCCGGTTGAATATTGTACCTTGTATGGATACATGATATATTATTGGAATCCAGCTTATCTTGTAAAACTTCCCGGTTTCTTGACCAAAAATACGATTTAACATTAAGGCTATGAGATGGTAAGGGGTGTGCAAATTAGCAGTCTCATATTCTCCTAAAGCTTTATGTCGAAAATGATTCCCGGACAACATCATCTTCTTAGCACAGTCAAGCACGTCCATATCCAGATCCTTTATCCATTTATTTGTCATGAAATCCTGGGGTGTTGGTAACTTGTAGGATTTGGAAATTAGGCAAGGATGAAAGAGGAAAAAACCTTCTTCTCTGTGTTTTTCATGACCAAGGTAGCTGCATCCGTTCGAGATAGGATCCAGCCGATCACTTCAGAACACGGGAAAAGCTCAGGGCATGTGGCCACTTTTGTAATGGAACATCTTTTGATGTTTATATACAACAATATTTCTTCCAAACCGGCATATGGGATAGTCTTGTTTTTAATCATCTGGTAAATATGCCCCCATTTGAATTCCAACTCCACCCCCATGATAGACTTTGTGTCTTCATAGATAATTTCCATTTTGGACACAATATCTACATCTGTATCACCTTTTGTGGGCTGAGCCTTCTATCCTTCCCTTTCTTGGGAATGCTTTTGTATGAAGTAAAAAACTTCCATAAACACACCAAAACGAGTTTTAGAGTTACTTCTGCATGCATGCATCATTGAATAAAATACTGAGATTGACAAAAGAAACGTAAGATAATGAGAAAAAATCACGAGATTTAATCAATAAAATGCATTAACCAACTCATCTTCAAGAATTTTTGCAATATAAATCAAACATTATTAAACTATTCCAAAAAGACCAGAGGGCGGATATTAGGTGACAACAATATTGTTCCCGAAGCAAAATTTCTCATGCCGCACGGGTTTTAGAAATCAAGTTTTGGAAACACAAACTCCACCCGAGGATATTTTTTGAAATCGTTCTGCACACTGTATGAATGGATAACGCTTTGCACTGAATATTAAACTAGGGATTCTCCCCACGAAAACCAATCAGACAAACCCCCACAACGGCTTATGGCTTTACACAAAAAACAGGCCAACTTGAACTCTAGTATGGGGAAAACCCTAAAGCCTAACTCGGCCAACGATGATATTCAACCAATAAAAACATTGACCAAGGGAGGCACAGTCGGTGAAATGTTCAACTGGCCAAACCTCCGACATGGTCTGAGCGGTGACGCTCAGTGGAGCAGAGAAGGTGGGAAAACCCTCAAAAACTGAGAAACCTTACAGAGGTTGGAGAAACCTAAAATCCAAATGGAAAGACCCTCTACAAGTGTGAATGCAACTATAAATAAACGGACTCTGAAACCCTACTCCCGTAAACCTAAACCTTGCTCACCTAATTAAAACTAGCAACAATGAGAAAAGGATGGATCTTGAATCCTATGTGGTAGACGATAGCTCGATAGTCGGAGAGAAAGCAACTCGCATGGTCGGCGAAGTATGAGTGGCAATTGATAGCTCGAAACTATCCAAATGGTAAATGAAATTAACCATAACACAAACCCTCTGAGGCTTAAATAGAAAAAACACCGTAAAAAAAATTAAATACGGCAGATGGTGATTAAATGATCCATGGGTAAAACTTTGTTTTAGCGCCAAAGTTAAAAACTTATCGGCAAAACATCTGCATTGACGAACAAAACTAAGTAGGGCGCGACAGTTTCTAGTGGACTCACGGAGCGGATCTGATGTTATTGGACAAAATTAGACACTCCCGCCGATGATAAGCCTATTGAAAGGATTCTTTAATCCTTATCGACGATGAAAAGAAAGATCACCCACAATGGCATTGGCTCCAATACTGGATTTCTTCCAATACCATTGCGAGAACTCAATTAAGACTGCTGCAAACTTCATCAGGAAAACCTCAAAAAAAACATCAGTCACAAACGGTCACTACATTCAAATGCATTGACTGGCTCAAATGAGTCATGCCAATGCCGTTGACATATGCTTCCGAAGAGGTTTGTCAATAAAGTTACAAAAAACTCCTGACAAGAGGCTGGAGGATAAGAGGAAAAATCCCCTCTGATTGTATCGGCTCAATTCTCTGAGTTGGCCCGATACTGTCAATAAAACAAATGAAAACTCCTGAGAGGCTTCCGCAAAGATATTCGAACAAATTGTCGGGAAGAAAAAGAAAACTTCACCGAAAATATCAGCTCCAAGACCCAAGTTTTGCCGATGTATCGGCAAACTCAAAAATGTGTTCCGAAACTCTGTGAAGAACAGGCATAAAATTAGATGATTAGCATGAGTTTCCCCGTCGTGTCAGCTAGACTCAGGAAGATCAACCGATACATCGGGTGAAAAATATGAGTTCCAAAAAAGGTTTTTCAATCGTACAAAAATAGACTAAGTCATGAAAAAATTCCCAGAGAGCAAAAATTATCTAGGGAAGCATAAAGCTAAAAATTCAAAGGGGGGGCCCAAAATCAAAAGGAATTTGGGGTTGTGGTTGCAGCAGCAACAATTGGTGACTGGATGGTGGACATAGATCTCTGGAAAAACTGTCTTTCAAAACACAAACTGCGTTATGGAATTTCATTAGACTAACTTATTCCATTTCTTTTTAAGATTATTTAAAAATATAGACTTCTCCAGGAATGCAAGATTCAGAACATCCCATTGATTGTAATCCCATGGGGTATGGCAACCAGGTTTTCAAAGTCCCGATAACTTTTCTGGGGCCAAAATGTGAGATTCATTTACATCTGTATTTGGTTTCTTCTGACTGTGACACCACAATATCGTAAAAAAGTTGAATAGGTGCATTCGTTTGTTCCTCATTCCTATGCCTTTTGCATTCTTTTGATGCTTGAGACTTTTGTCTTTTGAGTCTTCTCAGATCGCTTCTTTTGTATTTCAATTTTGATTTAGGTTCTTTCATCCATGGTGTCCTTTTGTGTGAGTGATAATTTGTTTCAGTTCATGGATATAGAAGACCTTTTTGAGCGATCCAATCATTTTACTGATTTATGTCTTCAGTATATCCTTTTGATATATATTTTATTTCTTGGAAATTTGACTCTTTATATAAATCCTTTTGGCTTTCATTTGTGGCATGGGATTATTTTGAATACCATACACCTGTCTGTTCTGCTTCCTTTCCGTTGGTATTTTGTAGCAAGCTTCCTAGGACATATATTAATGTGAGAGTGAATGGAGCCCCAATATAGTATTCTAGAATTCATCTACCTCAGTTATTTTACACGGTTTAAAATAGGACTTCAATGTGTTCTTAAAGTAAATTCCCTTCAGTAGTCTATCAAATTAAAGAATCTTGTTATGATCCAATATTTTACATAGATAAATTCCAATGAGCAGTTCTTGGATTAAAATATTGGCATTTTGTCCAAATTCCAATGTCCCCCAAGAACCAAAAGATGAGCTGGATTATTCTGCAATAAAAACTAAACTAAAGCAACGAAAATTGAAATAAATCTATTGCAGAAAAATAAAATCAGCAGAAAGAAAGTAAACATACTAAAATAAATCATAAACCAAAAAAAAAGGTTTATTTATGTACAAAGAGCTCCTACATTACTAAGTGAAATAAGGTTTGAGAACCAAACCATTTACAGGCATATTTCTTTCCACCCTGTAAATCCTGTAACTTATAAGTCAAGGGGCCTAACTTTTCAGCAATCAGAAATGGGCCAACCCATAGGTGTTGAAACTTTGTATGTTTTTCCTTTTCATCATGTAGGTGATCCCACTGAAGAACCAAATCTCCGACTTCAAAAATTTCCTTCCCAGACTTATTTTTATCAAACCACCTTTTAACAATCTCCTACTGATGTTTAAACCTCTCCTCAGACTTGAGCCTAGACTCCTCTAGTTTCAGCAAGGTATTGACTTGAGCTTGTAAAACCTCACTAATAGACCCTCGTGATGCTTGGGATAACTAAGAATATGGGAATAAAATGTTCAGGGGTATAACAACTTATTTCCCATAAACTAGAGTATAAGGCAACATGCCTAAGGAATTCTTGGGGGTGACCCTATTTGCCCATAGTGCATTTGGAAGAGCTACATGCCAGCTTCTCTGATTTTCTATGACAATCTTCTTTAAAATTCTAATAAGGTTTTTATTAGTTGATTCAGCTAATCCCTTACCTTTTGGATAATAATTACAGAATAGTGAAACTTCATTCCCTTTTCATTAGCAAATTTAGTTAGCTTAATCGATGAAGAGTAAGACACATTATAAAAAACCAGTGAAATTGGAACCCCAAATTTGGTCATAATATTTTCTTGTAAGAAGTCTATGATTGCGTCTTCATTCACTTTACATAACAGAATTGCTTCCACCCATCTTGTGAAGTAATCAGTGGCTGTGAGGATGTATTTGTGTTGCAATGAAGAATTTGGATTGATTTCTCCAATAATGTCAATTCCCCATTGTTCAAATGGATCCGAAGCAATGACCGATTGCAATGGTCCAGCTGCCTTTGCTAGTCTCCCACTGCTTCTCTAGCATGTGTCACACTTCCTTACATAAGCATGAGCATATTTAAACAAAGTTTTCCAGTAATATCCAACCCTTAGAATCTTGTGTGCAGTAGTATCTCTTGAAAAATGTCCTCCAGCAGGACCATCATGCAATTCTTTAACAACTTTAGATGCATCTTCTTGTTCTAGGCATCTTCGAAATACTCCATCATAGTTATTCTTGAAAATAACTCCATCAATTATCTAGTAAGATATTGATTTTAAATGAAGTGCTCTTCTTTGTTTAGAATTCCAATGTTCTAGTAAATATCCTTTTTGGAGGTAATGTATCAGATCTCTATAACACGACTCCAGAGCTGTAAATATAGGACACATATCAATCATATTCTACTCAGCTTCATTCTCCCAATCATCATCTTCATTGTTTTTAATTTCAACCACTAACTTGCAAAGCCCTTGTCCTTTGATAATGGTGGCTAGTTTAAATTCCAAATCATATTCTTGTAACACTGTCACCCAATTTCCTCTCCGTTTTCCCAATTCCTTTTGTACAAAAAGGGTTCGGACAGCCAGGTGAGGGACACTTACTTTGGTTCTATTCTTAATAATGTAAGGCCTAAATTGTTTTACTACTTTAAACATGACATACACCTATTTGTCAATAGCAGGGTAGTTCAATTCAGCACCTTACAACCCAATGCTCATAAATGATATGGGGTACTCATCTCCCCTTCCTTCCTTCTGTGTAAGCACTGTTGTGAGTGAGTTATCAGAAGCAAAAGTGTACATGATAACATCTTTTTCAAAATAAGGACTTTTAAGAGAAGGTGTGTGAGCTATTACTGCTTTCATGTTGTTAAATGCACCCTTCTATGTATCGGTCCATTTAAATTGTACACTTTGCTTTACCATTTGTTGCAAAGGCTTTACAATTTGTGCAAAATCAGGAACAAACCTTCGAACAAAATTTATAGTCCCCATAAAAGGTTGCATATCCTTCAATATTGTGGGGTAAGGGAATCTGTGCTATAGCTTCTATCCTCTCCGAGTCTATGGAGATGCCCTTTTTAGAAATAATGTGGCCCAACATTTTTCCTTCTAATACTGCAAAGATGCATTTATTAGGATTTAAAGAGATACCATAATTTCGACAATGGTCAAAAATTTGTTTTAATGAAACATATGATCTTTTCTCTTCTTAGAGAAAAATGCTACATCATCCAGATAAACTACCACACTGTGGCCAATTAAACCCCAAAAATCTATATCCATTTCCCTTTGGAAAGTGTCTCCAACATTTATGAGACTGAAGGGCATCCCTCTGTAAGCAAAAGTCCCCCACCTTTTTTGAAATGTGGTTTTCAGCCTATCTTACTCTGCTACTAATACCTGGTTGTAGCCCAAAACCCATCCAATAGGGAGAACAATTCAGAACCTGAAACCATCTGTAATATTTTCTCCATTGGTGGAACTGGATAATTATCTTTGTCTGAGGCTCAGTTCAGATTCTTGAAGTCTACGCATAGTCTTATTTCACCAGATTCCTTTCTGATTAGTACCGTATTTTCCACCCGCTCTGAGTGCCTAACTCTGAAAATGATCTTCGCATCAAGTAACCTCTTCACTTAATTTTGGATCAGGGGTTCTAGCTTGGGATGCATTTTCCTTAGTGGCTGCTGAAACGGTTTCACACCCATTTTAATAGGAATAACATGCTAAATGATGCAGGTATCATAGGTCTTCAAATATTCATATGTACAAGCAAAAATATCTTTACATTGTTGAAATAAACTGATGAATTTGCGTCTCTCACCTGGTGAACAACATTTTCACAAGTTCACATACTTAGGTTACGCTTTTGTCCCAAGATTAACTATATCATACTGCATAGATGAACTGTTTGTTTTGACATTGGAAGGTTTTCTGAACTTGGTATTCAAATCAAACATCCCTTCCAATGTTCTTACCCCTTTAGGTATGAAGTTTCCACTTTCAATATTTGCTTGATGTTCTTCGTCATCAATCAATGAGTCTTTGAAAGTCTCATCACTTGTTAAAAACTCTAGGATTTGTTGATCATCATCGAATACCCTCAAATTTGTGACATTGTCTGGTATAGATGGCCTAAAAATCAATTTAATTGAGCATTTATTATTAGTAGGAACTAATATTGCAGCAGAAGTGGCTAACAAATCAGATGCTGCATTTCGCAATCTAGGAATTGAATTGATATTAAAATCATTGAAATTTGTTATAAGATACCATACTTCAAAATGGCAGCGTTTTAAGTGTGGAGACAGACACTGAATTATGTTTTGAACTTGTCTGACAATGATTTCAGAATCACCAAGAACTTTTAAATTTCTTGCTTTGAATTCAATGACCTTTTTCAAGCTTTGGAATAGAGCTTCATATTCTGTTGTGTTGTTAGTACATTCAAAATCTAGTCTACAAGAGAGAAAATGTTTGTTCTTTTCAAGATCAATCAGGACACAACCCACTCCTGATCCCTCTTGAGTTTTGGAACCGTCAAAATGTAACAACCAAAATTTATCTTCCAAGTCTAAAGGACTAATGTTACTCTCTAAATTAGAAACTAAATTAACTATATTACAATCAATACTTTCAATCTGTGAAAACTGAAGGAGTTCGGACTATGTATCTGACTCACTACTGGCTTCTTCCACTTGATAGTTTCCAAGTTCAAGCTCTATGAAATAGTTACCCAATACTAAATGTGAGAAATTTACAGGTTCATTTTTCCCTTCCAATCATGTCACATTGTGCTTCATGTCTGGTTCCCTCATCACCTTGATCTGATTCTAAAGGTTCTTATAGGGAAACCACAAGTGCGACAAGTCAGTTGCAAAGTACCCTTCTAGTTTTGCAGACTAGTCCTTTCTAAATATCAAACCATATGCTTCTGGTATATCTACCACCATGATATCTATAAACTGGCAGACCCTTTCATCCGTAGATAACCGGATCAACACATTCTTCATTTATCCTACTACCTTAACTGCTGATCTATCCAACTGAATGATCTTACATGAAGAGGGTGTAGGTTGACCATTTATCTTTCTACAAAATGAGAGAGGCATGACATTAGAGGAAGCTCCAGAATCTACCAAACAATTTTGCACATTATGGTTGAAAATATCAAAATATAATAAAAATGGTAAAGTCTGAGATTTGGACTTTCCTCTAATGCTATCTTCATTGATTTCTCTATCTGATTGAATCTAATCCTGGGATATACTTGGTTTTTGATCAAAAGCTTCTAGGAGCTTCTTTCTCCGTTGAGGTAAGTTGCCCATTTCAAATAGAGAGATATTTTCTTTTGTCTTCTTGATGTCTTCTATTATGTCATATCCCATATCACATACTACTGGACCCTTTTTAATATTTTCTACAATACTCACAGGATTACTTATTGCTGTAACTTTATCTTTTGTGGTGACCAAATCAGACTTGGGTGGTGTTTGGGTATTACTACTGATCTTCTTCATACTTTCTTGTATCTTCCTAATCTTAGGCAATAACAGGATTTCATCCATTATTGGTCCTTTTCTTCTAGTTGTGACATTAACTGCTGAAAGTTGAATTTCTTCTATAGGTTCCTCTTCATCCAACCTGAGTGTAGGTGCACAGTCCCATGAGACCATCATTGTTTCATGCAATTCTTTTGGTTCATTTGTTTTTTCTTCTTTCACTCCAGGCTCTGTTATTTAAGCATCTAAAATTTGGTTCATAACTAGAGTCATTTAATGAATCCATTGTGGAATTTTTTTTTAGAATGAGGTTCTTGATGAAAAGTACATAAATTATCCATTCCTACCTCATTAAAATTTAAAACAAAAGAACTATATAGAGGTGGTTGAGATCTGCTACCTTTCTCTCTTTTCTTGAAAAAAGGTTTGAAATGTTTCTTAGAGGAATTGGCTTCTTTATCCTTTTCTAAATCGAAAATCTTGTTTGATAGATTTTGTACCATTTTAACCACATTTTCCAATTCACTTCAATGCTCCTCTTTAGGTCTGGTTAACAACAAAGGTTTCTTACTTCTAAAAGTCCTTACATCTGGTTCTGCAGTGTGTTTGTTTATACTTTCAAATTTAGCTTCTACTTTATTTGCTTCTTCATAAGTTTATACCAGAGAAGGTTTAACTGACCTCTTAACAAACATTGCTATGCTGGGGCTAAGGGATGAAGTGTAGTATTCTATTAAATTTTCTTCTGTAGGTTTTATTGTAACACTGAAATTATTCAAATGGGCGACAAACCTCTGATTGAAATCTTGCACCTTTTCTCTCTTGTCCATCCTTAGAGCTAACAATCATTTCATGAGAGTGGCAGTGGTTTGTTGACTACCAAACTTTCCTTTAAAAACCCTTTCAAAAGTATCCCAGTTTCTTATCAAATTTTCTTGTAAACCAAAATACCAGGCAGAGACCTTAGCTTCAAAGGTATGCAGAAAAAGTCTGCATACTACATCTTCATGCTCCACTGCTAAAAGTTCTAAATCCAAATAAAAACTTTGCAGGTGATCATCCACATAAATTCCTTTTTCGGGGTCAAACTTAGGTAATTCCTTTTCATCATTCTGAGGAAAAGCATGCAAATGAGCAGCCAGGTTGAGTTGTGTTCTAGCTCTCCAAGCTGGTGGTGGATTAGGATTCACGAGATGATGAGCATTTGGGGGTACATTTCCAGCCATGATTCTATGCGGAGATTGCGGTGGAGACTGAACAGGTGATTGAAAAAGTGACTAAAAGATCAGGGAATCTAGTCCCAACTGATCAAGTGGTTGAACTATCTCTTGTAGGGAAAATATCACCAACTCTTCCAAATTTCCCACCAAAATAGAATCTTTTGTGTAAGTGAGTACCGTTCTGGGAGCTCTCCTTCTCAGTAATTCAGGGATTTTCTGTAATCCTCCAAGCTTCTTCACATAAGACCTTGTGTGTCTCCTCAAGTGGTTAACTAGTTTGAAGGGAACAAAGTATAGGTGTTATGGAAATTCTAGTTCAGGGTTTACTCTTTCTTCGGAAATGAAATCTTCAGTGTACGTAGTCTCAGAGCTATCACCAATGGAATGGTTTCGACTAAACAAAGTTCCTCTGCCAGCCATGCATTGGTGACCCTCCTTCTAGTGCCAAAACTATTGATGCCTAGAAAATCCTAGGTACCGACAGAAGGGATTCTCCCCAATATTAGTTCCCAATTAGATCATTTAACATTTGGAATGGGAAATCCATCCGGTTAGTGACCCAACTACCATAGAACTAAATAAAATTTTAAATCTATTTTACCAGTTGTGGCCCTGTCCACCGTTTATATAATTTTATATTTAGGGATGAAATGCGAGTGCATAGACTAAATGCAAGTGACTAATGAGTAAGGGCCTCACTAGATATGCGCAGGTTCTTACCTCCCGTCTTACCTCTCTTGCCTCACAATCACTCTACAAAAGCAAAGAAACAACTAATCTATTCTAATATTTACTATCTAACCTATCCCCAGGGAGCAAAGTTTATATCAGAATGAGTAATATACTGTATTGTTTGCATGTAGAATCCTATAGGTAGCTGTTAAATTATTCATACATAAACACAACAGAAAGATAACACAAAGATAGCTTTGTTAAGTTAAAACATCCATTACTCATTTATTTGCACAAGATTCGTAATGGAAAATAAAATCATTCATAAACTGGAGAAATAATTCAACAGGTTGGAACGATCTCACTGTTATGCAGCAAGCTAAAACATAAATAGTTCACATTCAACAATCCACATAATCCATCTTGAAACTCGTACAGTCCTTCCTCCAGCAAAATTTGGTTCTCTTTATTTATAAAAGAAGTAGTTCTAATACAAATAGCTTCAACATGTATCAACTAGAAAAAATCCCCTTCTGATCTCTATTCTACCCCTATTTATACAAAATACATATGACTTTTCAGCTACCCTAGCCGCTTAGGCTTTCTTAACTCTTCGATTACCAAATTTTGTCTTTTAGTGTACCCACTAGGAAAATTAGAATAAATATAAAGTATTACATAAAGTTTCCACATGGAGATAAAACAAATTCTTATGTGGGCCCCAATGGCTTCTTAATAAAAACACACCATGCATGAGCCTCTTCTCTAATGACTCGATAGTCTGCTGGCTCCAACAAACATGCATTCAATTCATGTTTAGCCAGCTGAGATTCTATCTCCTTTACCTTTGGTGAAGTATCCTCAACAAATATTCAAAGAGATGTTTATGGACCAAAGCTTGCACAACCTAGATTTTGATTATTTCCTCACCAATGTTTTCAATCTTCTGAATGCTTTGTTCTTATGTATGAAACTTGTCATGTAGATTATTCACATGTTGATCTTTGTCTGGAAAATCTTGAACTTGGGTTTCTTCTGAAGCTTGACATTTATTGTTTCGTACACATCTTCTTATAGAATTATTTACACTTTTCCAGAGTCTTTTGAACTGCTGCGTTCAATCTTTCTGCTGCTCTACTGCTGAAATTCAAGAGTGATAGATCCATCTTTAATCCTCCTGTAGTCTTTTGGGGAATGTTGTTAGGAAAAGATGTGTTGGCTCCAATCCAAGTTAACTGACTTTGCACAAGTTCTATAACTCCTATTGACATTTTCTGGAACTCTGATGACTCATTTGCTATCTCCTTCAATATGGCCTCTATCTGCTTAATCTTATATATTTCTCGTGCCAATTTCAACTGAACTTGGTTTATTTTTCTTTGCAATAAAAAGGGTTGTCTACAAAATAGAGTTACATCGGGTTGTTTTTCATTTTCCACCTTGATATGCTTCTATAGCAGGCTATTCTGAGTCTCTAATTCTTCTGCTTTCTTGTCAACTGCGACTTTCTGCTCTTCCAACTCCAAAACCTTGCTTTCAATATCTCTATTTTCTCCTTCAGTGATTGTAACTTACAGTGTTAGTGCATCCTTGTACGATTCCAACACATGATATGATTCCTTGAGTTTCTCAAACTCTAAGAGAATATCATCATGTTTCCTTTTTAAATGTTGTCCCTTTCCTCTTTCTTTTCTCAGAGTTTCTTTCATTTGGGACATCTTCTCTTTATATTGTTCAGTATTCTCGACCAGCTTACCAACATTAATTGCATTGGCTTGGGCTACTGCTACACCTACCATTGCGATAAGTCGAGGATATTCATCCGTCCTATGCATAACTATATTTTCAATTACCATTACTACTACATGTTGATCACCCATTTTCATCCTCTTTTCTGTTCTCCTCACAATTATTTTCTTTTCCAAGTCAAAAACAATTGTGTCGAGGTTTCCTACAGCCTGTTCATGGGATGGAATAAAAGGTATCAATCCAAGATCTACCAAGGGAACTGGATTTCCTATTATTGTGTTCCTTGATGGGATGAAAGAATCCACTAGATTATCATGGGCCTAGTCCTTCTCCAGATCTTCCCGATCTCGGTATTCCTGCTCCTTCTCTTTAAGCTCTTCCACTGCCGTTTCTGCCTCTTTCCTTTCTTGGTCAGCCTCCTTTTACACCATTTCACCCTCCTCCCTCTACTTATGTTCTTCTTCTTATTTCTTCTGCCTTAGTGCTTCTTCATATTTCTGCCTTTGTGCCTCCTCAACTATCAATTTCTCTGCTTCCTCGACTAACCTTGTGGATTCATCCTCCTTTTTCTTTGCAGCTTCTTTCTCCTGTTTCTACTATTTAGATGTGCTACTGCTACTACCTTTTCCCCCATTAGTTGTGATTTTCTTCTTGAACCTCCTATTTAATGCGGTCATGTTACATGCACTCTGATATACCTGCTCATCCTTGTCGAAGTAATCGAAATATTCTAAGTGTACTCCCATGGATGCACATTATTTTGATACTTTGTCCCAAGCATCGTTTCTGTGGAATATTTTCTCCCTGAATTGAAAACTATCAAGCTCTATCACAAAATTGGGAGCACTCTTTACCTTAGAGAACTTATAACTACCAATACAAAATGGTAGTGGAGGATAGACGACTTTCTTACTATCAAACAAAAATTTCCTGAACCCATCTATATATAGCAGCCTTACTATCTCTTTATGAATAACATAATCTATGGCATACTTTGGTAGCAAGGAAGGATATTTGGATCCCCCATACATCCTTAAGTACAACCCTTCTTTGAAGAAGAAATAATTCCCATACTCACTTACAACCTTCAGTTCTTCTTCGAACATGCAGTTGCATTCTTCAAGAAAAATCAACTCATTTAATGGTATGAGAAAATCTTCGCAGATAGCTTTGTAAAAAATGACATACTTGTGTGCCCACAGGAGTTGGTATGCAGAGTACACATGAGTCTTGGTTGGATCCCAATCACAGTTCAACTTTGGGAATGTATGAGTGCACAAGATACAGTCAATCAAGAAAGAGCCCATGTAGAACTCAGACTTCCTTTGGGTCAAACCCCCTAAGGATGCAACTATGCAGGATGATAGGCTATTCGCCACGATGTCTTCCCAGCTGAATATCGTACCTTGCATGGTTGCATGATATATTATTGGAATCCGGATTATCTTGTAAAAATTCCCATTTTCTCAGCCAAAAATCTGATTTAACATCAAGGCTATGAGACATTAAGGGGTGCGCATATTAGCAGTCTCATATTCTCCTGAAGCTTTATTGTGAAACTGCTTCCCGGACAACATTATATTCTTATCACAGTCAAGCACATCCATATCCAAATCCTTTATCCATTTATCTGTCATGAAAGCCTTGGGTGGTGGTAACTTGCAGGCTTTGGCAATGTAGGCAGGTCTGGAAGAGGAAACAACCTTCTTCTCTGTGTTGTTCATGACCAGGGTAGCTGCACCCATCCGAGATAGGATCCATCCGATCAATTCGGAACACGGGAAAAGCTCAGGGCGTGTGGCCACTTTTGTAATGGCAGATATTTTGATGTTTATATACACTGGTATGTCTTCCAAACATGCATCTGGGGAAGTCTTGTCTTTAATCATCTAGTAAATCTACCCCCATTTAAATTCTAGCTCCACCCTTGTGATAGAATTTGTGTCTTCGTAGATAATTTCCATTTTGGACACAATCTCTACAGTTGGGTCACCTTCTGTTTCCTGAGATTTCCTCTTCCCTTTCTTGGGCATGTTGTTGTATGAAGGATGAAACTGCCATCAACACACCAAAATGAGTTTTAGAGTTACTTTAGCATGCATGCATCATTGAATCAAATACTGAGATAAACAAAAGAAATGCAAGATAATGAGAAAAACTCATGAGTTTTAATCAATAAAATGAATTTACCAACTCATATTCAAGCATTTATGCAATATGAAACAAATGTTATTAAACTATTCCAAAAAAATAGAGGGCGGATATTATGTCATGACTATATCTTTCCAGAAGCAAAACTTCTCATGACACACGAGTTTTAGAACTCAAGTTTTGGAAACACAACGTCCACCTGAGGCTCTTTTCCAAATTCGTTCTGCACATCGTATGAATGGCTAACGCTTCGCTCTAAAGGTTAAACTAGGGATTCTCACAACGGATTATGTCTTTACACAAAAAACGAGTTGAACTGAACTCTAGTCTGGGGAAAACCCTAAAGCCTACCTCGACCAACGACAATATTCAACCAATAAAAACATTGACCAAGGGAGGCACAATCAACAAAACATTCGACTGACCAAACCCCCTCATATGCTCTTGTTTGACATGGTCTGAGTGGTGAGGCTGAGTGGAGCAGAGTTTCCTCGTCGTGTCGGCTAGACTCGAGAAGATCAACCGATACATCCGGTGAAAAATCTGAGTTTCAAAAAAAGGTTTCGCAATTGTGCAAAAATAGACCAAGTAATGAAAAACTTCTTAGAGAGAAAAAATTACCTAGGGAAACATAAAAGCTAAAAATTCAAAGGGGGGCCCCAAAATCACAAAAAAATTGGGTTAGTGGTTGCAGCAGCAACATGACTACAACATAATTCTGAAGGATTAAATTCTTCTTCATTGATACCAAATGGTTCTCCTTCATATTTTAGAATGGTCAAATCTTGGGGCCTGCCGCTTCTAAGTTATTATTTTTTTCCTTAACCTATTGGACGTCCTAGATGAGTGTTTTTTTCACTTTCCAGTATGGTTCCACACTACTATGTATGATAGTTTAATTACGTTGTCCTCAACTAGGGTCTTTGCATAACGCTCATATGATTCAAAAAGGTGTCATACCAAATTTATTCCTATCCATTGTTTTTTAGTCTAGGTCATCCATATTGATTCTATCTTGATAGCTAAATAGTTTATCCTTAGTGCAATAGGGAAGTTGATATTGCCAAACTTATTGATGATTATGCGAAGGGACAAAGCCAAAAATGGTTGACATTCTTAATTAATTGGAAGGGGGGGAAATTTGCTAAGAATGACCTTCCTTTAGGATATCACCAAGTTCATATGGAACCTGCAAATGTATGGAAAATACATTTAAAGACTAATTTTGGTACATATTAGTGGTTGGTAATTCCCTTTCATGGCATTACCAATTTCCCTAGTACCTTCATCTAGATCATGAATGGAATCTTCTTCCTACATGTCAGATGATGTTTACAGTATTGGATGAATAATACTTACCTGAAAGATTGTTTTTCTTCAACTCAAGGCCTTATTTCTCTTAATATGATTCATAATAAACAGACTGGAGAATCAACAGGTTATGGTTTCCTGAAGTTTGTAAGCCACACAGTAGCCCAGATGGCTCTGCAAAATTACAATGGTCTACAGATGCTAAACGCTGAAAAATTTTACAGTGTAAATTGGGCAGCATTTGGCGTTGGAGAATAATGTCTCAAGGACTATAAAATAGGTTCTCCAAATTCTTCTTTACTTTTTCTTGCATAATAAATGATAGTACATATTCGTACCTTTCCATCTATTTTCATACAGTTACCGTAGGTGAACCAATAATGAGTCAATGACATAAAGCATGTTGTGCATGTAGATCATTTTGGAAAAATTTCAAAACATTTGTTGTTTTTAGTAGTTTGTATGAATTCCAGGTGGAAGAGATTCACTCTCAAGCATTTGATCCCATTTTTCATACAAATATGTCCAAATTGTTGGTAACAAGAATATATAAAGGCTCGATGGTAGACCACAGTCTTTGAAAAGCATGTTATCAAGGCTTCATCATAAATGCGAAAACTAAACATCCATAGCACACTTCCCACTTGAATTCACTTGAGAAAAACCTAGGACAAGAAACTATGGGCACCGTTTCTCAAACAATAGTTGGTTGGAACAATAGTGGGTCTGGTGTCTACAAATGGGTAGGGAAAGTAGGAACAAGTTAATATTTTTCCTACCACACATTTACAAGGGTTGATCAAGGACTTACTGGGTTACAGATTTGAGGATATCATATCCCTTCATTGGGCAGCAGAGTGTTTTAGTAAAATGTGTATCATGGTGTTTATGAGAAGTGGTATATAATATTCATGTTGCAGGGAGCATTCATGTATTCTGTTGCATGAGACCATTTCATGGGAATGAGAAGAGAGCACATCCATGAACTATTGAATCTCCTCAGTCAGACCAACTTCTCGTCAAATATGGGGAAATATGAAGGCATAACACTTTGACAAGGTGTTTCTTCCTGAGGATTCACAAGATACAAAGAAATTCTTTTAGTGACTGTCATTTAAATAATTATGTGGTTAAATTCAAAATTGTTTTTAAACTGTAGCGATTTTTGTGTAGATGATATTTTTGTAGAATTGGTGCCAATTCTCAGATCTGCTTTGGATGGCCACAATGTATGTATTTTTGCATATGGGAAGACCGGAACTGGAAAAAATTATACAATGGTGCTTGTTTTGGTTTAGGTTGGGTTGTTTTTTCTGTCAAATTTGAAACCTATTATTTTACTCTCTTTCATAATAAAGACCTTAATACCTGATTGAGAATTCATAATACTTTCATAATACCTAATTGAGAATTCATAAGTGGCTATTGTAGATCACCTAATCATGGTGAAAACATGGGTTCCTAAGAAGCAATGAGTTACGTTTGAGCCTGAGATTTTCCATCTCAAAATTAAAATCCTTAAAGTTTCATGTTTAAGACATTTACCTAAATGCAGAGCATTGCTCATGGTGATATGGACTCTACAGTATTCACAGTGTAATTTTACATAATATTTCTAAAAGTATGTCAAGAAGACTATGCTAGAAATGCCAATTTTTCTTTCATTATCAGAAGGGAATAACCAACTTCCCACTACCCTCACAGCTGCACCACGATTCTGTGAGAATGCCATGCATTGAATGAACAAAAATTGCGGTACAAAAGCACCTTCCCACTACATTGTAATCAACACTATTTTTGTTAGGGATAGCTTATCACACCATCTGAGTTTACCAATCTGCAAATGCATTCTCTCAACTCGATAAGATCATAAAATTGAAGTATCCTGGAAATTTCATGAAGCCTTCTCCATGAATATTAACCAAGCAATTACTTCCATATTGATTAATATTTTGCAGGAAGGAAGACTAGATAGTCCCGGTGTTGTTAGTCACACATTCAAGGAACTCTTTCGAGAGGTTGCTTTGGACTATAGTTTAACCTTTACCTTTACAATTAGCATGTTGGAGGTTTACAAGAGATATATGAGAGATTTGCTTGTGCTTTGACCTACAAGGAAATAAAGAGAGAACAAAGGAATGGAAGGAGACTGTATCTACCCATTTATGCCAGAGCAATGCCCACTTCCTCCAAGCTAAGCTCTAATAGAAAATAACAGTGTAACTCGTACTTCAATTATAACAAAATAACGAAGTACTCAAGCTAACACTAATAGAGTGGATTTTCTCGTTTCCAAGCAAGGTACAATTAATGAATCATAATTTGTTTCGGATTTTAGGGTAAAGGATGATCATGGGTTAAGATGTCCATCAATGCCACAACATCTCAGGGTATATGTTGGACCATTGTCTAAGCAATTATGCATAGCTAATGAATCACAACACCTTGATATGGATATTCATAATGGAGTGAAGCATGTTACAATCCCAAAGAAAAGGATGTTTTTTGGTCCTATTAAAAAAAATCATAATTGATGATATATAATGTCTTTCAGAGCCTAATGTAAATCATTGATTGAGGTGTACTATGTCGACAATCAACAAAATAGATATTGGGTCATTTTTCAAGCAAATCACAGCATATGAAACCTCACAAAATTAAAGAGTTACATTGCGGAATGTACTGATATTGATGAAGTATCCTCCCCAATGCCAAACACTGATAAGCAAGCATCAATGCATCATTCAGAAAAAGGGATATTATCCAACAAGCATTCAACAAACACCAACTCACTGGAAAATGGTCACATATCAACATAAAATTCTGGACAGTCTACTGGAAATGCATCTCCCAGAATCACCAGGGCTAGCTCCAGGGTTGAAAGAAAGAACAGAAAAGGAACATACTATCCAATTTTAGTCGAAGAAGAAACATGGAAATAACAAGATGAGGTAATTGTTAGTTAAGTTAAACTCTATCAATGACTAGTGGGTGTCTATGCATAGTGTTTTCTAGTTATCATCTTGTCACCTTTGGGTATAACCATCCAAAATGGAGCCATGATCATCTATAAATGGATCTTAGAAGAGATACAAGCTGGTAATCTATTCACAAGTCTATGGTTGGAAATCTGCTAATAGATGGCCCACTTAATTGACTAATTTCCAATATCATACATAATATGTTGTGCAAAGAAAAAAAATGAGCTTATGCAAGAATTTAGTGATTAAAAAGTTTTAAAATTGAATTAAGTTATAAATTAATGCATATGAATTTGGATTTGGATTTGTGATCTCCCCTATACATTATAATCGAAACTTCATGGTATTCTAGTTCTTCTAAAGACATAGATGGATTTTATCAATTAGATCACTGCAATATCTCTCATGTCCATAACCTGGCACCCCAAAGTAGTATGTACATGCATAATGCATTCAACTCATGCTCAAGACCTTAAGATCTTATGGGGCCCTAAATGATGAGGAACATGAGTCTCTAGAGAAGGATATTGTCATTAGTGACTCTGAGTGACCTTTAGAGACCCTTTCCTTTCATTTTTAAGGGTTTTTTTTAGTGATCGCTCTCTTTGTGGGACCTTAAAGGAAAATGGCCTAAAATTTACATTATTATTTTAGTAAGATATTGTTTACTTCATTTTCTTAGTCTTCTATATACAAATGTTGACTCAAAGACTACTCTTGAAATTGTTTTATGTTATGCTTAGCAAGAACTGAAAAGATATCTACCTATGAAAGGTCTGCTGTCATTTTTTGTTACACCTAAATCTCTTCACCATCATGTTATGAGATAGGTATTCCCTTGTCTGCTCCAATCCCTTAGAGTTTTTCATAGAGAAATGAAAGGAAGAAAATTCATCCCTTGTATTTTTCCTTGTTTTGAGCCAGTAATGCAACTTTTACATGTGAAAAGGGAGGTTCCATCTCTCTTTTCCTTCATGAAAAGGGAATTACTCCCTTAAATCCACTTTTTCTCTTCATTGAAAGTGCGGTTCTCAAGTTTTGAAGGAAAAAGGAAGCTTCGAGAGGCTTCTCTAAGCTTTCCTCCGTGAAGCCTCATCCCTATGGTTTAGGACCACTTATAACTCGAGATCCCCCCTTATAGAATCTCCCTTCCACCTCATCCACCATTTCCTCAAACATCCCTATCCTCCCATGCCTTTAAATACTAGCCCATCGCCCATGGGAAAGAGGAGGAAGAATTGTGTTGAACACCCATACTCTATCAAAATAATTCTTGAGCTATTGGGGGAAAGGTGAAGTTAGAGGCAAGGATCCAATGGAAGGAAATCTCAACACCAAGGCATAAAGGTTTTAGTCTCTCCAATAATTTATAATACAAAGTGTCTTATATTTCCCATATTTACTATGTCATTTTTATGTATTGCTTGATTCCTTGGTCACAAGCATAGATCTGGTTTATTATCTTGTATGCTATCATCTTTATCTTGTTATCTTCAATATTTTACAGGTTCTTCTGTAGTAGCAGAGGTGAAATATTCAAGAATAACGAGGACATCCTTTAAGGGAAGTATTATGGCACTATATTCAAGCAATTGACCAGATCTACGGAAAGTTTAACATTTTGGGTTTGTGTTTTGTTCTAAACATGTATCATTCAGGTCTAGGGAAACAACTTCTATCCGCAGGAGGTGAGAATTTCCAGCAACATTTTTACCTAGACATTGACAGGTTTTTGTACTAGTATGTGATATTATATAAATTTATGTTGTTTATTTACCAAAAAACAGTTGCCATGGCTAGACAACAAGTAACAAATCTGTCACCCTATCTATAGTAGGCTTCAACTTTTTAGTTCATCTCTCTAAATCCATAACAAATATATCTTCTTACCTCGCTAAGTGGAATTGATAACCATGGATCATGTGCAAAACTAATTGCTACTATATAGTGGACAAACTAGTATTCTAAAATTGTAGGTATAACATCCAGTGTAGGTACAAAGTGGGAGTGAAAAATAACTCCCAGGCCAATATTGAAGTAGGGAAAGATAAAAGACTAATTCTATAACTAAAAATATAAACATATATCCAAGAGAAGAATATGTCCTTGATTTCAAAGAGACCTTGACGGATAGGGTATAGGAAGAGAGGACATAATGGAGACTTGTTTATCTCATGTATAGTCCAGGTTATAGCTTGGACCAAATTGTGAATATTATCTTCTTGCTTTTTACAATTAGGCCTCCTAACTAAGTGATATTATTCTTGGATAGTTTCCCTTCAATTAGGTACACATACCATAGAAAATGTAATCAATATTTTCAAAGGGTTTAGGACCAATTTTTAATAAAGTTTAGAACCTTTGATAATCAACAAACAATATGCAGGTGTAAAATGAAAATACATAGTTGTTGCAACAAAATCATGGAATGAGTCTTCATAAGAATATTGACATTCGACTCTCACCAAGGAAACCATGTATCAAGGATAAAATATTAGTTCAGGACTTAAGGGGATTGTTATCTTTGTTTAGTTTCTAATTCACACTCTTGAGCTATTATTTTATAAATATAATTACAAAGAGAATAGGCCAATAACGAAAAGGAGGATGTTTAATACACAAAAAAAATATAATATTAAAATGTGAACAATGATCGTACTAGGAATCACCTACAACTGACAAACACACAGGTTTCCCTCATCAAAATACACTAGAAGTTGTGAAGTAGATCAATGAACTAAAAGGTGTCATGTGCAGCAAGAATATGGAGTTAGTGCTCTAGAAACCCTGATATCAATTTTCCTCAAATAGTGAATTTAGTTTCACTAAGTCTTCAATAAGACCTCTCTTCCAGTTTTACACACATATCATCTACTCTCTCGATGAGTTCTCCTTCTCATTATGCAAGTTTAGAACAAAACCCCCGTATTGAATTCTCTCATGCAACCATATTTGAGCTTCATGCCAAAAATTCGCCAATCTTAGTTATTTCATGCACACAACACATTGTAGAAATTGGAAAGTTATAGTTTCTACGTGACTTCTAAATTGCTTGCTGACAAATGTTAACTAGAATTTCGAAAAAAACTATATCCAGTCCTTCCCAAGCCAACTCCACCACACTAAAAGACCTTCTAAGTCTTAGAAAGAATTCTACATTTGGAACTAAGAAGTTAAACATAGGATACTTGTTTACCTAATTTTCTTTTCTCCCCTATAACTTCTCTAACAAATGCACTTTTATTGTGCCTTGATTGTGATATCACAATAATTATACAAAAATGGATACAAACAATCATTAGAATGTATACAAGCAGTAACCAAACCACCAATAGCTTCGTAGGATTACTCTCATCTCTTGTGGTTTCTACCGAGGGCTACTGGTGCAATTGGATTATAAACTTATGATAGTTGGTAAAAGGGGTTTAAGTTGAAACACATCCATTAGGCATAACTGAGATTTATGGTGGAAAATTTGTTGAACAAAAAGTAGCATAGAACTAAATCAAGTGTTGTCAATAGGGGTCCAGTAAGTGTTGAGTCTTCACCTCTGATACTTGAAGTACAAATCAGAGTTGTTCATTTGACTCTTCCCTTACGAAATTTCCAAAGAATGGTAAGACTAAGGCTTTCACCTAAGGCAAGTAATATAAATAATAAAGTGTCCATAGGGTAGTCCAGAGGGCTATAATAAATACTTGAAGCTAGATTCTAGTTAATAGGTATTTAAATATTCTACAGCTAATAATATTTACTACTCCAATGGATAATACTCTTTAAAATACTTGTTTCCATGGCGCCGGGGCTTAAGGATATGTGGGTAAATGAAATACAAAAAATTGACGTGTCAATAAGATGATAAAAATAGCGCATGACCTTATGATAACTTGGAAATTCAATAATAAAAGGTGGAATATCTGGTAGATATAGTACTCACATAGTCTATCCAGATGGTGAATTTGGGAAGAAAAGATGGCATATGGGAGAGTACCCATTCCATGTTCCCCACTTGAAGAATTTAGACATGTTGTTTAATTATTGGCATATACCCAAACTACGACATTCCAACTTCCCAACATACAACAATAGAAGGGATGTCCGTCAGATGATAGAAAGACCTCAAAACATCATACCCGCCGGTTCAACCATGCCCATCACGAAACATATATGGAACACATGTTACTACCTCCACTGGATGGAAGAATCAATTATGATGCAATACATATGTTAATTCTCCTTTTTTTTATCATATGCCAAAAGTACTCAGGTAGGGGATAGAGCCATTCAAGGTAAGGGGGATAGCTAGATAGAAATTGTTGAAAGGTGTAGTCAACATTGCATGATACCCATTCCACGGGAACTAACAGACACCATTACATTCACATTCATACCTAATAGATAAGGCCTCTATGTTTCCACCTGAAGAATGAGTTTGATCCATATTGTTTTATTATCTTATCAATTAAGACATGTTAGCTCCATAAATATGAGATTGATCGAATAGGAGAACTCTCCACCTGTAGCTCCATAGGAGTACTCTCATATCTTGGGCATGTTCTACCCAACAACCTTCAACATGTTTTAATGAATATAACTTCACAAAGAAGTTCTACCTAGACAACCTTTCACACTCACCTAAAACTCCAAATCATTCTTTATTGGTTATATCTCTCATTCACAAATATTAAAATTCCTCTAGTCATTAACATACACAGTCACACATTTACAAAACTACTATGCATTGTTATCAGGAATTCTCAATCAGTGCAGACACTGCTTGTTCCTCTACAATGTAAGTCACAACTACATAACAAAAAGACATAGCAACATATCCTTTCCTTGAATAATCAAATAAAATAACATGAAAGACAATATACCTCAACCTTAGATCTGTTTGTCTTCTTTCCACAAAGTCCTTGCAGTAGTTTAATGCCTGCAAAATAGATCATAAGAAAAGCAAAAGGGATGAGAGCATCATGATAAATTGACTATTCATATTGGTGGTCAAGGAATCCAATAATATCTAATTACAATCAATACAATCAAATATAGGAAAGGGAAATGTCTTTGTATTAATATATGGATGAGAAAGAAGTACAAGCAAAAGCCTAGATGTTGATGGCTTCTGTCTCAACAAGAATGTCTACAATCTCCTATGACTATGAAGACCTCTCCGACCATAAGCTAACTCTACTTTGCTTCTGATTCAAACTTCAAACTAGCAGCATAAGGATGATTTTTCTGGCCTCCTCCACTCTCCCCATGAAGGCTGAATTTATAGGCCTAGAACTCAAGAGATGACTTGGACAAAGGATAGGATGAGATCCCTATAGGTGAGGAAGGCGAATGCCACCTCTCCCAAGAATATAGGAACTAACCCCAAGGAGGTTTCCGCATGAAAGCTTCTAGAAACATCTTTTTTTCTCATTTACTGACCACCGACGCTCTTAGCAAAACTGTGAGGAGCATTGACCTAGGGTTTTTTCCAAAGAAGAGGGAAAACAACACTTTTTGCTCAACAAGGACAGGCGTCACTGATGCTCTGCGCAAAAAACAACAAGACGCTGTCCCTTCTAGGTTAGGGAAAAAAGTGACCAAGATGATTCAAGTCAGGCTTTCTAGGAGGTTGAAAGGCAAAGTGAAATTCTCATGGAAGCTGCTAAGCAATGTGAGATTTCCAGGTGCAACATAACGCCCCCCAAAGTATTAAGTTAGAAGAGGGTGATAGGTGAAATAGTTTGCAAAGTTTTCCATCTGATACAGAGACAAAGAGAGATAAACTCATACAGGACTAGTAACTAACCTCATCCAAACCAATCATAGCTGCAGACCAATACATTGCAGATCTATGATGATGACCATGTCATGGCTACCCATTAGAGGAAATTTCAATTTAAAATGGGCCTTCCAAAAATAGCACAAAATCCATGTCATTATGTATTAGCCAATCAAAATGCTTTAAAATTCAAAAAGGGAGCGCCTCTTAAACATTTTTTTAATATAAATTTGGGGATAGTTATCATAAAAAAAACTATTTTTTTGTTCGTATTTTCGACATATCTCTCTGTGTTTTTACGCAAATTTCGTTTAGGAGAGCTCATTGGATGCGGAATTAAATTACGCATCCAACAAGTACCCACTCGGCATACTTTTTATGGGCCAAGCTACCTCAAAAACAAGAAATACCTAAAAAATGTGATGATGATGTCATCATCACGTTTTTTAGGTATTTCTTGTTTTTGGGGTAGCGTGGCCCATAAAAAGTATGCCACATGGGTACTCGTTGGATGCGGAATTTAATTCCACATCCAAGGAGCTCTCTCGATCAAAATTTGAGTAAAAGACAGGGAGATGTGTGGAAAATACAAACAAAAGGTAGTTTTTTCTTTTCTTCCTCCAAAATTAATAAATATTATTTTATGATTTTAACTATTATTTTGTTAATTTTTCTTAGGAAGCCCATTTTGAGATGAAATTTCCTCTAATGAATAATACACTGTAGGTCCATGAATAACTGCTATAGAAGGTAGGGCATAGCTATGAAATATACAAAGTAGATCCATGTCTCTCAACCTCAATACCGAACACAACCACCAAACATACAATGTGGATCCGTGTCATGACTCTAAATGATCTCCAAACACAACCTGAGCATATACAACGATGTTGATAGCCTAACCACTCAGGGTCTTCATTCTGATTTCCAAATGATACAAATCTAACCATGTGATTACAATGTCTTGACGTCGAACATGGTAGAAACCACTTTATTACCAGCCAATGATGTAAACTGTTAACAAGTGCGAGGGAAATCACCATTGATGTCAATGATTCCCAAGGTATCTCAGTACATATCATTGAATGTGAATAAAGGACTTGAAGACAAACACTCGATGACATCTTTCAATCAAGATTCAATGATGTAAACTCATGTTGAAAGTGAGGTAACCTGCCATTAGGCATGCAGGCCCAAGGTACTGTCTAGGTTTCTAGGTCTAATTCCTGGATAATGATTTGAAGTCGATAGGAATAGACTTTGTCATAGGAGGGACATAATGATTCCCATATCAGTGACACAAAAGTAGGAACAAAATATGATTTGAAGTAACAGGTGTGACTCAGACATGACTGATTTTTAAGGACAAGTGAAGTTACTGATAAGTTATTTTTCTGGAAGAGACATACTTTGAACAGTTTGATGACATGACACATGACTTGGCAGCATTTAATTAAATGAGAATAGAACCAAGTGTAATGCAAGGAATATGACAAAGCATTCTTTGAATTGACTCAAAGGAGTCAGGTGACTCACAAAAGTGGATCGACTCGGAGACAAGCTAAAAACCCAACTGTTCAGATATGAAAATGTAGATAGGTGCCATGTTCAAAGGTGGACTGTAGAGTACCACCATATAAAAAAATGAAAACCATTCCCCTCTCCTTTAATTTCCCCACCTCGAAAGATGAGTTCCCCTTTTCATTTTTACGAGTCCAAAAAGGGTATCAAACAGTCGTTAAAGCTCATCAAATGACGATTCCATTCTCATATTTTTCACAAACCTAAGAAAGGAGGGGTTCGTTCCCAAATAGGGCCTTTCACTATTTAATTTTATGAGTCTAATGAAAGCAAATTCATTTGTTGTTTCATGTTTAGAGAGTCTGAAATGACTAAGAAGACTCCAAAAGGTCATTTTTCGTAAATAAGGCCAGTCGGTTCGAAAAAGAGATAACCTACCCCTGACTAGTCGACCATTTTGGTTCTTTTACAAGCGTGAACACAACAAGTTCGCTTGGAAATATTTTTGTGTTTTGAGGAGACTAAAAAGAGCTTAAATAGAACTCCCGAACTAGGTTCCTTTTTCATAATCCATTTTTAACGAGTCTGAAAAAGCGAAAAAGTAGACTCGACCCCTTTCTACTAGAATTTTAATGAGCATGTAAAAAGTGTAAAATGACTCTCAATACTTTTTCAATTTTTCTCTAAGCTCGAAAAAGACAAAAATAGCTTCTATCATAGCCATAACCCAATATTTTACCTGAAAAACTCAAAAAACACCATTAAAAGCCATTTTTTCAAAACTATAGAAAGTAAAAAATAAAAACCCACTTTTACCAAAATAATTTGGATTTCAAAATTAAATAAATTACAATGTATTTTTGAAAACTCCAAATATTTTATAAATAGAAAGGGTAGGTAAGTTATTTTTACCACTTGTTTTTTACCATTTGGTGAGTTTTGGAAGTTGGCTTTGATAGCAAGAGTTCCTTCGATGATTTGGCAAGGGCATTTCACTTCATTATTGCTTCATTCTCCATAGAAGAGGTAAGCATTTGATCCTTTTCTCTTTCCATGTTCAATAAATGCCATTTTTCTTCTTTTGCATTGTTTAATTCCAAGTTCCTAAAATGTTTTTATTGTTTAAAAGACAAGATAGAAGGTAGATTTTTCTTTTGCAATGGCAGCGTAGGGGATTAATTGTCCCAATAGAATTTTTGAGCCATATTAGAAGGCAACATTTTTATTCGTATAAGGTTTTTGGCCATCGAGCAGTGCCCTCGATGGCGCTCTGTCAAGCTGGGACAAAGGCACTGTAGGCGCTCTATCCACAACAGACAAGCGCTTGATGCTTTGCAAGTCATAGGAAGAGGTGCCGCAGTGCTCTGTGGGTGAAGGCTAGTAGTGCTGTAGGAGGAAAAAGAGAAAAAATAAAACCCTAGTCCACCAAAAAACAAATTTTTCAATATTTTCTTCTTGCTTTTCAATTTATCATTTTATTTACTTTTCTTCCTTTTAACCATGAGATGTTTTCTAACTACAAAACTTGCATGTTACAGGTACATCATGGTAATCTGAAAGGAAATGGAACATGAAGTCCTAGTCAACCAGGCTATAAATGATTTAGCCACCATTGAGGCTCTACAAAACTGCGGGCTTCTTAAGTATTTTCGGATACCTGGAATGAAAGCACATATCCGACTACTAGAATATATCATAGATATGTGGGATCCCGACTAGGAGCATTTTGTTGTGGGAGTCCATATCCTACTTATAGAGGTTGAGGATATTTACTTTCTAATTGGTTTGACTATGAGGGGAAGCCCATTAGTTCTATCTGGAGCACGAGGAGGAGAAGGCTCCTTGGATGGTATTATTGATCAACACTGCTCACTGGGTACAGAGTCCCAATCGGGGAAGCTACAAATCAAGTCTTTAGTAGATCTTCCCTTGAGGACAATGGTGTATATTATTAGCAAGGTAGCAGGTACTAGGGCTGCCCACCTTACCAGCAGATCACATATGCTATATGCTTTGCAGTGCATGGAGCCCACTGTCTTCAACTGGTGTGAAGGCATGCTAGTGTGTCTAAAGATTCAATTGAACAAGTTCAAAAGAGGAACACTGAAGCAATTTGGCTGCGGTGCAATGAAAGTGTCCTTTATCTTATAGTAGGTACCTCACATGAGGCCACATGTGACCATTACCAGACTTGATCATGAGAATCTGAGGATTCTTACATGGGTTACAGCCATGCCTTGCCTCGGAAGTCGAGGGCCCAAAGTTAGCTACGAGTCAGGCTTCTTTCACTAGTTGATAAAATAGTTACTTATGGTGGAGGATTATGCCTATGAGGGGGAAAACTTCCGACATGACCTGGAGTTGGTTCTACCTGATGGAGAAGTATGGGATGACCGAGGTAAGAAAAAGACATTGTGTTTTTAATTTTTTCTTTATTTCATTTTTTATTTTGTAGTACTTAGATAAAAATGTTTTCATGTAGACATTGGATCTGTCCGTCCAGCTGGGATGTCGCCTATTGCTAGGTGAGTAGGTACCAAGGATATGATGGTATACCACTCCGAAGTTGAGGAAGAGCTTGGAGATCTCTAGGAGAACCTAAAACACTTGATTGTGGGTATCCCTGACATGACCACTGATGAGGTACCTAGGCGGTATAAGCACCATACTACAGGTGTCTCTGGATGGTTTTCTAGGCTACTCCACAGAGTGGCCCAAGCCATTGCATGCTACCATAAGCATCATGAGGATTAGTCTGTCTTGATTTTCACTTTTTGTAGATGTATTACTGAAATCTTCGAAGCTTCAGATTTTGTCCTATATATATGTATTATGAAATTTTTATGGTCCTAAATAGGCACTGAAAGCTAGAGATTCTTTAGCCCAAATTTTGTATCTCGGTGCTACAACTTTATATATATATAACAAAATTTTATATTTATAGTTGCATGTGCAAAAAATGTGATGTGTGAAATGATCATCTACTTATGAATTTACATGTGTTGTTTATGTTTCAAATGGACTTTTAAAAATGAGCAATATGCCAATCTAAGACCTAGTTAGTTAGGGAATCTGCCACAACATTTAAATGTCTTGAAATGTGCTGATATGTAACTTTGTCAAAATACCTCTCTAACAACCTAACTCTTTGGAGATTATGAAGAAGCATGGGATTTTAGATGGTGTAGACTCGATTAAGCTGTTGGACAACTAGTTCAAAGTCTGGGTAAACCCTAATTTCCCTTACATCATTAGCTAGCGATTCCGTCAACAATCCGATCACAGCTTGATATTCTGCCAGATTGTTGGTGGAGGGACCTAAAAGAATACCCCTTGAACTCACCAACTCACCCGTAGAAGAGTACAGTACCCAAGCTGTTGATGCAACGTTAAGTGTATATCGATGAGCACCATCAGCAAAACCATTGAAGGAAGTCATCTGTCCATCAGAAAAAAGACATGTATAAGTACGGTTTTATGGAAAAACACATTTTGAATCATACAAAAGACACACTTCTTAAAGCTAAGACACACAACAAACTATAAACAATATGTACAAAAGACCCTATGTTAGATGACCTAGGCATAATATCTTTTGTGGTAGAGCCCATTTCGGGGCTCTCCCAAAGGTATCCCTTCGTAATCAACCAATTAATATGCCCCTTTATCTAAAATGCGACTGACAATATAGGGCCCACACCACATAGACTCAAATTTACCTACCCCTAGCTTGTCATGCTTCTGGTCATAGGTCAAGACCAGATCTCCTTCATTGAAGGAATGGGGTTGGACATTACTATCATATTAAACTTTTATTCTTTGTTTATGTGCCTCGTTAGCTAAGGCATCATCACATCGAGTTTCATCAAGTTGGTTTAGATACAGGAATATTTATTTGTCTATAGTAGTGCTGGGTAATAGTTCTACAACAAACTTTAAAGAAGGGATTTCACACTCTTTCGGGAGAGTGGCTTCCAGCCCGTATACTAATTGGAAAGGTGTAAAAATGATGGAACTTTTGACAATAGTCCTATAGGCCCAGAGTGTAGAAAAAAGCTATAAATGCCAATTTGAATTGGCTTTCCCTACCATCCGCTGAAGCATTGTTTTTAATACTTTATTTATAGCCTCAACCTGGCCGTTGGCCTAAGGATAGTATGGTGTAGAGTTATCATGACAAAACCCTAATTTTACACTGAGCTTTTCCATCATTTTGTTTTGAAAACGTGATCCATGATCGGTCATGATGTCCCTAGGAATTGTGAATCTCGCAATGATATGGTTGAATAAGAATAATGCATCAGTATTACTATCTTCAGCATATGTGGGCATCGCCTCAGCCAATTTTCTAAAATAGTCCACAGCCACAATAATGTAGCCATGCCCCCTGGCTGAGGTAGGTTTGTAGTGCACGAAGTCTATGCCCCATTTCGCAAAGGGGCCAACTTCTACAATGGGATGGAGCGGAGCTGGATGTGTGCATTTCTTGGAAGTAAATATTTGACAGTGTGGGAATTTATTGACTATTTCAATACAATATTTGAAAATAGAGGGCCAGAAATACCCTGCACACAAAATTTCCTAGGTGGTATCCAACCCAGAGAGATGACCGCCACAAGCTCCAGCATGGAAATCATTTAAAATGATCTCAGCCTCTTCATGTGTAAGGCAACGTCGTAAGATGGAATTTTCACCACGGTGGTATAGGGTATCATTCAAGATAAGATAAATTTTGGCTTGGTGGCGAACGCGACGATGTTCATCTCGAGAAGCAATGGGTTGGTATCATAAGGTCTCAAGATACAAAATGATATCTCCATACCATGGGTCAGTCATATTAATGAGAAACAATGATTCTTCGGGCAATGAATCAAAGGGATCTGTAGTCTCAGTGTTACGGGGAAGGTCACATATAAGCTTTTCAAAGATGAGAGAATTCTTAGAAGATATTTTAGTGAATTCTAACTTAAATTCCTGGAGAATCACAATCCAATGTCAGTATTTCCCCCGAGCACCTGCCATGTGAGAACATAGTACATGGGGTTGGAATCCGCGTAAACAGTGGTGGTGGGGAGCAAGATATAATGAGGAAACTTCTGGACCGTGATGACCATGTCCAGAGCGAGTTTCTCCACATGTGAGTATCGAGTTTCAGATTTCAAAAGACTCTTACTTATGTAATAAATCACATGTTCCTGGTCGTGTTCATCTGATTGAACAAGGACCATGCCTATGGTCGAAAAGGATGTAGCCACATACAAGGAATAATCCTTAGCATAATTAGGTGGTTGCAACACTGGTGCATGGGTAAGTGCATGTTTGAGATTATCAAATGCGCGTTGCGTGAAATCATCCCAGAGAAAAGGGGTATCTTTCTTGAGCAACCTCATGAAACCATGTGTCCTTTCTGCATAATTACAGACAAAACAACATAGGAAGTTTTCCTTCCCTTGTAAACTTTGGAGTTCAGTTACATTCGTGGGAGCAGGCAAGGATAAAATAGCTTCAATTTTCAAGGGATCTATATGGATGCCATCTTTGGAAACAATAAATCCAAGAAGTCGGCTAGATTCTATGCAAAAAACACATTTATGGGGATTTAGACGAATATTAAAATGACGACATTGGAGAAACATAGATCTCAGATGGTTGACATGAATATCCCTCTATTTAGAATGAGCAAGCAGGTCGTCAAGATAGAGTTCCACAACATGTTTAATTTCATGAAAAGCATAGGACATGGCACGTTGGAATGTCACACCAACGTTCTTTAAACTGAAAGGAAGTTTACGATAAGCAAAATTATCCCAAGGGAAAATAAATGTTGTCTTGTGTTGGTCTGACGGGAGAATATCAATCTGATTATAGTTGAAGAAGCCATCCATAAAGGAAAAAATAATGCTTCTGACATAGTTGTCAATTATCTGATTGATATAGGGGGTGGGAAAGTTGTATTTTGGACAAGCTTGATTCAAATCCCTAAAATTGATAGAAACCCTAATAGTACCATGTTTTTTGTTCACAGGGACTATGTTGGACACCCATTCAATTAATGGTATGGGGTAAATGAAACCAGCCTTCAAAAGTTTCTCAACTTCTTCTTTAATAGCGGTTGCTTTTCTTGGATGGACCTGTCATAGTTTCTGACGGACAGGCTTGACATCGGGGTAATTTTTTATCTCATGAACAGCGATAGAGGGATCAATTCTTGGCATTTCTTCATGTGTCCATGCGAAGACATCTCTAAACTCCTTGAAAAGGGCCGTGTATGTTTGAACCTCTTCAGGTGAAGAGTTCTGTCCTATGAAAATGTTCTCGGAAACACCTGGTTTCACTGATATGTATACAAGCATATTTTTTGTAATGTTGCACAAATTTCCTTCCAAATTGACACTACGAGTGAGGATCAAAGATTGAGGGTTGAGGACTATATCAGATGAAACCGAGGAGGTGAAGTGGTCTTCTACCATATGGCAAGGGGGAAGGAAAGAAGATTGGTGATGATAATATTCCCAACGCATCTCCTCTAATGACATAACCTACATGATAGATTCAAAGCTTCATATTTTGTCCTATGTATATGTATTATGAACTTTTTATGGTCCTGAACGGGCACTGAAAGCTAGAGATGCTTTAGCCCAAATTTTGTATCTCGATGCTACAACTTTATATATATATATATGACAAACTTTTATATTTACAGTTGTTTGTGCGGAAAATGTGATGTTAAATGATCATCTACTTATGAATTTACATGTGTTGTTTATGTTTCAAATGGACTTTTAAAAATGAGCAATATCCCAATCTAAGACCTAGTTAGTTAGGGAATTTGCCACAACATTTAAATGTCTTGGAATGTGCTGATATGTAACTTTCTCAAAATACCTCTCTAACAACCTAACTCTTTGGAAATTACAAAGAAGCATGGGATTTTAGATGGTGTAGACTCGATTAAGCCGTTGGACAACTAGTGCAGAGTCTAGGTAAACCCTAAATTCCCTTACATCATTAGCTAGGGATTCCGTCAGCAATCAGATCACGGCTCGATATTCTGCCAGATTGTTGGTGGAGGGACCTAAAAGAATACCCCCTGAACTCACCAACTCACTCGTAGGAGAGTACAGTACCCAAGCTGCTGATGCAATGTTAAGTGTATATCAATGAGCACCATGAGCAAAACCAATGAAGGAAGTCATCTGTCCATCAGACAAAAGACATTCATAAGTAGGGTTTTATGGAAAAACACATTTTGAATCACACAAAAGACATACTTCTCAAATCTAAGACACACAAAAAACTATAAACAATATGTACAAAAGACCCTATGCTAGATGACCTAGGCATAATATCTTTTGTGACAGAGCCCATTTCGGGGCTCTCCCAAAGGTATCCCATCGTAATCAACCAATTCATATGCCCCTTTCTCTAAAATGTGATTGACAATATATGGCCCATACCACATAGACTCAAATTTACCTGCCCCCAGCTTGTCATGCTTCTAGTCATGGGTCAAGTCCAGATCTCCTTGATTGAAGGAACGGGGTTGGACGTTCCTGTCATATTAAAATTTTATTCTTTGTTTATGTGCCTCATTAGCTAAGGCATCATCACATCAAGTTTCATCAAGTTGGTTTAGATACAGGAATCTTTCTTCGTCTATAGTAGTGTTGGGTAATAGTTCCACAACAAGCTTTAAAGAAGGGATTTCACACTCTATCGGGAGAGTGGCTTCTAGCCTGTATACTAATTGGAAAGGTGTAAAACCGGTGGAAGTTTTGACAATAGTCCTATAGGCCCAGAGTGTAGAAAAAAGCTGTAAATTCCAATTTTAATTGGCTTTCCCTACCATCCGTTGAAGCATTGTTTTTAATACTTTCTTTATAGCCTCAACCTGGCCGTTGGCCTGAGGATAGTATGGTGTAGAGTTATCGTGATGAAAACCTAATTTTACACTGAGTTTTTCCATCATTTTGTTTTGAAAATGTGATCCATGATGGTCACGATGGCCCTAGGAATCCCGAATCTCGTAATGATATGGTTGAATAAGAATAATGCATCAGTATTACTATCTTCAGCATATGTGGGCATCACCTCAGCCAATTTTCTAAAATAGTCCACAACCACAATAATGTAGCCATGCCCCCCAGCTGAGGTAGGTTTGCAGTGCACGAAGTCTATGCCCCATTTCGCAAAGAGGCCAACTGCTACAACAGGATGGAGCGGAGCTAGATGTGTGCATTTCTTGGAAGTAAACATTTGACAGTGTGGGAATTTATTGACTATTTCAATACAATATTTGAAAATAGAGGGCCAGAAATACCCTGCACACAAGATTTTCTAGGCGGTAGCCAACCCAGAGAGATGACCACCACAAGCTCCAGCATGGAAATCATTTAAAATGATCTCAGCCTCTTCATGTGTAAGGTGACATCGTAATATGGAATTAACACCACAGTGGTATAGGGTATCATTCAAGATAAGATAAATTTTGGCTTGGTGGCGAACGCGACGACGTTCATCTCGAGAAGCAATGGGCTAGTATCGTAAGGTCTGGAGATACAAAATGATATCTCCATACCATGGGTTAGTCATATTAATGAGAAACAATGATTCTTTGGGAAATGAATCAAAGGGATCTGTAGTCTCAGTAGTATAGGGAAGGTCGCATATAAGCTTTGCAAAGAGGAGAGAATTATTAGAAGAGATTTTAGTGAATTCTAACTCAAATTCCTGGAGAATCACAATCCAACGTGAGTATTTGCCCCCGAGCACCTGCCGTGTGAGAACATAGTACATGGGGTTGGAATCCACATAAAAAGTGGTGGTGGGGAGCAAGATATAATGAGGAAATTTCTGGACCGCTATGACCATGTCCAGAGCGAGTTTCTCCACATGTGACTATCTAGTTTCAGAGTCCAAAAGACTCTTACTTGCATAATAAATCATATGTTCCTGGTTGTTTTCTTTTGATTGAACAAGGACCATGCCTATGGTAAAAAAGGATGCAACCACATACAAGGAATAATCCTTAGCATAATTAGGTGGTTGCAACACTGGTGCATGGGTAAGTGCATGTTTGAGATTAACAAATGCACTTTGCGTGAAATCATCCCAGAGAAAAGGGGTATATTTCTTGAGCAACCTCATGAAACTGTGTGTCCTTTCTGCATAATTACAGATGAAACGACATAGGAATTTTTCCTTCCCTTGCAAACTTTGGAGTTCAGTTACGTTCGTGGGAGCAAGTAGGGATAAAATAGCTTCAATTTTCAAGGGATCTATACGGATGCCATCTTTGGAAGCAATAAAGCCAAGAATTCAGCTAGATTCTACACAAAAAATACATTTATGGGGATTTAGATGAATATTAAAATGACGACATCAGAGAAACACAGATCTCAAATGGTCGACATGAATATCCCGCTATTTAGAATGAGCAGGTAGGTCATCAAGATAGAGTTCCACAACATGTTTAATGTCATGAAAAACATAGGACATGGCACATTGGAATGTCACACCAGTGTTCTTTAAACCGAAAGGCAGTTTACGATATGAAAAAGTCTCCCAAGGGAAAATAAATGCTGTCTTTTGTTGGTTTGACGGGAGAATATCAATCTGATTATAGCCGGAGAAGCCATCCATAAAGGAAAAAATAACGCTTCTGACATAGTTGTCTATTATCTGATCGATATAGGGGGTGGGAAAGTTGTATTTTGGACAAGCTCAATTCAAATCCCTAAAATCGATAGATACCCTAATAGTACCATGTTTTTTGTTCGCAGGGACTATGTTGGACACCCATTCAGTTAATGGTATGGGGTAAATGAAACCAACCTTCAGAAGTTTCTCAACTTCTTCTTTAATAGTGGCTGCTTTTCTTGGATGGACTTGTCATAGTTTCTGATAGATAGGCTTGACATCGAGGTAAGTTTTTATCTCATGAACAACAATAGAGGGATCAATTCCTGGCATGTATTCATATGTCCATGCGAAGAAATCTCTAAAATCCTTGAAAAGGGCCGTGTATGTTTGAACCTCTTCAGGTGAAGAGTTCTGTACTATGAAAATGTTCTCGGAAACACCTGGTTTCACCGATATGTATACAAGCAGAGCTTTTGTAATGTTGCACAAATTTCCTTCAGAATCGACACTACGAGTGAGGATCGAAGACTGAGGGTTGAGGACTATATCAGATGAAACTGAGGAGGTGAAGTGGTCTTCTACCATATGGCAATGGGGAAGGAAAGAAGATCGGTGATGATAATATTCCCAAGGCATCTCCTCTAACGACATAACTTCCATGATAGATTCGTCTGTAGGAATTGTGTGTGAAAGATAATCTAGAGATGGGGGGGTTTGAGCCAGTATGGCATGTGATAACGGTCTGAGGCCACCAACAAATGGTCATTGATGGGGAAATCACTTGTAGCTTGGATTTCCTTGTAAATATATTTGAAAGGGGAAAAGGATGTTGATTCATCAGCAATTGCTTTTCCTTTGTTTGCCTGAGAGTTAGAAATCATGTTAATAGATGCGGTTTGTGAAGCAGGAGGAGGATCAGATGAGGGAAAAACTCCCATTAGTGAAGAGTATTTGATAAGACCTACTCCAATGTCCTTATATTGTGGGGTATTCAGGAGCGGAACATTGTTCACATCATTTGTAATGGCACTAGGTGTGATGAAATATAACTGATCAATAGTAACAATCTTTCCTTGGAATGGGAACTGGACGATCCTAAAAATGGTCGATGCTATAGCTTGCATAGCGTAAAAACAATTACGACCTAGGAGTAATATGTAATATAAAGGAGCATCGACAACTTCAATCTGAATGGAGACTGACTTGCCCCCTAGTTCAACATGGATGGCAGGCAGTAATCCATAGGATTGAAAACCGCGACCATCAAAAGCCTTTAGAGTGGTAGGTGAACGGTTGATTTCCAGAGAACCAATGGCTTTCCAACAAGATAAAGACATAACTGATGTAGAGGCACCCTCATCCAAAATGGTACAATGAATAGTCTTTCCAGCAATCTTGGTAGTGATATAGAAAGCTAACTGATGTGAGAGTCTCATCTTGAAATCATCCAGTTTGAAAGTGATGATATTACTATTCTTCGGATCCATAGCTCCAAGGGCAGTAAGCAAGTTTTTTCCATTGAGTTGGGAAGGTTTGAAGTACCTCTAAAGCCGACATAGTGAAGGGTGCTTGAGCCAAATCTTCTACAATATTATAATATTGGGGGGCACGAGTGTTAGGATTGATTATGGACTTACGTAGAGTACCCTTGGGTGGACGGAAAATTGCTTCTGGAATAGGTTTTTCAATTTGAAGACCATTATTAGGAGGAGGTGTGGAAATTGAGAGTTTTTTGGATGGAACATCATCAGGTTTCTTTTCTGGAGGAGGGTCATAACTATGTGAGCTTGTGTTCAAATTAACCGTTTCACTAGACATCATTCGAAATTCATCAGTAGATGAAGAAGTTTCGTTCAAGGACTTATGATCAATTGAATGCTATTGGGAAGGGAAAGGATCTTTCAACACTGCTGGGGTGGGTGAAGTTTTCAAAAACTTACCAACTTCCTCACGACGAGGACATTCTTTTGTAAACTAGTCACCTCCACATATTAAACAAGGGTACTTTACCTTTCTCTTACCTTTTGAATTAGCATATGAATTATGTGTGTTGTTTCCTTCCTGTTGATTATTAGGTTTTTTAGATTTATTTTTTCCTTTCTTCTTTCCGCCTGAAGATTCAGTTGATCAGATTGCGTTTACTTCAGTGGAAGCAATAGGAGAGGGTGAAGTTTTGGTGGATGGTGCTGGTTGATTTGATGGGGTGGCAGTTTGATTTTGTTTCTTAGAATATTTAGCCACCGTTTGCGTTTGAACCGAACCAAGTATGCCATCAACAGGTGGTTCAGTTGTGGGTCTAGATGGATCTGTTGTAGGTTGAGGAGCATGGGGAATCAGATCATACATAGTACCTAACTGGGAATAAACCAAATCTAGGCACTGAGCACGGCTAATAGCTTGCTCCTCAGTAATAGCTCCTCCCATGGCACCATCTCTAGCAATAGGCAGAAGCAAATACTTTGTAAACCAATCAACAAGCAACTGATCAAGAATAGGGGCCTTAATTAACCTTCATCTTCGTCTCCATTCATGGATATGATCGGAGATGTGAGTTGATGTGGTTTGTCGAAGTGAAGTCAAAAGGTCTATACCTGTTTCATATCAGATTAGAAATTGAAAGTGTGTTAAAAAGGCCATTGCTAGGGCATTAAAATCCCAAAAAGAGTGTTGTGGTAACTCAGTGTACCACTTTGCGGCAATACTAGTGAGGGTTCTTTGAAAAATCCTTAGATGGATCGAGCCGTCCATCAAAGAATTGGATGAACACCATAAGTGAAATGTCATCACATGGTTTTTTGGATCTTCACTAGGTTTACCATCAAACTTGGGTATATCAGAAGGCATCTTTATAGGAATGGCAGGCCAAGAGGGATCATGATGGATTGGGTCATTTATCAATCTTGACAAGTCTGGCAGATCTAAAGTAGCTAGAAATGGCAGTTGTTGATTTGGTTGTGGATACTGGTAGTACTGGTATGTCATTTGCTGGACAGTAGGACCGTATGCTGATTGATAGATGGGTATGGATGATTCCCTCGAAGCTTGTTGAAAAGGTTGTTGATTTCCAAAATTTCTATGGGGAGGTGGGCCACCTGAGGGAGGGGGTCCTCCGGAAGGTGGTGGTGGTGGTGGTCCTCCAAGCGGTGGTACTCCACCTCTAGGCAGTGGTGGTGGGCCTCCAAATGGTCCACCGGGTCCTCCAAGATATCCAAGACCTCTAGGTCCTTTGGGTCGTCGAGGTCCACACGGTGGTCCTCCAGGGGGTGGTCCACCATATCCTCCAGTAGTATTAACGAAATTTCCTCCATATGAAGGAACATTGGAACAATTGGGCTGTCCCCAAGGTACAAAAGCATTTCTAGGGTAAATAATTCCAGGATAAATAGCTGCTGGTAGTGGTTGTTAATACACTTGATTAACCATAGGTGGCTGAGTTTCTGGATAAGTATATCCCCAAGAATCTAGATTATTGACAGGTTGCATCCCTAAGGGTTGTCTTGAACTAGATGGGTGGGGAACAACATTGGTATTAGTAGGAGGGATGACTACTGCAGGTTGTGCTATAACTACAACTTGTCCTGAACTAGTAATAATTCCACTAATAGATGATGTAACTCGCGTCGGGGGTTTCCCCCCGGCGTTAGACTGTGCTGACATAACTTGATTTGTGGATTCCCCCCCAACCATGACTGGTATAGAAGGTCTAGTAATGGTGCTAGGATGTGAGATCGTCATTAGAGTAAATTTGAGGTCTAAAATGGGCCTTCTAAGGAAAATAATAAAATAATAGTTGTTAATTTTGGAGGAAGAATGAAAAACACTACTTTTTGTGTTCGTAGTTTCGACATATCTCCCTGTGTTTTTACTCAAATATTGAGTGGGAGAGTTCGTTGGATGCATAATTTAATTCTACATCCAATGAGTACCCACACTCCATACTTTTGACGGACCCCGCTACCCCAAAAATAAGAAATACCTGAAAAACGTGATGATGACATGTTTTTTCAGGTATTTCTTGTTTTTGGGGTAGCACGGTCCATCAAAAGTATGTAGTGTTGGTACTCGTTAGATGCAGAATTAAATTTCGCATCCAACGAGCTCTCCCACTTGAAATTTTAGTAGAAACACAGGAAGATATGTCGAAAATACGAACAAAAAAAGTAGTTTTCTTTTATGACAAATATGTCAATTCAACCATTATGGTTGACTCATTTTATTGAAATTATACTGGTTCTTGAATTCCAACTCACAAAATTTATTGTTGGCACGTTTTCTTATAAGGCCCATTTTAGACCCCAAATTTCCTCTAATGAGGATTGTCATTTGGACCTGGATTACCTTGAAATGGAATTTCTTCAATAGGACCTAACACTTAAGCTAGTGAACGATATCCTTCATGCCATGGGTTGCGAGAATTCTCGCCATAGGTTGGACAACCTTCAGAAGAAGGTTTAATTTCAGCTATAAGCCAAGGGTCTGTATTACTAGGTAACCAAGCCGACATAATTTCATAATGAGACACAGGTGGAGGAATGATTCTTTCTACTCTCTCTGAAAATTTACGAGATCAATCGAGAGATGCATTAATTATTCTCTGTTCCTCCTCTCCCAAAGGAGGGTTCCTTGGTGAAGCTCTAATAACCCTAAATTCAGAAATATCTTGGCCCATAGAGGTTCTCCAAAGAGGAGCATACGGACCATAACCTGGTGGAGTAGGAGTATCGACACGGCTTTCCAACGTCGAATGCACAGAGGCATTGGCTGCAGGAGGCAATTGAACCAAAGGATTTGTATAAACAATGAAGAGTCTTCTCTGGTTTCACTAGCTAAGGCAGTTCCTACAGGAACATTAGTAGAAGCTGGTTGTTCCATGGTTACCCCTTCTTGTCCTTCCACGATAGGAGGAGAGTTAGGATGTAAACCCTGTAATCTATGAGATTGACTTCTCGCAAGTTGCTTAGCCATTTTGGTGGTCAAAGTTACCTAATCTAGGTCAAATAAGGAGAAAAGTACACAAACAAAACCTACATAGAGCTAAAGGTCACAAGCAGACTTATGTGATAGGACGTGTTCAGAATAGCCGGTATTTCACCAGGATTGTCAAGTAGGTTCATCTCATGATATACCTCAAGGGTACGTGCGTAGTAATCTCCTTGAATGCTATTTTCGTTGTATTTCTCCACACAAGACAACCAAAGGTTTTTTCTCAGATGGTCAGGGTATCCTAGTGGGGTCTCCTGATATACACAAGGTACATGGGAGCTCAATTCGATAGTAGTGATGTCTAATGCACAACCATTCACAAGGGGCTTTCCGATATACAATCGAGTACATGAAGTACCTTTCTATATACCTCAAGGGTATGTGAAAGGCCATTCGATATACTGATGGTATGAGGAAGAACCGCACGAGCCCCAGGTTGTAGTGCGGATAAATAATGATATCTCCTACGCTTAACGATGCTCGAACACGTCACTAACCTATCACTCAAATTTCTATACAATTTTAGACCTAAAGCTACCGTTAATTTTATCTGGACAATTAGGTGAATGTTTGTGAAATGTTATCTCTAATGATGCAAATTAATCTGAATGTAAATGCACTTTTTAACTTCGATGAGAACTAACTAGGGTAAGGAAGAAACCTTTTCCTTTTATTTTCAACAACATACCAAAAGAAAGTTGCTTTCAACAACAAAACAAGATCCAATAAAGAAATGCAAAGGAAGCTCTTTCAAACACAAAAACTCTTTCAATACAAGCACTCTAAAGTTTCTGAAAATGTAAGAAAGAAGCCTCTAACGTGCATGCAAAACTAACTTCTGCTACAATGTCAAAAAGACCTATTTTTATGAATCACACATGCAAAATGGAAATGAAATTTTTTGCAAGCATAAGAAAGAGAAAAATAAAATGATTCTTTTTGTATTTTTCTAGAAAATATGAGGCACACAAAGCAGTCTTTTCTAAAAAGAAACTAATCTTCTAGGAAGAGGCTATAGGTTTTCTTTTCAAAAGAAAATTTTCAGACACTTCACTAAAAAAACCGAAACTGAACTGTGTTTTCAATTTTGTTTATGACAATGCAAGAGATAAAAATTTTGGATATGAGCTCAAATAAAGAATCGGAGTCACAAAAACCAGTAAGTTAGACAGCAAGTAAGCAAGCAAGCAAACCACAATAATTTTTTTTTAGAGAACAGGACAATTTACAAATTTGAACAAAAAATTTCTAGACAGGTAGTTTTTGAAGACCTACCTCGACGCGCTGAAGGGCACTGCACTAGGGTGTCCTAGGCTGGTACGACACTCCTATCCTTCTGCACATAGGCATCATTGATTCTCTATCAGTCAAAGGAGAAGCCGGTGTCGGCGCTCTGGTCAAAAGGGGAAAACGCGCCTTGGGATGAACCGACGCTCTGTCAGCCAAAAGAAACAACGCCGCTGAACAGTGAACTGAAAGGCTGAAATCATGCAGGAGAAACCAGAAACAATGAGTTGGTATCAAAACAGGGTTAAAAAAAACTACTCAGAACAGAGGCAAAGAACCAGAAACATAAGATAGACAACTTACCTTGTTAACTGAAACAACTAAAAGGGAGAGAGAATGACCTTCATAGACGGAATGGTTACCAAAGTTTGTAGATATGACTGGGTCTACGCCAGATCTAACTAGATATTCCCCAGATTTGACTGGATTATACTATCCCCAGTATGGTCACCAATTTTGTTATCAGGAATTCTCAATCAGTACGAACACTGCTTGTTCCTCTGCAATGTAAGTCACAACTATAGAACAAAAAGACACAACAACATATCCTTTCCTTGAATAATCAAATCAAATAACATGATAGATAGTATACCTCAACCTTAGATCTGTTTGTCTTATTTCCACAAATTCCTTGCAGTAGTTCAATACCTGGAAAATAGATCATAAGACAAACAAAAGGGATGAGAGCATCATGATAAATTGACTATTCATATTGGTGATCAAGGAATCCAATAATATCTAATTACAATCAATACAATCAAATATAGGAAAGGGAAATGTCTTTGTATTAATATATGGATGAGAAAGAAGTACAACCAAAATCCTAGATGTTGATGGCTTCTGTCTCAACAAGAATGTCTACAATCTCCTATGACTATGAAGACCTCTCCGACCATAAGCTAACTCTACTTTTCCTCTGATTCAGACTTCAAACTAGCAGCATAAGGATGTTTTTTCTGGCCTCCTCCACTCTCCCCATGAATGCTACAGTTATAGGCCTAGAACTCAAGAGATGACTTGGACAAAGGATAGGATGAGATCCCTATAGGTGAGGAAGGCGAATGCCACCTCTCCCAAGCATATAGGAACTAACCCCAAGGAGGTTTCCGCATGAAAGCTTGTAGAAACATCTTTTTTTCTCATTTACTGACCACCAACGCTCTTAGCAAAACTGTTAGGAGAATCGACCTAGGGTTTTTTCCAAAGAAGAGGGAAAACAATACTTTTTGCTCAACTGGGGTTGCCGACGCTCTGTGCAAAAAACAAGAAGGCGCCGTCCCTTCTAAGTCAGGGAAAAAAGTGACCAAGATGACTCAAGTCAGGCTTTCTGGGAGGTTGAAAGGCAAAGTGAAATTCTCATGGAAGCTACTAAGCAATGTGAGATTTCCAGGTGCAACATGCATTCTTTATCAAGTGTCAACTCCAGAGACAAGCCAATTTTGGGAAAGGTGGGACAACGACATACCAAATACATTACTGCTCCTAATCCAACTGTTTCTCTTGAGAGTCCAATCAAACCCCCCTACTCTTGTTCGTACTTGTGCTTGTGCAATTGAAACCATTGTGGCGTCATTTAACATCGGTTAAGTCCAAATTGAATTCACACAAGGTAAGAAAAATCACACAGGTGCTACACAAATAAGAGAAAAACAACTGTGGTAAATCGTAGATATCAGACTTCAAGTGGTAAACCCATAATTAATCATGCTGAGGTAAAATCCATAAGAAATCACACTAAGGTAAAACCCGTAAGAAGATAAAGAGGTAAGCCCGTAATTAATCATGTTGAGGTAAAAAAACATGAAGTTGGTATGAATCATGAGCTGGCCCAGTCACCCGCGAAGGAGAATGCAACCTCGATGGAGGGGTTACGGTGAAGCATTTGTAGCTAGGATGGTTCTGATGGACAGGATGGTTCGGGCAAGCAGGTAGCAGATTCAAATAAAATCTGACAATAGGTTAAGAAAAGTATATTTATTTTCTTTATATAGGTTAGGGTAGGTGAATAAAATAATATAAGTCAAATACATGGTTTTACTTAGGAACATGATAAAAAATTAAGTGGTCCAAAAATAGTACAATATTCATAAAATAATCATAAGGTAAAGTATTCAAGGTCCTTTAACAAATTCATAAAATAATTAATTTAAAATAAGGTCAAAAATGAAAAAGTCCAATATAAAGTAACCATAACAATAAATGGTCCAGTGTTCCTATAATAAAACCATAAGGTAAAATACACTTAGGATAAAATCCATAAGTCATCATAATCAAAGGTACACCCAAGTATGAGTGTTAGGAACAAGTAAGGTAAAGGACCAAGAGTCAACAAAGGGACCACAACCCACACAACCATATGATGATGATGGTGATGATGACGATGAAGATGATGGTGATAACGATGATGATGACGATGAAGATGACGATGATGATGACGGTGACGATGATGATGATGATGACGGTGATGACGACGATGATGACGATGACAATGGTGATGAAGATGATGATGATGAAGATGACGATGATGATGATGATGATGAAGATGGTGATGACGATGATGAAGAATATGATGATGCTCATGAATATGTTGATAAGGAAGAGGGTGATGATGACGATGATGATGAATATGGTGATGATGATGAAGACGATGATGATGATGACTATGATGATGGCGATGATGATGATGATGATGAAGATCAAGATGAAGATAGTGATGACGACGATGAAGATGATGATGATGATGACAATGATGATGACGATGACGATGATGATGTTTATGATGATGACGACGACGACGACAATGATGATGAAGATGATGATGATGAAGATGACGATGATGATGATGAATATGGTGATGATGATAATGACAAAGATGGTGATGACGACGACGATGATGATGATGATGAAGATGAAGATGGTGATGACGATGATGATGAGGATGAGGATGGATATGATGATGACAATGATGATGATGAACAATGATGATGCTGATGATGATGATGATGGTGAATCTATCTAATGTGGATAGAATCATCATCATCACCACTTTAGCATTTTGACAATTTAACTAAATGAAATAATACAAAATGGATAGAAGAGATGCATGGAAAGCTTTGGTGAGAGTGAATGGACTTAGTTTTTGGTTCTGACAATGACTTGACTATTTGCTAAACTCCTAGATTCTAGTTGTTGAGTTTTCTTTTTCAATTCATTAGAGAAAATTTAGTTTTAAAATGTGTCTCATATGAAAATATTCCATCGATTAGTTGGAATTCAAAATCCAATAGAAATACAATAGCATTTTAAGAAAGTGGGTCAATGATTAGTTGAGGTGGACATATAGAAGTAAGACTAGAATATCATGTGTCATATTTCTATTTGGAAATGATTAACTATGTATATAAAACTCACATGGGTTAACATTTCAATAAGGTCATCTCAAAATATGATAAATGTTCTAGAAATACTAAATATACAATATTTTATATTATCACTACATGTAATATTAATAAACACAAAGATCTTCTAAATTAGAATCATAATTAAATTACTATAAAATAAAAAATATTTTATATCATTGTTCATTTTTAAAATGAAATAATAATAATCAATTATTTATATATATTAAAAAAACAACCATAAAAACTAACTAATGATCTATATAATAATCAACACTTAATATAACTCATTAACATAATATGTAATCTGCTAATAAGTTATATTTATGTAAGTTTGTAGGTTCATATCACATTTATAATGGTATACTTTAAATGATAGTTAAAAGTCATAATGTATTTTATATTATATAATACGTTATATATGTTATTTAACCTATAATGTAGTTAATTATTAACATATATATATATATATATATATATATACACACACACACACACACATATATATATATATATAATTTGATTTAATTTACTTTAATAATTAATATTGTTATTAGTTATTACTTAATAAATTTATTATTAAATATAGAAAAATTATTACTATATTTAATCAATTATGAATTATTCTAAACAAATTATGACATAATCTTAGGATTTTCACCACTCTATTATTTAATTTGTTTGCAAAATGATCTAAATATTTCATTAAAATCGTTAAGCTTTGTTAGGTGGAGTTGGATGATTTGGGGAGTGTGAAGG